>CM076676.1:45555108-46010108 GCA_038501925.1 Xenopus petersii | reverse complement strand
TCCTCTGGTTTTAAAGCTGTCCCAACCTTTAATTAGGACCTAATATGAAAAGCATTATTTTTTAATGCTGTGTAATTTACCAAAGGCAGCAGGCCAAGTTAACATTGGTTTATTAGAGCTTGGTGTTGCACTAAGGCAATGGAATGCTCACCCCAGCCCTATTTTCATGGGTTGTTGCACTAATTAATACAGTGTCTCAATCTCCTAGGGTTGTTTTTTTATGTTTTAAAGCTCATGGGGTGAAAGGCTTTTATAAAAGTCAGGCTCATGCTGGTGGCTTTAACTTTCTGTGATTTGGCTCATGCTGTTTTGATCCTTCCTGAAGAGGGATTCCCATAAAGAGCCACTCTCCCACACCTCTCTTCCACGGTCCCTTCTAATTGTGGCACTTGTGGAGTCTAAAAGGGGGGAGACAATGTTACTGGAGCATTGGATTCACACATACTCTGCTTTTTATCAGGGCTCCAGAGGAGAAAAAAAAAAAGATTTTTTTTTATATTTATGTTATTTGGACAATTTCCAGAGGTCACCAAGAAAGGGTTAAAGTAAAGGCACCCTGCCAGATGGTAACACTCCCCCTCCTTATAATAAGAAAATATATATAAAAAAATAAAATAATAGTTAACCCAGGGGTAAATGCAGGGCTGGGTTCTATAAAAACTTGACTCAGGATAGAGGATGTAAAAGTTACACTGTAACAAATTCTCATCTAATGTTGCAGAAAGTTAATGTTACAAAAACTTGTTACATCAGCAATTTCTTGACCAAAATGTAACACAGCGGTGTTTGTCAATCTGATACACACAAATTTGTAGCAGTGGGGTATCAATATGAGCACACCTATATGAGAAACTACAATTCCCAGAATTCTCAGATGCCAACAGAAGAAGAAATCTTGTGAGTTTATGGAGCTGAAGATACTGAGGAGACTGCTACTACTAGTAAGTTACACAGTGTTTTACATAGAATTATAACAAATAGGAGCAGGCCTGAACTGGGGGTCCAATAGGCCCTGGCATTCCAAGTACACAGAGGCCCAAACAGCCCCACCAGCCAATAAATAGGGACTATCTATGGCATTTTACAGAAGTCCCTCTGGCATTTTCCAGAATGTATAAAGGCACTATTTGTCCAGATGTAGTAAACTATTGTAATAGGTGGAGACATCAAAAGAGGCCGGCACAAGCCTGGACCCACAAAGTAGTAGAGCCGGAGTCAGATTGTAAAAAGTGAAAAAGATTACATTAAGAATCAAGGCCTGACAAGTTTCGTGTCTGCCAAGGACAATTAGTCATAGGCGTATGACTAAAACTAAGTGTCCTTGGTAGGCACGAAACACATCAGGCCATGGTTCTTAATTGTGGAAAATAAAATGTAAGCTTTTTAAAGGACCAGTAACAGCATTTTTTTTAAAAAAAATCGTTTGTATATAACGATAAAAAAAACCCAAGAAGACATATTTCACTTTAAAATCACAAAGTCTTTATTAAGAAATAACTTACTGATACTCCGATTGTGCTCCTCTTTAGAAAAGGCGACAGGGCGACGATCCATCGTACAATTTTAAAGTTAAATATGTCTTGGTGTTTTTTTTCCGTTATATAAATTTTTAAAAAATTTTTTTGATGTTACTGGTTCTTTAACCTTTTACAATCTGACTCCGGCTCTACTACTTTGTGGGTCCAGGCTTGTGCTGGCCTTGTTTGATGTCTCCTGGTGTTTGTTCCCTTTGCTGAAAGCCATTTAATTCACTGCATATACTGGCTCCATATTTGTATATGTTGTTATAGGAGACCAGTAAATGCTTTCTCCGGGTTTGTTGCTATGGGTTACCATACCTGAGCAAACTTTTTTCATTTATTGCATGTACCTTTCCTCCCACCTGAGTGCATGTGAAAAAATGACCAAAATGACCAAAAAGCAGGGCCATTGCCCGCAATGTAAACTGGCATGGGTATTATTATTATTCAAATGATGTCATTGCAAAAAAATATCCTAAAATATAGGCATTTTTTTCAAGATCATACAATTTGATAAATTTACAGGGGTGGTTCACCTTTAGGTGAACTTTTAGTATGTTATGTAATGGCCAATATTAAGCAACTTTCAATTGGTCTTCATTATTTATTTTTTTATAGTTTTTTTTAATTATCTGCCCTTTTCTTCTGACTCTTTCTAGGTTTCAAATGGGGATCACTGCCCCCATCTAGAAAAACAAATGCTCTGTTCAGCTACAAATGTATTATTATACTCAATCTTTCTATTCAGGCCCTCTCCTATTCATATTCCAGTCTCTTAAGCTGGTTATACACAAGCCGATAAAAGTTGCTGACAGATCGAGTTGGCAGCTTATTGGCAAGTGTGTGTGGTGCTCCAAAGGGCTTCCCCGATCGATATCAAACAGGGAAACTGAAGATATATCACCTCAATGTGGGCATATCCGGGAGAGATCCGCTTGTTTGGCGACACCGCCAAACGAGCGGATCTCTACGTGTATGGCCAGCTTTATTCAAATCAATACATGGTTGCTAGGGTAATTTGGACCCTAACAATCAGATTGCTGAAACTGCAAACTGGAAAGCTACTCTATAAAATGCCAAATAACTCAAAAACCACAAATAAAAAAAAATTAAAACCAATTGAAAATTGTTTCAGAATATCACACCCTACATCATATTAAAAGAACACCAAAGTGATTTACATTGCTGGCAATTACATAGCATTTTGGTTGTTTTGTTGGCTGGTAATAACACTATCTATGTGCCATTGCCCTTAACAGGGAAGATAAGATATTTCATGTTTGGTTCTTGTGAGGTAGATAAACAGATTACCAGTACAAATAGTCCCCTGCAATATAGAATTGAGCTTATCTGAACGTCAAAACAATAACAACAAAGGGTAAGGCAAAGGGGTTGTTTATACAGAGCTCAGTATGTAAAGTTAAACTAACTCTTGCTGCGCCTGGCATTTTCTCTATGTGAATCTGACCCAATTTTCCCTGCATTGTATGCACATTGGTGGATGTGCATCTGCTGAATATAAATTTGCATATACATTTTTTTTAAATTAAAAATATGGATTTTGTTTTTGTTTTTTTCCAGGGAGAAGTCTGAAATGGAAAGTAGTTTCATTTTGCTCCGGGTCTTCTGTGGGGGGAGGATAAGGCAATTCATCTAATTACCAATCACTCGATAAACTCTTTGTATAATAAGCGCCTCCTTATCTGAAAGCCTGACATAGGCTGCAAATCGGTTTGTTTATACTGTCCATTATCTCTGTTTAAACAAATTATGTTCATTAGAAGGGGAGGGGGTAAATACTGGCAAAAAAGATTTACAATTGTCCTAGACACAATAACAGCGCCCTTGTTATTATGTCTCACCCAAGATCTGACATATTCATATTAGGAATAATACAGTAGCATACTTCCTCTGCAATACCTGGGGATTCTGAATAACTATAGAGAAAGAAGACCCCTAAGAATGTTGGGGGGGAATGGGGGTTCAAAGAGGTACAGGGTACCTAGTGGGGCACTGACTGATAAAAAGGATTTTACCATGGGACTCATGCCATGATGCCATTTAATTTAGTGGCATGAAGGTAAAATAAACGGGATTTTCTTTCTGAAAAGTGGCTTGAAGAATCCCTGATTCCCTCTCAAATCTTCCAGCTAATGCGGCATCTCTTCTAATCTTAAACTTGACTTGCGCAGACAACTTGGCTAAGCTTTTGTTTACGCAAGCTTGTCTCTAACGTAATGAGTGTAACTCCACCAAATAATTGATTTTCACTGGAAGCACGATGCTATCTCTCAAAGTGGAACAGTAAGTTATGTAACCTGAGATCAATTATCTGAATTAGATCTTATCGCGTAGCTAAAGCTTTTAAAAACAAAAACAGGAAAACAAAGCCTTTGAGATGAATACGGCTATATTCACACGCAAGGGAGGAGTACGTTCATAACTGGACATATTGACTTAGGCCTCAAAGAAAGCACATGAAGAGAAACTGAAGCTGGCCACACACACACAGATTTTTTTCATAAAATGTGGTCCAATTTCCTACCTATCAATGTTAGCATTGATGCTCCCTGCCCTCCTTAAAAAAAACCTTAGCAGATCAACCTTTTGGTGCTACTGAAAAACTAAAAGAGTAAAAAAAAAACAAAAATCAAAGAGTGATATAACATATAACTTTCATGCATGAGATACTTGCTGAGGCTGGAACTGTAGGAACCATTTAGCTATGGGCCTTCTAAATGTGTGGCCAAATTGTCACATGGGATGACTGGCTGCATATCCACCAACCTGGTCTATTTGTAATCTGAATTCAAAATAAACATTCCAGTTGGGGCACAATCTGAAAGGAGGGTTCTCCCTGTACTAGTTTGACTTTCCTCTGGATTCCCCAGTTTCCTCCCACTCTCCAAAAACATACAGGTAAGTACAATACTATGGGATCCATTATCCAAAAACCCATTGTCCAGACAGCTCTGAATTACGGAAAGGCTGTCTTCCATAGATTCCATTGCATCCAAATAATCCAAATTTTTTTTTAAATTATAAAAATGTACCATGTACTTGATCCAAACTGAGATATAATTAATCTTTATTGGATGTAAATTTTCTAGTAGAATTAAGGTAAAAAGATCCAAATTACAGAAAGATCAATTTTCTGGAAAACCACAGGTCCCGAGCATTCTGGATAATAGGCCCCATACCTGTACTACTACTTCTACTATTGGTGTGCTCTAATATTTACTATGAGTCTCTTACTATATCATTTCAAAGAACCAATATGCAATGCAATTTATTCAGATTTTATGGCTCAAAAACAGATCTGATTGATTGTTCCACACGATTGTTTGGAGGGTTATGAGCAACTAGCTGCACTTCCAGTTACACTTTTGTTGTTTAAACTCACATTATCAGTACACCATGGAAACAGACAATGGTCAACTTTCATCTACATAGTTATTAATCCCACTGGAATAAATTCTAATTCTAAAAGACAGTTTATTATTCGGAAGTGGTGAAAATCGGTGGCACGTGTTTTTTATGCACCCAAATTCTCTTAATGAAACAATGGAAAGCTAAAAGTGCCATGAAGTGCCAGACAGTCTCCATTGAGGAAGGTTTTGCTTTGTCATTTCTGACTGGAGGCTGACTTGCACTGCCAGTGTGGCAGCGGATTTTTCTTATTTTTCTAAGGGAAAATGTAAAAGTTGATTTGACCATTGCTTTTCTCCACAAAAGAATAGAGGTGGTAACAAAAACCAAATTCTTCCCCCCCTCCAAAAAAACCCCCAGTGTGCAATAAGCCATGTAGCTCAGTCTGGCTTGCATACTGAGACAGACTGAGAGGAGGACAGTTGAACCAACAAACATGCATACTGATGTATTAGATTACTGATGTCTGCCAATATATACAGGTACATTTTAGGGTTAGGCAAGACAGGTCAAACTTTATTGCCTACAACATGATCTCTGCAGTTTTCCTCAACCATGTGTAACAACAATTTCCTAATAATTGTAATAAACAAAATACCCATGACCAAAGATTACCCCCACCTATGGGACATGTGTTTGAGTGGAGACGAGAAGACTTCAGCAAATTTGCACTCACTCTCTAAGTAGCCTCCACTGCAAGTTGCTTATGATGTGCCAATATGGGCAGAGATTAGCTTCCAGCTTTTCAAGCATTCCTCACAAAGTGAGTGCATGTATTGGCACTATTCATGAAATGTACATGGTATTTGCACTTCTTAGTTGCACTGAGTTTGTGTCTGACCTGCCTCTTCTGATTATGTGCAAGTAAGCCAATTGACATCCAAGGGATCCAAGAGCACAATGGGGCAATTTTACTAAGCCCCGAAAATTCCCCAGTGACTGCTTCGCTCACAGCGCAACACTTTGCCAGGCATAGATTCGCCAGGACAAAGCTAATTCACTAAAATCCAAAGTTGCGCCCAGGGCGCCGAACGCTGGCGAAGTTGTGCTAACGTTACTGCCCCAAGCAAAGCGAAGTTGCGCTAGTGTTGCCTAATTTGCATATGGTGGGAAGTTAAAGTACAATGGATGTATATGCTGCAGCAAATACATTCCACTACACAAGTCTGGGAAACCTTAATAAAATAAAATACAGTTGTTATATTGTCCTACACGTGAGCCTAGTGTATAGTTTATGTGCCATATGTAGGGGGGAAGAGGGTACCCCAAAGATATTTTAAGCTCTTTGGCAGCCTATCACCCTGAAAAAAGGTGAAAGACGCCAGTGTTTTTTGGGACTTAGAAAATTTTTCAACTAAATAAAATCTACTCTATTGCACTTTGCCTGGTCTGAGGTGGCGAAGGCAAGCCTGCCACGAGAAGTAACATTCTGTAAAATCCGCATCTTAGTGAATTTGAGCAGTAACGTCCATTCACCAGAGCGCAAATTCGCCAGGCGTTAGGGAGTGAAGTACTGCTAGAGGCTATCTCCTTCGCTAGCGAAGTTACGCTGGCGACCATTAGTAAATCGGCGAAGTACCGAAATTACGTCACGCTGGCGAATTTTCACCAGCGTTAGTTACTTCACCCTTTAGTAAATTTGAATTTCGAGCTACAGACTGGTATTCAGAGAACTGGATACTAATAGTGTCTTTGACTTGCATGCTGGACCCCCCTCTGCTGTGACACTGGAATTCTGGGAAAGCATGCGGCACTCTGCAAAAAAAAAAAAACACAGTGAAACTGCATGCAATTGTAGGCAATTCATCAGAGTAGGCGCAACAGGCACAATTAGCTCACAACAAGTCGCTAGGTACATGTGTGGACTCAAATACATACATAACATCAATAACATAAATAACATCAATTCTTTCTCAATTTTGCAATCTTTCTACCAGTTTGCACTTGCGCTAATGTTTTTATATAAGTCTATATGAGTTTTTAGGGGCAACATAAGGGAAGGCATCATTTATACTGTCATTGAGTTGCTACCCTATTCATGTTTGTTGGCATGCTTGTCTGAAAGTACTGCTTTCCTTATTTACTGAATGCTGCTCATGTGTCATATTCTCCAACACATCTAAATGTATTACTTTAACCTCTGGCACAGTGTCAATTTCTGTAGAATTTTAATTTTTCATTTTCTTGGAACTTGTACGTACAGCTATTTTAGCTTTGTAAAAGAGGTGTTTTATTATTTTTCTAATTTGCTGAGATTTTTAGTGCAGAAGAACAAAGTTATTAAATGGGGAAAAAAACAGGAGATTGAAAACATTATGCTAATTGCTACCCAATGCGCTCATTGTAAACTTTTGGCAGCCTTCCAGGACATCCATATATTGAAGTACTAGCAAATGCACTGGGCATTAATTATTTTGCAGAATACACGTATCCAGAATGCTCAGGACTTGGGGTTTTCCAGATAAGGGGTCTTTCCATAGTTTTTTCGGGTTTTTTCAAAATGAATCAGTTAATAGTGCTGCTCCAGCAGAATTTCCTGAAATCCATTTCTCAAAAGAGCAAACAGATTTTTTGATATTCAATTTTGAAATCTGACATGGGGCTAAACATATTGTCAATTTCCCAGCTGCCACCAGTCATGTGACTTGTGCTCTGATAAACTTCAATCAATCTTTATGCTGTACTGCAAGTTAGAGTGATATCACCCCCCTCCCCTTTCCCCCCAGCAGCCAAACAAAAGAACAATGGGAAGGTAACCAGATAGTAGCTCCCTAACACAAGCTGCCTGGTAGATCTAAGAACAACACTCAATAGTAAAAACCCATGTCCCACTGAGACACATTCAGTTACATTGAGAAGGGAAAACAGCAGCCTGCCAGAAAGCATTTCTCTCCAGGCACAAGTCACATGACCAGGGGCAGCTGGGAAATTGACAAAATGTCTAGTCCCATGTCAGATTTCAAAATTGAATATAAAAAAATCTGTTTGCTCTTTTGAGAAATAGATTTCAGTGCAGAATTCTGCTGGAGTACTGTAGCACTATTAACTGATGTGTTTTGAAAAAAAACATGTTTTCCAATGACAGGATCCCTTTAAGTCAACTAAAATATAATATAAACATTAATTAAACCCAATAGGCTGGATTTGCCTCCAATAAGGATTCATTTCATTTTAGTTTGGATCAAGTACAAGGTACTATTTTATTTTTACAGAGAAAAGGAATTTTTTTTTATAAATTTAGATAATTTGGATAAAATGGGAGGTGGCCTTCCCGTAATTCATAGCCTTCTGTGTAATAATGGGTTTCAGGAAAACCTATCCTATTTGTGTAATGTGTATGTTTGCAGTAAAAACTACTACTAATAGTAGTAAACATGCTTTGAAATCAACCTTGACCCAAGAGGTCCCAATACCTTCCTTTCCACTGGAAACATGGAAGCCGCAATAGAAAAGACTGTCCCCCCACTTCTCAAACCTAGAGCCCAAGGACAGGACCCCTATAATAATATGGCCGATTTGTAAATCACTTCTGGTTTGCACCTGCAATGACTGTACTGTACCCCTTTGTTTTGGTGGGAGTTTTTTTGTATTAGGCATTATAAAAAAAAAAGTCATTTTATTTGCCATCAAGTAAATCTGTTTTTGCTCATTAGAAAGCTAGACACACATGCGACTGAAATAACTGACTTATTCTTTAATAACAGCACAAGAAGGCTTACATAGTAATTAAAGAGCTGACGCACAAATAAACTCTGATTTTATTCACAAAGCTATTATCATAATCTATGTTATTAAAGGAATAAAAAGAAAATGATTATAATGGTCGTAATTATAGTCGTAAGAACAGAACAGGGCTTTGGAATTCAGTAGTAACATATGACTGGATTCATAACTTTTACTGGATAAAAGGGGGGGATGGCGTCTAACTTTGGCAACATCTTAGATTACTGCTGTTTCTTGTACTTGCTCAGTGCACTTTGTAATGAATTCACTTGGTGGTCTGTCTCAGTATGAGAGCCGTTGAGACTAGAGAATTATTCAGTAGAAGAAGAATTGTTAGAATAACAGGCTTTAGTACGGCTAATGGATAACATACAAGATTTGCCTCATCAATGAACAGTTCTCTTGCTCTTCACATTCATCTTCACAGGGAAACTAAGTATAACTGGGCCAATGTCGTTCTGTTTGGGAATCTAGAAGCATGCTGCTCCTTCAGAGATACAAGACAGAAAGTATTTCCAAACTCATTGAAGTCTGAAATCCAGCAAGTTAATAACTTAGATCAATATATATACTGTATGTAGCACACAATAACAAACAAATGTTAATTCAATATCATTTATTATATCTACCGGATAAGCATCCCTTATCCCTCAAAAACATGGAGGCCAAACCTATGAGAGGGGACATCATCATATAACCCAAGTGATACAGCACAATGTTAGATAATTGAATAATAGAAAGGAGTACATACTACTGCAGCTTTACTAATATTGACCAAATGAATCTTGCTCTGGGGCACTTATATAGTCTTTATAAATCCAAGGATTAGTATCAATTTAGATTGTTTCAATGTTTTGAAGGATCCAAGGATAATTATCTACTGACGAGCATGTCATTAAATTATTGTCCTGCATCCAATCCTTAACTGCACTAACCCCCCCGGCAACACCCATCCCACCGCTCTGATTTTTTTTTTTTTTTGTAACTTTAGTTTTTTTTTTTGTTTTAACAAAAGCAGTTAACATTCTTCTTCTTTGCATAGCATCGCTATTTCAGTAACCTTTGTTTTTGAATGTTCCTCAGAATTGAATGAGGGAAGCAAGCTTAAGGAAAAAAGTAAAGTACATAAAAACATAATTAACCTGTATGAAAGAAAAAGAGATAAAATATTCCAAATTGTCAAGATGAATAGATTTTGGATGTCCATTTCCAGTACCGCTCTGATTTCTAAACCCACGCACTTCTCTGATGTAATCAGGGACAGGGTGAGGATGAGTATATAAACCAAAGCTTCCCTATAAGTATTTGGGTTGGAACAGCATGGAGTGGTCAGGAAGCAGCCAAGCTGGTGCCGAATATGATCCACCAACTGCTTACAACACTTTTATGGGGCCTTTCATTGTCCCAAACCATCACGTCACAAGAGTAAATCCTCAGGTCACCATGGGTTTCAGGCTGACCCTTGTATCACTAATGTGGAGCAAAGCTGTTGCCTACCAATATAAACTAGGACACGGTATTTGTATCCTGTAAATGTATTAAAACAAGATTTTGCAAAAAATATTGTAAGTTTTAAAAGATTGAAATGTCAGATCTGAGATTAAAGTAGTAAAAAAAAACAGAGTAAGCAATAGAATATAGAAACTACAAACAAAAATCTATTCTAGTCTAGCACAGCCATCATAACCTGCAACCAAATAGTGTCTCTTCGCTGTTCTATCTCATAGGCTGGGCTTATTCAAGAAACAAATATTTATAGCTGGAAACAAATTGACCATAATAGCTTAATGTGAAGTTTCTGCTCCTTGTCACACTCTATGGCAGTGATCCCAAACCAGTGGCTCGTAAGCAACATGTTGCACACAAACTCCTTGGCTATTGCTCCCAGTGGCTTGGAAGCAGGTGCTTATTTTTTAATTTTTTAAATCTTGGCTTGGAGGCAAGTTTTGGTTGCATAAAACCAGATATACTGCCAAACAGAGCATCTTGTAGTCTGCCAATGCACACAGGGGCACAATCACAGCCTTTATTTGGCACCCCTGTAGACTTTTTTCATGCTTGTATTGCTCCCCAACTTTTTTGACATTTGAATGTGGCAAACACGTAAAAAAAGTTGGGGACCCCTTCTCTATGGGCGCGGCTTATCCCAGCATTTTAAGTCACACTGAACAATATTCTACACTTTTCATAGCTAATCATGTTATAAGACATTCAGGTTATTAGGGCACCAACATCTGAGTTTGATTGTATATAGAAGATATACCACTGTTTATTTAGCAGAATCAATGTTTGGTGCTTTAATGCTGCATTTTTGGTCTAATTAAACATGCAACCCTCAAATCAGCCTGCAGAAAAAAACACAGTCTGAGAGCAGCAAAGCCAATGCCCTCAGCTTTGAAGCACCCGAAATAACCTCATAAAAAACTAAAAAGCTATTTCACAACTTAAGAGCTGTACTTGGAATACAACAGTAAGTGATATGATTCAGGATGAGTTTGAATGTTTTTTTTGGATATATAGAATTTAAAGGTGGATGGTGGCTGCAATTTTTGGGAAATGATTGGTTTGCTAAAAGGGATTCTGTCATGATTTTTATGGCGTAGTTTTTATTTCTAAATTACATTGTTTGTACTGCAAATAACTCACTCTACCATTCTTGAACAAACAAGTGTATTTTTTTTTAGTTGTAGTATTGGAGTGTAGGCAGCCATCTCAGGTCATTTTGCCTGGTCATGTGCTTTCAGAATAAGCCAGCACTTTAGGATGGAACTGCTTTCTGGCAGGCAGTAATATTTGGGTAACCTATCACCATGGCCCCCATGCTGACCTGTGTGGTGTTTGCTTGATGCAAGAGCTTGGCATGAGGTGAAGGAAATATAGAGAGAATGTAGACTATCATTATCATCTATTATTTATTGTATATACTGCAATGCTTTTTAAGCAGCACTTTATACTGGCTATACATCATTTATGTCAGTCCCTACCCATAGTGGATAAAATCTAAGGTCCCTATTACATTCACACACCCACTAGGGCCAATATATCAGGAACTGAGTAGGCTACCTGTATGTTTTTGGCGTGTGGGAGGAAACAGGAGTAATAATACCCAGATAAAACCAACACAGGGACAACATACAGACTACTGGGTATTTGACATGGATGGGCTGCAATTTGATGATGATGATGATGATGATGATGATGCGGGATTTTGCTACAAACTAGTTGATCCAGGGGCTGGTTCAATTGCCTTTTTCTGGATGAAGTAGAAGTTAAACAGGCTTCACTTGACCATGAACTGTATGGCCTTTTGTCTTTTTTCAACTAAAACTTTTATGTTGCAATACTATTGAATAGAAGGGAAGGATTTTAAATATATATATATATATATATATATATATATATATATATATATATATAAATTTGCTTTTGTTTTAGTGGGCAGTCGAGTGGATTTTTCTTAGGCTGCATATAGCGTGTAGGCTCTGCCTGCTTTCGCATTTTCAGGCTGATCCCCTCCTGATTCCACTAGCTGAACTAAGGAAGAAGCTGTACTTTTTAGTGCAGTTTTACTGAGTTGTGTAAAGGAACTGATCCACTTCTCTCAAACTGCAAAAAAATATATAGGCTGAGAGCAGTGGTGCCAACGCTCTATGTGCCCTCAGCCATAGATTTGTAAAGAGCTTTTGTAACTGGGAAACATACAAATTACAATTAGTAGATGCCTAAGTGAGGGTATTTTGATTTCCCTTTTAAAGCGCTGTTAAGGCCAAGTCTTGAGCGTATAGTGCAGTATTAGTCTTCTGTACTCAACATTATGGAAGTAAGTGTAGTCCATTAAAGGGTTACATTTAAGTAAGGATCTACTGCTCATTTTGGGTTTGTTTGTGAATGTTTTTTTTCTTTCAGGGACAACATTTAAGTAGTGTCATTTTATTCCACAAGTGTTTGTACTGGAAGATAAAACAGACAATAAGGAAAGGAATGGGAACCATTACGGGTGTCTATGCATATAGTGCAATGTTGATCCAAGGACTGGTTTGGTTGCTACTTTGGGGTCAGGAAGGAAACCCCCCTTCTGTGGAAAACTCCAGTAAGCCCTAGAAAGTTTTTTTTTTTTGCTTTCCTCTGGGGTAAACACAAGCTAAGTAGGAACTATTTGAGCAAAGGGTTGAACATAACTTAAGTGAATGTAATGTATGGATGTGATGTAAAAACTGCCACTGAACAACAAAATGTTAATATGCAAGGGACATAGGACATTGGCCTATGCAATTTATATTGCCTGTTTGCAAACGATTAATGCACTGCTTGCAATGTGATAAATAATATATCACTTTGTTTGTAAATTCAGATAATGTAGCAACTTTCCAATATATATATATATATATATATATATATATATATATATATATATATATATATATATATATATATATATATATATATATATATATATTGTGCTTTAAAAGGTAGTGTTTCAGGCTGATTTATTGAATATTTCTGCAAAAACCCTAATAATCTGCTCCCTGAATTCCCAGGCTGTGCAGGGGAGCCGGCGGCTCTCAGTTCACTGCACTGTAGGACAAGAACCAATCAGCAGCTAGCAAGACCTGATAGGGAACTGAAGCCGGTCTGTGGTTGTGTGACTGCAGGGCTGTGATTGGCTGTCCCCCTCCTACTGTGCTTCTGGCAGGGACTGTTAGGACATGCCCAACCCTCATTTGAAACAAGGACAGAGACTAGAGAACATCTATAAGGAGCTCCAATAAAGGGGCTATTTTTAAAGATAATATTAATTTTTAGCACCATGTAAAAGCAACACCATACATTACTTATAACCTACAAAATTAGGTTTTTTTCATTTATCGGATATGTCTCCTTTAAAAGTGTAGTTCACTTTTACATTAGTTTTTAGTATGTTATAGAATGGCCAACTCTAATCAACTTTTCATATTTTTTCTATAGTTTTTAAATTATTTGCCTTTTCTTCTGACTTTGTCCACATCTTAAAAAATGCTCCGTAAGGATACAAATGTATCGTTGTTGCTACTTTTTATTACTCATCTTTCTATTCGGTTCCTCTCTTTTTCATGTTCCAGCCTTATTATTCAAGCCAATGTATGATTGCTATGGTCATTTGGATCCTAGCAGCCAGATTACTGAAATTACAAACTGGAGAGCCGCTGATTAAAAAACGGAATAACGCAAAAACCATAAATAATAAAAAATGCAAACCAATTGCAAATTGTCTCTACGTCTTACTAAAAGTTAGCTCAAAGGTGAAGAAAGATTTAAGGAAAGTTGTTTAAAATTACAACTTATTTCGTTTGGCAAAATCTTGGGGGGAGGGTAGATTATATTCCCCTTAATGTCTTCCTACATACTGTGTACAAAAAACACTACACTACGTTTATTGTGGAGCTGGAACCCATTTTTAATCTGTCTTATAACATAAGCAGTGTTTGATGTAAGGGAAATGGCACATAGTTAAATTACGGGTGTTTCCCAACCATGTTTTTTTCCTCTTCATGTGATTCCAATAGAGACTAATAGGGCGATTTCAAGCATATTCAATATGCGTTTGTAGCAAAGAAATAATACAGCATGCTGCCTAAATTTATATACCAAGGAGCTTTCTGTGACAATTCAATGTATACATTTTGATTAAAATTCCACACTGGAACATTTTTCTTATCACATTCCCCCACAGAAATACTTTCCTGAAGCTTGCAGCTTTGAGTGGTTCCACTCATGATTGGCGCTGAATCAAGCAAATGTATAACATAATCATTACTATAAACAGCAATGTATATGTGTATGTGTATGAGCTACTCACCAGCTTTATCAAATAAGAGGAATTTGAAAAATAAATAATGGAAATTACTTAGTAAAACTGTTGGCTAAACATTACAAAGGAAAATAAAATCTTTCACCAAACTATACACAGGGGAAGTAGAAATTACATATTTATCACATTGACAAATGAGAATTTAAGTACTTCCCTCAAAATAGTTTGTTTTCTTTCCTCAAGTAATCACACAGAAGATCTAAAGGCAACATAAAAAATTAAACGTACTGAGTGAGGAGCAACTCGGGCCCAATCTGTAAACCAATCAGAGAAAAGTTAGATTAAATTACCGTCGTTACATCAAAGTGAATTCTTAGAGGAACTAGGCGAGAAGGGCATAGCACTGTGATTATACACTGGATGCCAATATACGGCTTAACTGTTACCTTACACCTTTCAATCGCCTTCCATCCCGTGAAAGGGAAAGTGGGTTCTAGAGGATTAATTAGTAGACTGATTAGAATATGAAGGCTCAACGAGGCAGAGGAAACGGACCCAACGTAATTGTAAAGAGTCTCATTATGTGAAAACTTAATGGGAAAGTGCACAGCACTACTTGTGTATACACAATGAAATGGTAATATTTTAAAAGGGCAGTTATTTGTTGATAGAATGCCTTTATCCCTGAAAAAACAGTATAATTAAAGGAAAACTATACCCCCGAACAATGCAGGTCTGTATAAAAATACATTGAATGAAACCGCTTATATGTAAAACCCTGCTTCATGTAAATAAAACATTTTCATATGAATATACTTTTTTAGAAGTACGTGCTAGTGATGTGCTGGTCGGGTAAAACCTGCCTTCCCTCAGCCCACGCCCGTCTTCCGTGTTCCTTTTATAGACCCGCGCCCGACCTCGCCGATGACACCACAAAAGGGGTGGGGCAAGCAGGCGCACATCTATAAAAAAGAAGCCGGAAGTCGGAAGCCGGCAGTGTAAGACCGCAAATGGGGGGCTCGAGGTCGCCCGGAACCTGCGGGTAAACCAGAGGGTCCCGCGGGTATCAGGTTGGCCCGCACATCACTAGTACGCTCCATTGGGTAATCATTAATAGAAAATTGCCATTTTAAAATATAAGGGCCACCCCCTGGGAATGTATGATTCACGGTGCACACAAACATGCCAAACAAATCATACATGTTAGGTCACATGAGCCAATTAACAGACAGAGTTCTGTCTTTTGCTCCCACACTTCTTCCTGTTACAGTTAAAGTTGTAGTATTTCTGGTCAGGTGATCTCTGAGGCAGCACAGGGACCATCACGAAATGGAGGTTCAAGGCAATAGATATAAAAGGGCAATATTTACTTATATATATATATATATATATATATATATATATATATATATATATATATATACCAGTTAAGTAAGATTCTTTAATATGCCACTTCATTTGATATAAACTGTTGCTTGAAGGAGAACTAAACCCCCTTGCTAATAAAAACCCCATACCCCTTACCCTCCATAGTCCGTTATCCCTGTTCCCACCCCTTTTGCAGCATGCCAGTTGTAATGAACCGGGAAAATGCTCCAACTGCGCATGCGCACATACAGAGATTACTTACTGAAGATTACCAAAGCACTGAAGATGGACCCCGTGAGCCCTGCTGCGCTGACTCTGCAACACGGGGTAATTACCGGCTTAGGGGCATTTACTTGTGTTAACACCTGTGCGGGAGGAGCAGGAAGGAGGGACTGTGGAGGGTAGGGGGTTTTCATTAGCAAGGGAGTTTAGTTCTCCTTTAAGTATTCATTTTGGGGGTTTAGTTTACTTTTAATGCTGTCTAAAAGTGATGCATGGTTGTCAGTTTTTCCTGACATAAAAATAATTGAATTAAGAAGTACGGGTGCCATGGTTTAATATTTATGACCACGGGGTGGCAGAAGAAGTACATGCCTTCAGAGCAGTGGTGGAGGTGGGGCTCTAGGCACCTAACTCTCCTGTCTGCCTACCCCTAGTGCAGGCACTCCAGTCCTGAGCATGATCCCTACTGCCTGCTCATTTGCACCCACCTACCCTTATAGCCTTGCAGGGACAGGGCGATGTAGTTGCCAAGGGCACCTGGCCGATTTGGGCCCTACACTTTCAGAATCTTAACTATTGCCCCTATGTACTGTAGGAAGGGCAATTAAAATCTTTCTATTCAGCCGTATTAGTGATTGAATTCTTTTGACACCCCCTATCACTGGGGACTAGTAAACGACATGGTATTCCACATAACTGAGAACACTCCCTTGGTTTTTCTACTACACAGAGATAACATAACATTATGCCTGCATAGGTTTTTTTCCCACACTAAGAACAATCCTCCTGCACTATTTGAGGACTCTTACCACAACAATAATTTTGGCTTAAGAATGCCTTTTATTTACTGGCCTCTCCTACAGAAAGAAATGAATTCTGTGAAATAAGCATGCTGATAGATGTATATAGTGCAGTGCTCTGTTATGTCCTGCTTTCTATTCTTGTGCACAAATTATGCTTCCCAATAAAGCAGAGTAAATGGAAGGCTGAAATGGTTTTTTTTTTTAATTTTAAAAACATTTATAGGTGGTACATAAAAGGGTAAATCAACCCAAAAACACATAAATTCATCATAATATAACACCGAATTAGAATATTGCACGTAAACAATGCAATACTTTAAAAACTGTACCTATACAGGTATGGGACCTGTTATCCAGTATGCTCGGGACCTGGGGTTTTCCGGATAACGGATCTTTCTTCTATCTTCATGCCTTATGTCTATTAGAAATTCATTTAAACATTAAATAAACCCAATAGGCTGGTTTTGCTTCCAATAAGGATTAATTATATCTTAGTTCAAGCTACTGTTTTATTTGGATAAAATGGAGTCAATGGGAGACAGCCATTCTGCAATTTGGAGCTTTCTGGATATCGAGTTTCCGGATAAGGGAACCTATACCTGTATTATTTTTCTTATATTACAAGTTTGACGTCCTTAGATACAATTATAAGAATATTAATTTCAGGGATGACAACCGCTGTTTTTTAAGGAAAAGAGTACCAAAAACTAAGATTTTTTTTTACATGAGCCATTACTGGATATTCCTGATTTGCTGATATCTATGAATAGTGTTTCAGTAGATTCATATACTGCTTACCTTAATAGCAAAGCTTAACAAGCCTGAGATCTTCACTGAAGGTTTTATTCATTATAACTGAGTATAAAAAAATGAACTGCATGCCCTTTTACTGGTTGATATTCTATTTAGTATGATGGTTAACTTCTGTCAGCAGAGCTATAATTGATAGTCCTTCACTGCTTTCTCTTATCTCACCTATGCAGCTGGGGTGAGTTAGCAGATGGATCCTGTAGAAGCCACTCTCAGGGAATTTTGGTGAAACTGTGAGAAAATATTTAGAATCTGAAATCTTGCTTTCTATTAAAAGAATGGTAAAAGCCTTTTGGGGGACAACTGCAGAATATGGAAGTCTCGTGGCACTTTCCATTATTTTCACCAATTGTGATTGTATGGAAAAAATCACTGTACAGGTAGAGGATCTATTATCCAAAAACCCATTATCCAGAAAGCTCCAAATTACAGGTCAGTCATCTCCTGTAGACTCTATTGTAATCAAATAATTACATTTTTTAATAATGACTTACTTTTGGCCATAGATGCAAAGATCCGCTCGTTTGGCGACATTGCCAAACGAGCGGATCTTTCCCCGATATGCCATTAATGAGCATGGCTATATCGGGGGTAATCTGAACGTTCGGCCGTATGGGCAAACGATTACGATCAGGCCCGGATTTGTGGAAAGGCCACCTAGGCCCGGTCCTAGGGCAGCAGGATTTTAGGGGGGCGGCATGCTGCCTAACCACACCCACATTAGTTGAAAAAACTGGGGATGCGCTGGAATTACAATAATTTTTTACATTTCCAGTGCGCCAATCTCCATTGCTCCAGTTCTGATAATGAAAATTTTAACGAATAAAGGGGAGGGGACAGGGGCGACGAACGGCAGTGGGCCTAGGGACGCCTTCTATGTAAATCCGGCCCTGATTACGATGCGCAATGGGCTTCGGCGGGATCGGTCGGATCAAATCAAACCTGTACGATTGACCAAACGACCAATTCCGCTGGATGAAAGATGTCGGCACTCCCCACACACAATCCGAAAATCGTATGAATCCTCGATTCGTACAATAGGATCTGTTCGTCTATGTCCAGCTTAAGATATAATTAATCCTTACAATCCTATTGAGTTTAATTTATGTTTGAGGGTCAGGGCACACAGGTAGGGATGTAGCGAACTGTTCTGCTGTGAACTAGTTCGCGCAAACCTCGACCGTTCGCGTCCGCCGAATGTTCGCGAACGTTTGGGAACGTTCGCATTTTGAGTTCGCATTCGATTCGAATAAAAATCGTTCGACCATACGACCATTCGAATTCCTTTGACCGCTAAAAATCGAACGATTTCCATTCGTTCGAACGATTTTAAGCATTCGATCGAATGATTTTCATTCAATCGAACGATTTTAAAATGTTCGATTCGAATGAAAATCCTTCGATCGAATGATTAAAATCCTTTGATCGTTCGAATCGAACGATTTTAGCGGGTGTTCGAAGTTCGCGAACTGTCCGCGAACGTTCGCATTTTTTGCCGGTGTTCGCGAACGGCGTTCGGGAACACTAAATCGGCAGTTCGCTACATCCCTACACACAGGCAGATTCGGGGAGATTAGTTGCCTGGCGACTAATCTTCTTTGGGGCTAATCTCTCCAAAGTGCCTCCCCTGCCTTCCCGTCGGCTAAATTGTAAAGCGCTGGCGGGATGGCACTCGGAAAGACTCATTCTCCGAAGTCGCCCGAAGTTTCCTCGGGCAGGGTAAAAATCCCATCAGATCACCCCGCATCTGTTCGTTGATGCGGTCCCGCGATCCGACCGCCCGTATTGCCTTTGGGCCCATGATCGGATCAGCCCACCTCAATGTGGGCAGATCAGGGAGAGATCCGCCCGTTTGATATCGCCAAACGAGCGGATCTCCCTGTGTCTGGCCACCTTTAGGTTTTATGTGTATTATGGAGGGAGAGTTTTCACTTTTTCATAGGATGGGTGTTAAAAGAAATCAGTGTTAACAAATCCAATTGCAGAAGAAAGCATTTAAATCTGATAGATATCCAAATCGTAAGCAAGAAGCTCTACTGTTTTTGGGAGCAAGACAAATGTTAAAAAATAATTAAGACTGGAGGGACTAGAGGTTATGAAAGAATTTCTCTTTTAACACAGCGGTAGCAGAGACAGTGAAGGAATTGAAATTATGTTTGTGAAAAGCCTAGGGGTCTCGTTACCATGAATTTAAAATCCTGTACGTAACCTCTGTAGCAAAAAGAGTGTTCATTGCTCTTATTTGCTTTCAAAATAATATCTCCTTGAAACCTAAAAGACAAGAGAAAATCTGAAACGTGTGTACCAGAAAACTGCTCCTACCCCTAAATGATCCTTCCCTGTACACCTGCATTTAGGGGAGGGTACGATTTACTTTGCAAAAGGGATCCTTCTTTATAACTTTGGTATGTCACTTGGATCCCTTATCCCTGTCCTTCTTTGGCAGGGAGTTAAACAAAAATTCCTGCCAGAGTTGGCCAAAAGCCTACACTTCTGTATTGTTTTTTTTTTATTTTTTTAAATCATCTCATTTCACTTTAGTTAATATGGCCCCCATGTCCAGAGAAGTGTCAAGCCAAATTTAGAGGGCTGGGTAGAGTGGATAGCACATCTTCACCACTGGCAGATACATTTCTGGCAGTAGACATGTCTCCTGTGGGGTCCTAACTGACAGTTAACACTTCTTCACAAGTAGCAGCAGTCAACAGGTGCCACAACCCTAAATAGATCCTTCTCCCCATACCTGTATGGGGTTGCTAATTAAACAGGGGTGCTCTTTCAAGCTTATTGTCAATATAAAATATTACTACAAAATGAAAGTCACAGTAAGGTGGAATATAGAAGTTGGTATATCAGATCTGGCAAGCAGAAACAAGGGGAGCTTAGATCAGATAGCAAGAAACCCCAAGATACAGAATTAAAGACAAACAAGATGTAGATAGACAGAGTTCAAGCAGGCAAAAAATACACTAGGAAAGGCAAACAGACAGACAAGAGTAAATCAAGACATGGGTAAATCAAGAAGTAACGTACATATAAAACAAACTTAGGTTTAGAAAAAAACAGAACTGGTGACTGAAGAGCAAAGTATAAGAAGAGTATAGGTCAAAACTAGAACAGCCTTGGGAGTGATGAAAAAAGGGTACAAGATAAAACCAGGCACTCAACACAGAAAAACAAGAAGTTCTGGTTAATAAAATCACTGCAACAGACTTCAGATAAGGTAAATTACACTCATTACTACTCGTTTAATGCCTCTGTACAGTTGTCATTAATCTTTGCCCTTTGATTCTTGCTCACAAGACTTGAGCAGTAACAGGATAGTCATTTTTGGCCTGTTGAGAACTAGAGGAACATATAGGAGATGTCAATATTGATTGTAAGGAAGACAAGTTTCCTGTCTAACAAAAGGAACAACATTTAAGGGCCAATTGACTAAAATTCAAATTTCATTTTTACAAATCATATTTTTTCTCTAAAAATGTGTGTTTTTTATTTCTCTAAAAATCTAAGAATGTGAGATTCGCAGTAAGTGCAAAAACCACAAAAAACACAAAACAAAAGTAAAAGCAGTCAAGGTCCTATAGAAGTCAATGGGAGCTGTGGTGATTCTGTTGCACCTTTTCTTAGCCACTGAGACTTTTAGGGGAGGTTTTTTATTTTTTTTTTCGCTAGTAATTGTCTGAAAAACTAAATCTTTTAGAGATTTTAGAAATTTTCTTAATTCTTAGTGCATCGTCAGCCTTTTTCCCCATTGTTATATTCGGATGCATGGCTTTCGTGAAAACAAGTTAAATTGTAATTATAAAAAGCTCTAATATCAACATTCAACCTTTAATAAATGTGTCTCTTTGTTTCCTGCAATATGTGAGGGCTTCCAGGGATGGTTAAAGCACTGTACACCCTCCTTTTCAAAATTAATGCAATGAATAGTGCTTGTGCCCAGTTTTTTTTATCTGTTGCACTAAATTGGGCAAATTACTGAAAGCAAAGTTACATTCTACTTCCTGTCTGTTCGAGCACAGTGAAGCCACTTGTGTAAACAAACCCCTCCCTTTCCTCATCTAGAGCCTGTTAGGTTGTGAGATAAGGACCAGCCCAGTGCACCTCATGTAAAGTCTAGAGCAGAAAAAACAAACATAATGTTACGTGTACAGACATTTTAAACACTTTTAAAAATTTTCATGTGTAATTCAAAAGTTTCTACACAGTACTAGAAAATTATTTTTTATTAAGAATCAACAGATATAACATTTCTGCTTAGAATTAGTAAAATGTAATATGAAGAAAAAATGAGCATGGGGAATTTTCATCAATGCAAACAGAATGCCGTCATTACGGGAAACTTTACATTTAAAATGACAGTCATCGTTGCCGTCTCTTGTGTAAACTATGTGAGAACATCAAAGCCCTACAGGAGAAATGTCCTACCTAGCTGGGAAGTTATTTATCACATGAAATGATGAATAGCATTGTAACGTGCTGTCCCCAAACAAGGCTGTTGTTATTTTAAACTACTGTGTAAGAGAGAGAGGAGACAGACAAACAAACAGCTCCTTTGTTTGCATAGTGGACACTAGAGACAGTTCAGTTTCGCTCAATGGGTGTGCAACACTAGTGCTGGTCATTTCTGCCAGGGCATTGGCTCGCAAATCTGTCATGACTATTGTATTTATGCTTTACATTTTGTAGTGTATCCGACCTGTCACACAAATGATGAATGGCATTACTGTGCACAGTTGCGTTGCCTGTGACGTTATAGTCATTCGTGGATATGCTTTGCTAAATTCATTCATTCATTTAAACTATAACCTGTCAGAAAGCAGTTCCATCCTAAAGCCCTGGCTCTTTCTGAAAGCACATGACTAGGCAAAATGACCTAAGATGGCTGTCTACACACCAATATTACAACAACTTGCTGGTTCAGGAATGAAATTTCATATTGTAGAGTGAATTATTTGCACTGTAAACAGTGTAATTTGGAAAGAAAAAATACATCATAAAAATCATGACAGAATCCCTTTAGGGTAAGGCCACACTGGGCATTTTGGGGAGATGTAGTCGCCTGGCGACTAATCGCCTCGTCTTTGCTATGACCAATCTCCCCAAACGCCTTCCCTGACTCTGTGCTGCCTAAAATGAAAAAACGCTGGCACTAATTACATGTGGCGATTAATTTTCTGAAGTCGCCCAAAGTTGCCTCATAAGGAAACTTCGTATGACTTCGGAAAACTAATTATTGCGTGTGACTAGCGCCAGAGTTTTTTTCATTTTAGCCAGCGCAGAGTCAGGGAAGGCGTTTGGGGAGATTGGTCGCCACAAAGAAGAGGCGATTAGTCGCCAGGCGACCAAATCCCCCAAAAATGCCCAGTGTGGCCTAACCCTTAAGCTAAGGTCACAATGGGTGACAGGGCCGCCATCAGGGGGGGACAGTGGGGACAAGCCGAAGGACCCGAAGCCATGAAAACAAGTCACACGACCCGAAGTCACAAAAATAGCCGAAGTCCCGAAGCAGAGAAAAGACCCGAAGTCACAAAAATAGCCGAAATTGAAGTCCTGAAGCAGCGAAAAGACCCGAAGTCACAAAAGGAAGCCTGAAGCCATGAGTTCAATTCTACTGAACACCAATGTGGGTTTTTTTTTAATCCCCTGGCCACCAATGTATTATTTTAATATTCTATAGGCCCCTGCCACCAATATTTTTTTTTTAAAAAAAATTTTTGGGGGCCCCAATTTTTTTTCAACTTGTAAGGGGGGCCCTGCCAATGTTTTTTTTAGGAAAAAATTTTTGGGGCCCCAATTTTTTTAACTTGTAAGGGGGGCCCTGGCACCTAATGTTTTTTTTAAAAATAAATTTTTGGGGCCCCAATTTTTTTTTAACTTGTAAGGGGGGGGCCTGGCACCAATGTTTTTTTAAAAAATATTTTTTGGGCCCCAATTTTTTTTAACTTGTAAGGGGGGCCGTGGCACCAATGTTTTTTTTAAAAATTTTTGGGGCCCCAATTTTTTTTAACTTGTAAGGGAGGCCCTAGCAGCAATGTTTTTTTTTTTTTTTAACTTATAAGGGGGCCCTGACCATCAATAGAATCAATAGCTTTTATAACTTGTGTGTGGGGAGGGTTACTTTTTTAGCGCTGATGTCTGTGTGGTCTTTGGGCGGATGGAGTGGGGCTTGGCTGACTTCAAGACTACGTAACAACGAGAGGCTGCACCAGTACAGACAAACAGCGTATGGACGTAGCGCACAGCACTATGGGATGATAATCGCTTCCTGGTAAAAGTCGCTCTAAACTTTCCTTCTGCACAAAGGCGATCGTCTTATCGCCGCGACTTTCTTTTAAAAATCGTGGGCGACTTATCGCCCAGTGTGGCCTTAGCCTTAAACTGACTTTTGTATAGACTGTTTGATAGATTCTTTGATGAGCCTTCTCCCTATACTATGGGAGTGATAATTTTCAAAGGGAAAATTTTTGTCTCTGCTGATCCTGTAGTGGCTTTGAAGTCTAGCGGCTATTTAACACATCTGAGAAGCATCTTGTGCAAGGAATGTAGAATGGGATTGAGGAGATCTGGTTTGAGAGCAATTTTGATAAAGCATTTTGCAGTTTATTTGCAGAAATTAGAAACTGAGAATATAGGTATGGAATCTGGTCTTCCAGATAATGGGCTTTTCCCTAATTTGAATCTCCATAACTAAACCATGCTAGAAAACATTTCAACATTAAATAAGCCCATTAGGATTATTTTGCAACCAATATATTATTATTGCTTTCAATGGTCTCTATGGGAGATGACCTTCCTATATTTCTGAGTTTTCTGGATAAAGAATCCCATACCTGTATTGCTGTAATTCCACAAGAGAGCTATTTTTCCAAGAAAGGACGACCAATTTAATTAATTGCTTACCTTAGTTTAGAACCAGCACATCAGAGTAGGTGTTGGCTAAAATGCAGTTTCCATAATGTAGGAAAAATAGCATCTTCTCTAAGTAAAAAAAAATAATTTATTTGAGTTTTATTATGGTTTATAAAGTAACAGACCAAGTAGTTACAGTAGCTCGGGACAGTATTTACAACCACTTGGCGACTCAAAATCAGCTGTGTAAAGGGTATCAACCATAAGGTTGTGCTTCTGGCTTTCCATTGTTTATAAGTGAGACTGAAACTCTGGAAGCACCAATGTATTCTAAATGGACAATAAAATGAATGACATTTATATATACTTAATCTCAGAGATATACGTATGAGAAGGTTATGAGTCATTTTATTTTTACCATTAATGTTTTCTGTAGTGCTAAACAGAAAGTTACAGAGATTTATGTAGTTTTAGCTCTGGAAGAGCCATGGGTTAATTCATGCTTCTGGGATCTATTCTTCATCCACCCTGTTATTTCAGTCTTACAATGAGCCATGGGTGAGTTCTTTTACAGTCTTTGAATCTTGCCAGTCAAATGGGGAATTTCGACTTGGTTATCAATCACCCAGCTGGATATTTTAGGCTTCTGCTTAATCAAATGTAATTGCTCATGTTACTCTTTTTGCCTGGGGTCTAAGTCCGCCTTGCTCAATTACAATCCAAATAACTGCAATCAATAAATAAGAAACACCTATCCTGAAATTACGATTTCTCCTACACCATTGCTAGTTGAACAGGAGGCATTAACAATAGTCTCAAATTAATTTCCTTATCATCACCATTTTATAAATAATTACATTATATGACCTAGTGGTCCTTATCAAATAGATTTAAAGTGGAACAGACAAATGAGTAGGTTTTTGCCTGAACTGGCCACCTAAATTCTGGACTAAATCTGTCTGATCTGATCATTTAGCAGGCTAGTGGTTGTATCATAATGCAGGCCAATGCAGATCCATAAGGAGAGAAACACATCAACATTTTCAAACTAGATTTTTTGGACAGACATCAGTCAACCAGGCTATTGGAAAGGCCCCACACATGGGCAACTTACATGCATCTTATACAGCATTTGCCTGTATATGGTCGGCTTTGCAAAAAAAATATGAACTTCCTGGTCTGAAATGCTACCTCCAAATAAGCGGAGGTGCTCTGTTCATAGTTTTTCACATAAAATGTTTACTCTGTATATACAGATGTATGACATATTACAGGTATGGAACCTGTTATTCAGAATGCTCAGGACCCAGGGCTTTCTGGATAAGTGATCTTTTCATACCTTGGATCTCCATACCATTTACTAACAAACAAATTTGATCTTTACCATGAATCTCTAAATGAATTCCATTTTTTTAGGGATGCACCAAATCCAGGATTCAGCCATGATTTGGGCTTTTTCAGCAGGATTGGGCCGAATCCTTGTGCCCGGCAGACCCAAACTGCATCCTAATTTGCATATGCACAAAACAAGGAAGTAAAAAATGTTTTCCCCTTCCCACCCTAATTTGCATATGCAAATTATGATTCATATTCAGTTCAGTATTCTGCCGAATCTTTCCCTAACTATTCGGGGTTCGGCCGAATCCAAAATAGTGAATTCAGTGAAAAAACTCTAAAAAATTATCAAGAGTAAAAACCAGGAAAGCCACAAATACAAAACATTGCCAGATGAAAGTTGTTGAGGTCAATGGGGGCTAATTTAAATCAATTCAGACTTTTAGAGGTTTCCAGATTTTTTTCCAAATCATTCAGTGTCATTTTCCACTTGTTCTTCTTTTATTCAGATCTTTTAATAACTGTCATGACATTCGTGGTTTCAAAACCACCACTAAAACCACTGAAATCCGACCTTATGATAAATAGTCTACTAAAAATCATTTAAACATTAATTAAACAAAATAGGATTGTTGTGCCTCCAATAAGGATTAATTATATTTTAGTTGGGATCAAGTAAAAGCTACTGTACTTATTACAAAGAAAAAAGTAAAAATGTTAATAATTTGTTTCCATTGGAACAAAAGGAAGATGCCCTTCCCTTAATTTGGAGCTTTTTGGATAATGGGTTTCCAGATAATAACAGCGCTGTGCAATATGTTGGCTTTAAGTACATGTTAATAATAATAATAATAATAATAATAATAATAATAATGGATCCCATATCTGTACTTTTCCCAAGTCATTCTTCATTCTTCACTACGGACATGCTGTTGCATTTCATAATAATCAGGGGTGCTGTTTGAGCGCTAAAGCTTATAATGCATTAGTGTATAGGTTTATTTTTTATACTCTAGGTCAGTTATCCCCAACCAAAAGCTCATGAGCAACATGTTGCTCTCCAACCTCTTTGATCAGGTCCGGACTGAGAATTAAAATAAGCCCTAGCATTTCAGGTACACAAAGGCCCAATCAGCCCACTAAATAGTGACTTTCTATGGCACCTTATAGCAGCCCCTCTGGCATTTGCCAGAACCCACAGATTGCCAGTCCAGGACTGCCTTGGATGTTGCAGACTACTTGCACTTTCATTTACAGCAAGTGCCATAACATCCATTCTGCCCATTGATAGAGTGAAATCATGGATTTACATCCACCCTGAATATAGTGGAAATTCCAGGGTTCCCACAGTGGGTTGCCTTAATAAGTTCAGCAGCCGATGACGTGTGCTGTCAGCTCCAACTTACTACGCGCATGGAATTAAGGGGGTAAAAGCTGTATTATGGGTACAAATAATAGCATTAGTCCCCAAAATTGCACATTGCACATTTGACTTTCTTTCCTATCATATAACCTTTCAGCTGTTATATGAATATTCAAAGGAGGAATATACTATGTACACAATAATCTATGGACTTAAAGGGTAAAAGGGAACATAACCAAAAATTGTAATTCTTATACATTAGCAATATTTTTCATTTAATAAACTATATCAGTTGCAGATTGCACAGGTGAAGTTGGATACCTCCATTTTGAAAGAATAATTAAATTTTACTATATACAGTAGCTGCAGGGAGACCTTCAGGCTGATGTATTCATGCCATAAGGCTCGAGAAAGCTTAAACACAAAGTTACGTTTCGGATAATCACCGCAGCTTCTAATATCATATTAATGATAAACAGAATACCTTTCTGATGCAAATTCCGTGCAGTAAACGAAGAGCCCGCTCTAAAGATCAAAATGAGGGATTAGAGTCGGCTTCAACATGAAATCCATGCCGCTAATTAAATTGGACAAAACAAAGTGGTTTCTTCTTTATCCCACCTGTTACTGTCCTGAAGCTCCCAGCCATCATTGTATGGATGTTCCTGCTGTGTGACTCAAACCCCTTTTTCCTGCTTGGTACTGAATGACAGCAATAAAGCAGTTGAGTGGAAGTTTGACCCAACTCATTAAGTGGCCCAAGGCTATGAAACCACAGATGCACAGCCTGAATCCATGACATATCTGCAGGCCCTATCCTTTTGGAAGTAGATTTTGTGACATGACATGCTGAGAAAAACAACAATGCATTCAATGTACTGTCATTTGGACAAGTTTCATATACATAATGAGATATTACATTAGGCATGAAGCGCGGAAGCTCAGGGGTTCTGTATTATAATTTCAAGAATAGGTAAAACAGACATGCTTTGCTATGGATAGAGTTTTCTGGTAGGGTACCAGGGTGGGGTGGGGGATATGCAGCATCATCCTTTAATGAGTGATTTTACATGAAAAATACCAAAATAAATATGTTGATCTGTTAATTGTCCCATTGAGGTTTACTTATACTGTAACTGTATGTTACCAGCTCCTTATGTCCTGTACATATGAAGTGCTTTGGATACCATAGTTTCCCTAAGGTAGATATTTCCCAAATGCTTCTGCTTCGGATGTCTGCTATAGAGACTAGCCTAATTAGCCTTCGGTTAAACTTGCATTTACTTCCTATCGGTAGAGTTATACCCATTATTTATGAGCTAGAATGCATTTTCAAAGAAAAAAAGAGCAGTTTGGGTCTATTATTCAGTTTATATGATTTTTCAATAAGGCATTTTAATAGAGTGTCGGTATCCATTATCTGGAAACCGTTATCCAGAAAGCTCTAAATTACATGAAGGCTGTCTCCTATAGATTCCATTTTATCCAAACAATTCAAATATTTTATTTTTCCCCCTTTTTTTCTGTAATAATAAAATAGTACCTTGTACTCGATCCAAACAAAGATATATTTAATCTGTATTGGAAGCACAACCAGCCTATTGAGTTTATTTAATGTTTACATGATTTTCTAGTAGACTTCAGGTATGAAGATCCAAATTACAGAAAGATCAGTTATCCAGAAAACCCCAGGCCCAAGCATTCTATTTGTCTAATATTCTCAATTCTCACAATCCTTTCTTTCTTTGTTGAAAGCATCTGTAGATTTTATTTAAAAGAGACGACCAATTTAGTAGTAAAGAACTTCAGAACTGTCATCTTCTGCGTACTGTTATCATATAACACAAAGATCATGCCTGGAATCATAGGAACTTATTCTTGTCATATTTGTCCTGTTTCGATTCGCCGCGAATTTCACACAAACTTCGTGAAACGGGCAAAAAAACACGGATTTTGACGCTGGCGCCCATAAAAGTCAATGGGCATCCATTAATCGTCGCCGGCGTCTAAATTGTCGCCGATGTCGTTTCCATCGCTGGCGTCAAAGTATCTGGTGGGCATACCATTGTTTGGCCCCATACATGGAACAAATCTGCCAACTTGGTCAGCCTTTGCATAGCAAGCTTGAGTAAAGCCTTTCATAAAAACTAACCTTTTACTAAATGTGGCTGTGGTAAATCACAAGATCAGGCCTAAGATTGCAGATGGTCCCACAATTAGAGCAGATCTAAATTGTCTTTTGCTTGAGCCACAGGCTGAAATGCACCTGCACATTTTTATAATACTAAACAGTTTCTGATTTTTTTAATGATATAGGCAAAACATTTCTTCCAGTATCTTTTTCCTGAGATTAATTTTCTTTTAGGGCAAGGTAATTAAGAGGCTGAAAATGTAAGGAAAGGAAGCTAAAGAGAAGAACAAACAGCCAGACCACTGCTGTGACATACCTCATCCATTATGTGGTTGTGTCATGTTCAGTACAAAGAATGATCACAGGGAAAATCCCTGGAGCTGAGCATGTAAATAATAGTTCTTAAAAAGAAGCACAAGCCCAACGTTTTGTGACTGTAGAAAATCAGAAATTTGCAATCAGCTATGGGGTCTCTATGAAGCAAGTCCACTAGGGCTATCATCTATCTATCTATCTATCTATCTATCTATCTATCTATCTATCTATCTCTGTCTATTTCTATCATCTATCATCTATCTATCTATCTATCTATCTATCTATCTAATCTATCTATCTATCATTGATTATCTATCTATCTATCTATCTATCTATCTATCTATCTATCTATCTATCTATCTATCTATCTATCTATCTATCTATCTATCTATCTATGAACAAGTTAAATAAAAGTGGACCCAATATCGAGCCCTGAGGGACCGCACTAAGAACCTTACTCCAAGTAGAGAATGTACCATCAACAACCCGATCCTGTAGCCAGTTTCCTACCCATGTGCAAACGACTTTATTATGCCAACATACCTTAGTTTAGAAAGAAATCATTTGTGGGGCACTGTATCAAACGCTTTGGCAAAATCCAAATACAGTAGATCACATCTACTGCTCCCTGCTGTCCAGCATTTTACTTACCTTTTCATAAAAAGCAATCAAATTTGTCTGACATGACCATATCCTTCATAAAGCCATGCTGTCTACTGCTCATAATGTCATTCACTAGTACAACATTTTGAATGTGATCCCTTAACAAGCCTTCAAATAATTTGCCCACCACGGATATCAAACCTTCTGGCCTATAATTGCCAGGGTGAGATCGTATCCCTTTTAAAATATTGGAGTGACATCAGCTTTCCTCCAATCCATAGGCACCATACCAGATGAAAGCAAGTCTGAGAAAATCAGAAATAGAGGCTGGTCTAAAACTGAACTAATATCACTCACAGGGTAACACGCAGAACGCCAAGCATTATTCGCAAGCCTTGATTCCCTCTGGTGTTCCGTCAAGTCACCACAAGAATACTTTAATCATAGGATATGGAAATCAAAGGCAAACAGCAGAATACCTGCTAATCAGTGCTTTATTGCACATCCACACGACATGTTTCGGGCAGCAAAAGGCCCTTTTTCAAGTGTGTACAAATCACAGTGAAAAGTTGCTTTAAAGATCCACACAGGAAGTCCCACCTCTTAATTAATCAATCAATGTATCACATTTAACCATTAAAATTATTACAATTGGCTCTTAACAGTATCACCATTGCCTATTTGGATATATAACATATAAAAAGTATTATAAAATCCATAGAAAAAGTTAAACGTTAAAAGTTCATATTATTGTGAAAAATACATATAATGGTCTCCAAGTCCGTCCATAGTGTCGCAATGGTGTTAAAAAATTGTGCATTGTGTTCCAGGGAATTCCCAAGCTTATAAGTAGTCTTTATCTTCCATTAATTTCCCTCAACTAGGCAGCAAATTAGGGAGCATGCCTTTCATGTATATTTGGATGTATACATAAGTGGAATTAGATACATATGGAGATATTCCATTTTGTGACACTACAATAACACCTTTATGACTATTAGTGGTACTGTGTAATAGCTGGTTACACTTAACACAAATATAAGTGCATGATATACTTGCCAAAAGAAAACACTTCCAGAAAGGCATACATTCTACCTGATGTAGACAATGTATTATAATGTAGCAGCTAAGGGAGCGACATATGAGTGTAACTGAATAAAAGTTCTCCTTTTCCACTTTTTGAAAAGTTACACAACCAAGTCTATCTGTCGTCCGCTTATGGAACCATGTGCTAAAGAATGATTGATTGCTCAGCTGTCAGTCACTCATGTTTATGCTTTCAGGCCCAGAATTGTGTAAAAGCCAACAAGACCTGGGGTGCTTTAGGTTTCTCAAAGGCCATTGGACACATACCTGTAATTAGGGCTATGCCTAAAAAGTGACCCATCTGTATTACCTTCATCACTCAAGTAGCATTGCTACATATTGCACACCAGCAGAAGTGTATGTGTAAATGCTATAAGTCAAAGAAGCTTTGATGCTGACAGCCATTTTCCTTTCAATAAAATAAAATGGTAGGCAACAGGAGTGGTTACATATACTTCCTGTAACACTTCCAAATGACATTGGAAACAGTCTGACGCCATTGTAGAGTATCACTTAAGTGAGTGGGAGCTGCTAGAAGCAATGAGGGAGATGTTTCAGCTAATATGAATGGCTGGAAAACACCCATCTGACATTAGCTTTAGGATAATGTTACATGAAAAGAAATACAGATGGACATACACCCATACCACCTCCCTATGACCAATGGAAATTGTTTTTGCCCTGCCAGGGACGTCAGGCTGTTTCTAAAGTATTTGTCCACTGCCTGTGCATTCTAATAACCCTCTGCAAGCTCTGCCCCTTTAAAACAAGCAAATCACACCTTTATTCCAGCCCCTGAATGGAAACCCCTCTCTCCCCCCCCCAGATTGCCATATTTCTGCAGGCTTGACATGTTTCTCCATTAATGTATTTCCTCCAGATGTGACATTTAACTTTAAAGAACAAGAAAATTGTTGAAGTCAATGTCAAAAGGAACAGGAGGTATTGCATGATTTTGACACTTCACTGCCAGCCTTGGAGAAAACTGTGAATTTGACATAAGCACAAGGGCAATGTCACAAATGGTGTTTTTTCGGCAGTGGGAGTTTGTGCTCACGTGGATGACAACGTGCCTTAAAGGAGTGGCTCACATTTAAAGTAACTTTTTGCATGTTATACATAGATTTCAAATGAGAGTCACTGACCCCATCTAAAAAACAAATGCTCCGTAAGGCTAAAAATGTACTGTTATTGCTTTTTATTGCTTATCTTTTTATTCCGGCCTCTCCTATTCATATTCCAGTTTCTAATTCAAATCAGTGCATGGCTGCTAAGGTAATTTGAACCCTAGAAACAAGATTGCTGACATTGAGATCTGCTAAGTAAAAAGCTAAATAACTCAAAAACCACAAGTAATAAAAAATGAAAACCAATTGCAAATTGGCCAGAATATGCCTCTCTACATCATACTACAAGATAAATAAAAATAAAAAAGGGGTTGTTCACCTTTGAGTTTGAGTATGATGTAGAGAGGGATATCCCAAGACAATTTGCAATTGATTTTCATTTTTTATTATTTGTGGTTTTTAAGTTATTTAGCTTTTTATTCAGCAGCTCTCCAGTTTTAGCAATTTCAGCCATCTGGTTGCTAGGATCCCACTTACCTTACCATGCATTGATTTCAATAAGAGACTGAAATATGAATAGGAGAGGGCTTCAATAGAAAGCTGAGTAATAAAAAGAAGCAATAACGATAAATGTGTGCCTTACAGAGCATTTGTTTTTTTAGATGGGGCCAGTTAGCCCCATTTGAAAGCTGAAAAGCTTTAGAAGAAAGAAAATAATTAAAAAAACTGTAAAAAAATAAATAATAAAGACCAATTGAAAAGTTGCTTAGAACTGGCCATTCTATAACATACTAAAAGTTAATTTAAAGGAGAACCCCCCCTTTAATATACATACCTTTCTATAAACTGAATCAAGAAATCATGCAAAAATACTTTCTCCTGCCTGTCCAAAATCACTTCCAACGCAGGGAAAAAACATCTGAAAATACCTTTCCATTGTGATCCTCGAGAAAAACTCCTCAACAAAACACTTGAAGCATATCAAAATGTAGGAGAAGGTACTTTTGCACGCTTACACAATTCCCAAGAATCACAATGGTATTGCAATTTCATGTAGGCGACAAAACTTTAGCCTAGTTCATGTTGGACTTGCTAAGCTCTTTGATGAGATGGAGGCCCAAATCCTTGAAAAGATACGATTGTGCTCATCCTTTCTTCTGCAAATCGCCTGCAGAGGTCTTGCAAATTCAAAGTATTTTAACCTATTTACTGCCACTAAATGATGCTGTGTATCATGTCCTCCCCATTGTACCTTGGACAGATGTTGACACATACACAAGTACTGCCAACAAAAGAATGAATGACCAATGAATATAAAAAAAAAAGAATAGGATCAGCAAACAAAAGTGCATATCAGTAACTGTTGTCCTGTGTAGTTCAAATTAGAAAGGAGATAATTACACGTGGGCAATAAAAAACACGTCTGTGTACATAACAAGTGTTTGAACTAAAGGGATGTTTACATTAATGCTATGTTAAATCAGCACTAACAACTGATGGTTGTCTCCACCATCAGAGTTGTGTAAGATACCACCATTTCACCTCCCATTGACTTCAATGAACTGAGTGATTTCAGGGTGAGAATCATCTGCAATAACAATGTCAGTTACTGGGCTGCAGCATTGATAATGACCCATAGCTTGCACAGGGAAGCAGGGCATGGCGAGGTTAACAGCAAACACCCTCCCTTTTGTTTTACCCCAGGTTTGGCACGGTTGGCTTATGGGCAATTCATAGAGAAACATTGAAGACTCAAGTTAGGTGTTTGTTGGAGCAGGGGGTGGCTTGGGTGTAGGACAAAGTTGACATGGAAAGCAGGGGAATATTTTAATGGAGCTGATGTCTTGGGAGGCCAGAGAACCTGGTGGGAGGTCTTGTAACTAGTAGTGATGGGCGAATTTGTCCCGTTCGCTGAAAAATTTGTGAATTTCCTGTGAAATTTGCGGAATGGCATATACTTAACTGAATCTTGGTGCTACCCTGGTACTGGCTCAAATATGGTAGTGGGTATTATGTGTGCTATAACCCTAGGTGTTGTTTATACAAGAAAGTGTATCTGTCTAGGATGACACACAAAATATCAATTTGGTAGTGAAAGAGCCCGTCGATATCGTTCGTTCGCACTCCATTGGCGAGCGACTTTTCACTCTGGTGATCCATTGGCGAGCGACTTTTCACTCTGGTGATTGGTTGTTGCTCCACAAATTCACTAAATTGCAGATTTTTCTGAATGTTACCTCTTTCGCCAGACTTTCCTTTGCAACCTCAGACCAGGTCGAACTGCTGAAAAGAAGCTACATCTTCCTCAATCTGATGATGATGAGTCAGTGACATCATTTCCTGTACCCCGTAAAGTCATAAAAAAGTGTAAAAAACGCTGGCTACTTTTCAATTTTTAAAGCAGGATTGCGTTCAAAAGTCCAAACTATTAAAGATTTTTTTTAACACATTTGAGGGGCATGCCACATATATTTTAGGGTGGGTTCATGTCTAGTGCATTAGAGGAGCTTTTATTAAGCTTCCTTAGACATTTGTAAGAAAAAGTGGCCAAGCATTTATACCAACATCTCTAAAAAAAGACATGTAGACGACTTTTATGTGCCTCCCCTAGTCAAATTGACCTACGGGTAAGATAACTAGGGAATTTCGCTAGGCACAAACGAATCTTCTCTATAAAATGCTTGCACTGAAGAAGTATCGCCAGCATTTGGCTCCCAGGACGCAACCTCGCATTTTTGTGAATTAGCGTAGTGGCAACGAATTTGCGCCTCGCGAAGTGTGTGAATCGGTGGCTGGCGAAAATTCACCTTTTAGTGAATCTGCCCCTTGTTATCGATTACATGATTTACCTGCTATAACCGATAGCAGGTACCTGCTATAACCGAGCTCTATCATAAGCCAAAGAACAATACTTCTCTTATCTAATATCTACTATGTCCTCAAAACCACAGCAGCTGTTTGTCACATTTAATTCACTCCTATGCCCCCCTCCACCCCCTCCACCTATTAATGTTACCGCCCAAGACCTTGCTCATTTCTTTAATGAAAAAATCGATCTCATTAGGCTGAGCATACCGTCCGACAACAATCTCAGACCAACATGCAGTCCACTCACATCTACTTTGCACTCCTTCACCCCTGCAACTCTAGATGAAGTTAGCAAACTTCTAGCCTGCTCAAAACCCACCACCTGCTCCCTTGACCCCATACCCTCTCGCCTTCTCCACCCAATCTCTGATACACTCTCTCCTGCACTTACCCACCTATTTAATCTTTCTACTGGTACCTTTCCATAATTATACAAACAAACACTAATCACTCCTATACTCAAAAAACCTTCCCTTGATCCCAGCTCTCCCACTAACTATCGACCGGTCTCCCTTCTTCCATTCGCATCCAAATTACTAGAAAGGCTTGTTTACAAACGCCTGATCCAGCATCTCACTCACAACTCCCTCCTCGACCCCTTGCAATCTGGCTTCTGCCCATCACACTCGACTGAAACTGCACTCAACAAAGTAACCAATGATCTTCTATTGGCAAAGTCTAAAGGTCATTATTCCATTCTAATCCTTCTAGATCTCTCTGCAGCCTTTGACACAGTTGACCACACACTCCTCCTTGACATTCTACATTCAGCTGGCATTCGGGACACTGCTCTTTAATGGTTTACATCTTATCTGTCTGACCGTTCCTTCAAAGTTTCCTTCTCTAACTCTACTTCTACTACTTTCCCCTCTCTGTTGGAGTTCCTCAAGGCTCTGTTTTTGGCCCCCTGCTGTTCTCGCTCTATACAACTTCACTAGGAAAACGTATTCAGTCATTTGGACTTCAGTATCACCTTTATGCTGATGACACCCAACTCTACTTGTCTACTCCTGATCTTTCTAATTCTGTCCTTTCCCAAGTCACAGACTGTCTCTCTGCTGTCTCCTCCTGGATGTCACAGCGCCACCTGAAACTGAACCTTTCTAAAACAGAACTCATTATATTTCCTCCAAGATCTTCCCCTGTCCCTCAGATATCACTCACCGTAAACAACACCACCTTTCAGGAGTTTTCTTAGACTCTCATCTGTCTTTTTCACCACACATTCAAACACTTGCAAAATCTTGCCGTATTCAACTGCGCAACATTGCTCGAATACGACCCTATCTCAGTTCAGAATCAACTAAAACACTGATTCAGTCTCTCATCATCTCCCGCCTTGATTACTGCAACTTACTCCTCACAGGTATTCCAACAAGTCACCTTTCACAACTTCAATCTGTTCTAAATGTGGCCGCTAGACTCATTCATCTAGCTTGCCGCTCAACATCAGCTGCTCCCATATGTATGTCCCTTCACTGGCTCCCAATCTCTTCTAGAATCAAATTCAAATTACTTACACTCACATTCAAGGCCCTTAATAATGAAACCCCTCCCTATATTTCATCTCTAATCTCCAAATACACTCCTTCACGAAACCTACGCTCTGCTTCTGATCTTCGCCTCACTTCTCCTCTGATCACTTCTGCCCATGCTCGTCTACAAGACTTCTCTCGGGCTTCTGCTTTTCTCTGGAACTCTCTGCCACAAGCTGTCAGACTTTCACCTTCTTTCCAAACTTTCAAGCGCTCCTTAAAGACCCATCTGTTTGAAGAGGCTTATTCGATGTACCTTAATTAATCATTGCTGTATCAAAAATGACAGTGTTTATATAATCCTAATGTCTCAATTGTATTCTAATCTTTTAGTTTGTAAACTCTAATCTCTAGGTCCTTCTAACCCTATTGTACTCTGTAATCCTTGTTTGTTATCCACCATTTATTCCCTGTTTGCTATAACTGCAGTAAAGCACTGTGTATCTTGACAGCGCTATATAAATAAATGATGATGATGATGATTTACCTGAAAGCAATACCTCTCAGAATTTACTATCGATCAGGGATCCCCAACCTTTTGAAGCCATGAGCAACATTCAGAAGTATAAGGAGTTGGGGAGCAACACTAGCATGAAAAATGTTCTTGGGGTGCAAATAAGTGCTGTGATTGGCCATTTGGTAGCCCCTATGTGGATTGTCATTCTACATTGAGGCTCTGTTTGGCAGTACACCTGGTTTTTATGCAACCAAAGCTAGCCTCCTATCAGGGCCGGATTTACGTAATGGGCACCCCTAGGCCCACTGCCGTTCATCGCCCCTGTCCCCTCCCCTTTATTTGTGCAAATTTTCATAATCTGGACTGGAGCAATGGGGATTTGCGCATGGGAATTTAAAAAATGATTGTATCTCTAGCGCATCCCCAGGGTTTTTGAACCAATGTGGGTGTGGTTGGGCAGCATGTGCCCCCATAAAATCCTGCCGCCCTTGGCCGGGGCCTAGGTAGCCTTTCCACAAATCTGGGCCTGCCTCCTATCCTGGAATTCAAAAATAAGCACCTGCTTTGAGGTCACTGGGAGCAACATCCAAGGGGTTGGAGAGCAACATGTTGCTCATGAGCTACTGGTTGGGGATCACTGCTCACAGGAGACTGAGCTACCGCTTATATCATCTCTTAAGCAGAATGCCAACAGATGCGAATATAAAAAATAAGAATGGAAAAAAGTGCTGAACATTCAGAAAAAAACAAATATCTCTAAAACCCTCTATAAATTCAAGTTTACTAGCAAAATTTTTTTTCGAAAACCTCTAAAAGTCTTAATGGTTAAAAAAATGTCCAATAGGATCAGCACAGCTCCCATTCATTTCATTCCATTCATTTTCCATGGTTTTTAATACATTTTTAGTGATAAAAAAAACACACATTTTTAGATAAAAAATATGAAAAAAAGAAAATCTGTCTATTTGTAAATAGGCCTCAAAGTTTTACTTTTGTTTGAAGGTTTTTTGAGGAGGACAAAAATGTAATGCTTTCCTTGGCCCATATTTGGTGGAATTGTAAAATCATATCCAGATATTGGGATTCGGTAACCCAGCTTATCTCCAGAGTGTTACATATTCATTTCTGTAAAGACCCTTTTGTAATATTATTGGGAAAGAAACCAAAAACATTTTCCAACGCACCGTACAGACTTTGTCAGCATATTCTCATGGCAGCCAAGTTGATTATTGCCAGCAACTGGGAAAAGAAATTTACTTTGACGACTCTTAAAACTAAAATAATAAATACTGACAGCTTAGTTATATATTGCAAAACAACATGGAGGCATACAACAAAAAAATGGCTTCCATGGCTGGCTCATGAGAACAACCCTGTGCTCTTTCAGCACTGCATGTCTAAGCATATTTTATTGGCTTAGAGGTCTAGAGAGATTAATAAAGATATTGTTGGTACAGAGAGCTCTATAGCGAATGAAACTCAATCACCATTTATATGTTTTGGTTAGGATATTGATTCATTTAATTAATTTATTTCTTTTTTTCCCTTATCTTGCCCTGTAATATTTGTATGTTTTAAAAACGAATTTAAAAAATATTTCCGTATAAAGTAAATGATTTCCTTTATATATGAATAGTAAACCTCCTTCTCATACCCAATTCCACGTTTCAATACAGTATTTTCTGCCTATCCTATGTACAGGACTCCAGGGGTGGGTCCTGGAGGACATATATATACCCACTGTATGTATATTTCCCCTTTATTCAGGTACCTGGAAGGTGCACAGGAGGGCTAATTACTGCAGCAGTGCAGGAAATAAGAGAGCCCTGATGGTTCAGGAAGTGGGTTATTAGACACACATGAGATCTGCACATCCATCCACTTCTGCACATCCAATTATATACCTAAGAAAACATCCATAACAAATACAAGGTGGAACCATTTCTCTAAAAAAACAGACCCTTCTACTGATTCTCAGTTACACATTTATCTCACTGTCCATCTGTATTCCAAGATACCATTAAACTAGATATATTTCATCCAGTTCTGAATATTGCCATAAGCATTCCACAAGTTTTGTTGTGTAGTCTTCCCTAACCCCCCCCCCCAAAAAAAATGTATTGACACTTTGTCCACATGTTGCCTTTTATTAGATGCTTGGTAAGACTTTACCGTTAGTATCCAGTGCAGGTTTGGATGCCAGTCGATAGGAGGAATACATGAGTTGGTAAGAGTGCAGAGACACTCTGAGGACTCCAAACTGAGGAATGGAATAATGAAACTAATAGAAAAAATTATCAGTTTAGTTAGTTTCTATGGAGAAAAGGCACTTGCGAGGGTAAATGAAACTAGATTAGAGTAGTTATTCAGTGGTGCTAAGGGATTCACTAAATGGACACTAAATGTTCCTTTGCAGAACACATAAACAATGTATCTACAGGAACTACAATGTGACTCCACAGCAAATTATGACAATGTCTAAGTCTTTTGCAACTCTAATAGTTTAAAACTATGTCCATTCACAGGTAGTTAATGACTAGAAAGGAAATGTCACATTTACTCCCTCACATGGCAGTAGTTCTCCAAGAAACAAGCAATTTAGATCAGTTTCTTGCCTTTAAATTGGATTCCATGTCACTAGCCATACCATGGTCTACAGGCAATACAATGAAATAGATCCTATCTAGGCTTTAGGGTAGTGATCCCCAACAGGTAGATCATGAGCAACATGTTGCTCTTCAACCCCTTGGATGTTGCTCTCAGTGTCCTCAAACCAGGGGCAAATTTTTGAATTCCAGGCTTGGAAGCAAGTTTTAATTGCATAAAAACTAAGTATAGTGCTAAGCAGAGTCTCCTGTAGCCTGCAAGTCAATATAGGGGCTACCAAATAGCCAATCACAGTCCGTATTTGGCACCCCAAGGGACTTTTTCATGCTTGTGTTGCTCCTCAACTCTTTTTGCATTTGAATGTGGCTCATGGGTAAAAAAGGTTGGGGAACCCTGCTTTAGAGGAAATTGCTTGCACTAATGACGTGGAGGAATTTTGAATCTCACATATACCCTTTAAACCACTTTATATTTATACCAGATTTTGGTACCTTGCCCACCAAAATATCAAAAATGTGCGCCACAGCGCCACCAGGGAGCGCCACATGTGAAATAATAAAGCTGATTATTATGTGGCAATGTATTGAATTACACCAGGTCCGCACTTGCAAAAAGGTTGTGTGTTTTTTTTTCTTTCAATAATCCTTAATCCATTTAATAAAATGGAGAGCATTATTCTAGCTGTTTAAACTTTACTGCACACTTCTAAAAGTAGGATGGTGCAGTGGGATAGTGTGTTAAGTAAAGAACTGGGTGCCAGAAGCTTTAAACAAAACAGCTACCATGTAATTGCAGAACAGGAACAAGCAAACATTAGAATACCTTGTACAAATAATCTGAGCACCAGAGTCAACAGACAGACACTTCCAAGGTGCACTTTAAAGAAAATCTTCATAAGTCATGTAAAATACAAATAAATGTCAGTACCCAATTTCAAGAAATACTCCATAAACCCATTGGGGACATATAATACAGTGTAGTAATGGGAACATGAACGATACAAATACACAGAGCTGCACACAGAATATTTCTGTGCCCTCTGCCTATTGAGATAAACATATAATGATACTCCAAACAATGTTATAGTTGTATACTAGCTGAATCCCAAAACAGACAATCTTTAGTAGTAGTTGGGTGTGGATAAAGGACACAGAGACTCAAAACATGCTGGACCAAATAAAAGTTTTCAGTAAGAGCTAAACATCTGTTTGCTCCCATCCCATTATGTGATCAATGACTTGACCCTAAGAACATTTTTGCAGTGAGCATTTGGTTTACCTTGGCATCTCCTCAAATTTATGCAGACACTACTGAAATCTGCTGGCCCATGTAGCAAGGTATCATCAACGGAATGGGGCAATATCTTAACCAGTTATAGAGAAACAAGATGGTTTGGTTTTCATGCTGTGCCTCGAAATTCCCATTTCTTTGGGGGTTTGCTCCTAATTTTCACCTTGCTAAAGTTAGGGAAGAATTTTTATATTTTGTTTTCCCTTGAATACAACATTGCTCTGAGGATCAAAGAAGGGCCTTGACTTGCTCTTTCTCTGTCTTAGCCTTCTCTTGCTACACTGCTCCCTTATCGTTAAACCTGTTTTCTGCTCCTCCTTATTTTTATTTCTCATCCAGAGCCCAGACACATTTTCTTCCCCATTTATATTAATTTATGTTTCCCACTTTTTTAAATGTTCTCCATTGTAGACTTGTATAATGACAGCCAATAACCAACTGTGTGCACCATAACCAAAACTATTGTTGCGCACTTTCCTACAAGCAGCTCTGCTAAGGGTACATATTGCATAAAAAACAGAGACTAAATTCACCATACATAACCAGGCATCAGCATATATAAAACAGTGTATGTATCAATTTGTATATTAAATTTTAGAATCTGCACACCTCCGCTTGAAAATGTAATGTGAAAATACAGCATTTTTCCCATCTAATTTTTTGTCCAGAGTGCCTCCAAATTGAAACAGTAGTAACAACCTGGTGAAAAAAAAAAAATTGCTGAATATTTTGCCTACAAAGCCACAGTGAAGACCAAACACAGATGTATTGGTCTTCTCAAATGCTGTGGATTGCAGAACTTCCTTTCAAAAAGAATCCACACACAAGTCTATGCCCATGCAATCTCATAATATAGGCAATGGTCTTTGAATATCATACTGTTGGCAGCTTAGTTGCTTAAATTCCGGACCGCCATCAGAAATCACAGGGCCCCATACGACAACATTTCCTGGGCCCCCTGGGCTGCGCCCACCGCGAGCCCCACCTACAGGTCCACCCTCCCCACCCCACAGGCCCGCCCCCCACCACACATTAAAAAAACAAAAAAAATATTGGTGGCTAGGGTTCCCACATGTTAATAAAAAAGAAAAAGATATTGGTGGTCAGGGCCCCCCATAAAAAACATTTGTGGCCAGGGCCCCCCATTGGAAAATATTGGTGGCTAGGACCCCACATGAGAAAAAAAAAATTGTTGGCCAGGCACCCCCCACACATTATAAGAAAATTGGTGGCCAGAGCCCCTTAAACGTCCATGCCTTCCCGAAGTCAACAGCTCTCAGAAAGATGGGGGGCCCGGCTAATCAAGTAAGTGTGGCGTGGCCGGGGCCCCCCTTACCTTTGGGCCCCCTACAACTCTCCCCCCTGTCCCCCCCCTGATGGCTGCCCTGCTTATATTGATGACCAAATTGCAGAAATCATATTGTTTAACCTAACGTCCAAAGACCTTTTGCACTTAGATTGTGGTCCTGTAGTGTTGTTCCATTATATTTCATATTGTCCTCCTTCAAACCACCGCAAAGTTATTACTGGCTCAGGTGCAGTTTTAGCTTCTATTAACTAGATTCCCATTTTGCACTCATAGCCTTATAATTGTGCTCTAATCGCTATAAAACAATAGAAAAGGAGCAAAGTCTAGCATAGAATGGCAACATTTTGGCCAGATAGTGCTAGGAATTAAACTACCTATAGCAGGGACAATATGCAGAGAAGTGATGGGTGAATCGGTGGCGTTTCGAGATTTTAACGGTAAATTCACAAATTTTTCAGCGAAGCGGCAAAAAACTCGTGAAACACATTGAAGTCAATGGGCGTCAAAATAATTTTGATGTGCGTCAATTTTACGCACGACTATTTGGTCTAAAGTCAATAGGCAGCCGAATAATTTTCACCCTGGTCAATTTCTATGCACAAGCAAGTTTTGATGCAGCGGACTTTTCGCCGCAAATTAGTGTCTGGAGAATATATTCACTCATCACTAGTAGAGAGCTACCATTAACATATATCAGGGATGATGGGGCTCTGTTAGGACAGTGTTGCAGTTCTGAGACATAAAGCATTCAATTACTGTAACAGTGCAGTGTGCAAAGTGCAATCTTGAGTGCAATCTCTACGCATTTTTTCCCACGTGTGTTTTTCCCTGGAGTTCCAGTGTTGTTTCACTCACAAAGGGTATTGTACCTGAGGCAATTGTGACCAATGCTCAAACATTAAGGCAATTGTACTCACACGTTGACATGAATTGGTTGCAATTTCTCAAAAAAGTCTTCCAAGTCCAGTTTTTTTTCGGTGTTCAGCATGGGAATGACATATGCACCTGATTCTTTGGATACAAGTGCACTGTGCCGAGTGAACCCTGGAGCTACCTCCTGGTCCAGAGTTGGTGAAAACTCTAGGGTTCCCTGCATCAGTTGGCCCAGCACTGCTGGATTCACAACAGGAGACAGGACAAAGGCAGAAGCTGCAAGTGAATCTATATGGAAGTTCAAGGAGTGCATTGCGATTCAAGTACAGGTATGAGACCTGTTATCCAGAATGCTGTCTTACAGATAATTTATCTTTCCTCAATTTGGATCTTTATACATCAAGTCTACTAGAAAATTATGTAAAGATGAAATAAACACAATAGGCTGGTTTTGCTTCCAATAAGGATTAATTATCTCTTAGTTTGGATCAAGTAAAATGTACTGTTTTATTATTGCAGATAAAAAGGAAATAATTCTTAAAAATTTGGATTATTTGGATAAAATGAAGTCTACGGGAGACCACCTTTCCATAATTCAGAACTTTCTGGATAATGGGTTTCCAGATAACGAATCCCATAACTGTACCTATTATGAATGGGGGTTGGTTCGCACACGATTGTTCAGTCACAACTGCATCCTCATCTGTGAATGACTCCCGAGTATGAGAATGGGAGGTAAAAGATATTCTCAGCTGTTGTAGGATTCTTTACCAGTCACAATATACCTGCAGTATATTTTCTGCTTGTAACTGTATGGAATGTAGCCGAGCGAGAAGATGATTGATCCAGTGTGGCCTCAAAAAACAGGCTTCTCATATCACAGCAACATTTTCCAATATCAGCATTATGGTAAATGTCAGGTATGTACAGAAGCGGCAGCGATACTGAAAAAATCTAGAATTAAAATAAAAACATCCTCTGCAATCTCTGGCAGCTTCTAAATAAAGGTCTGTTCTCTATGTGGGAGGAAAACATTAAAAAAAAAAATAATTCCATTTTGTCACACTAGAATGTGCTCCTAAAATCGGCCGTTACTAAAGAGTAGATTATTTTAGAAACCTTAGGCATTGGCAATATTGCATTAGGCTTTAATGGCAATCTGTTATTAGTGACATTTCCTTATGCTGGTCAGCAGATTCCCTCTTGTTAAGAGAAGGTCCTGGACACCCCCACTATATCCCATGTCCATTGGAAGAGTGCTAGAGCCCTCATCCCCAGACTAGAAGTGGGTTTCAATGAGGCATTAAAATAATTTGCCTAATGTTTGGATCGATCAACTTCCTTGGTCAGCAATCATGATTTTATGAAATATGCTAAAATTCAAATCTAATTATTATTAAGGATCATCTAAAATATATACAGGTATCTAGAATGCTCAGGACATGGGGTTTTCTGGATAAGGGATCTTTCCATAATTTGGATCTCCATAGCTGCTAAAAATCATTTAAACATTAAATAAACCCAATAGGATTGTTTTTCTACCGGTAAGGATTTAATTATATCATAGGTGGTATCAAGTACAAGGTACTGTTTTATTATTACAGAGAAAATGGAAATATGTTTTAATATTTTGAATTATTTGATTTAAATGGAGTCTGTGTGAGACATCCTTTCTGTAATTTGGGGTTTTCTGCATGATGGGTTTCTGGATAACAGATCCCTTACCTGTATATAGATTAAGTGATTTATATCAATATTATATGCCTTTTGATTAGCTCTGCTAATTATCATCTACAGGTGTTAACACCATAGCAGTTTTTATTGTAGTCTCGAAATTACAAATAGACACAATTTGAAGTTATTTTGTACGATAAATCAAGGCAGGAGAATCAGTGGAGGAGGGTGACATTTTCCATTGGGGAAGAAGTATTCAATGGGAAGCCTAATCATTATACAGATATGTGATCTGTTATTAAGAATGCTTAGGATTTCAGATAACAGGTCTTTCTGTCATTTGGAATTTCATACATCTACTAAAAATTAATTTTAACATTAAAAACACCCAATTGGATTATTTTGACTCCAATAAGGATTAATTATATCTTAGTTGGGATCAATGATATTGTACTGTTTTATTATTACAGAGAAAAAAGGAAATCAATGGGAGATAGCCTATGTAGTCTATGGGAGATAGCCTTCCCTTAGTTTGGAGCTTACTGGATAACAGGTTTCCAGATAATGGATCCCATACCTGTATTCATATATATATATATATTGTTTTGTTAACAGAGTTTTCATGATATTTTTAATGGATTTAATGATATCACTGTACTAGATCCATCAAATGCCTGAATCATATGATAGCTCGATAATCTGAAAGCCATGTCCATTCCAAGCACGCTAGACTGCTCGTCCTGCATGTTATGATTATAGATATTTCCTTCAATAACACCTTTTTTGACTGTACAGTGATATTTCCTCATCGTGTTCTTGACACTGATATTTGCTCTGGTGGCATTCTTCTTAAGCCTGCTCAAGGGCTGTGCTCTGGTATTTAAGTGTCACAACTCTGATGCTGATATTGTTTATAGCCAGGAAACATGAAAGGTTATTTCAGATATGAGGATAATTAGGGGAAACACCAGAAAGGAAAGAATTTATTACTAGGAGAAAATGATCTGTCTTTAGAAACATATTTTGCTTAGCTATTGCAGGTATGGGGAAGTACAATCAATCCAGCGTCTTCCTATGTCCTTTGCAGTGAGACGTACCTGCAGTATAAAAAACAGGGATGTTTTCAGCAGTATTGAGACATTTGTACATGGTGGAGTGTTGGGTGGTTATGATGCATTTTTTCTGCCTAAGGGCAAGGGCACTTATAGTGGGTTGTCCACTTTCCTCCACAGGTGGTTTTTTAGAAGCAGAGGAAGCGAATCCATTCTTAAATGTGTAACCCTAATTTGGTTACTGTCCCTTTAAATTGCAATTAACCCTTGGCAATCCAGTGGCCCTGAGTCCCTTTTGCATATGAAAAGTACTGGGAACTGGGATTTACAGTGCAGTGCCTCCACCTAGGGAACACTGAGGAGCACACATCAGGGAACTTCCACTAGGACAAATAAAACACACAGTTTGCAAAAAACTTGGGCAATTTAATACACAATGCACTCCTGCACTGGGGACACATGGGACCTACCTAACTCACTATTAGGTACTTTACTGTTTCTCCTACACAGTCCTTTTTATTATCAAAGTCCCAATCCTCTGAAGGGGGTTAATAACCACACAGTAGAATGTCCCTTCCCCAGAGCTCTTATACCCCAGGTAGCTTTCCAAAAAGTACCTCTCCCTTTGTAACTTAGCAGCCACTCCAACGTAGCAGGTAAATGCACAAGACCTGTCTTCAAATTGGGGCTCCACATTTATATCCTTGCCAGTATCCTCCCTTGGGTGGCTCACTCACCGGGGTGCTCTCATTGGCAGTCACACTGGAGATTACAGGCAACTCTGCAGCAGGATAAATCTCATCAGTGGCACCTTTCTCCTTCTGAGTCTCTAGCAGCTGGGCAGGGAACAGAATGGGTTCTCTCCGTACTTCCACAGATTCAACAGCTTGGACAGTTTCACAAGACTTGGTTCTGGCTGGATCTTTCACCACTCAACCCCTGTTAAACTCTGTCGAGAGCCTGTACAAAAGGTAGAGCTGGAACTAGAGTAGAGTAGGCACTTACCTAGGGTGCAAAGCTTGAGGGGCGCCAGGCACGTACCTTTCACTGCTGCCTACCCCAGTCCTGTCTGCAGTCCTTGTTGATGCGCTCATCTGTGCGTATGTGCGATTGCGTGCTTACACGAGGGGTGATGCATCCGGTCAGTGCGCATGTGCGCGACGGAGGGGGCGATGTGGCTGGCAGGGTTGCCTGGGGCACCCGCCTGGTTCGGCGGGCCTTGACAAAAGGCTCCATATTCAGGCACTCCCTCTCTCCCAAGGATGCACTGGGGTGCCCAGCCAATCGGATGGCTCTCCAGCCTGGGCTGGATGATGTCACAGATAGAAAAACAGGAGAAGCATTTCTCTGATCCCCTACATATGTACACCCCTATTGCTCCATTGGCAGCCTAAGTGTTGGCTTTTGTGGAGCTACATGGAGTGCATATCGATGTGAAAATGCATTTATTTACTTTTTCATGCCGATATCTGCTCTGTGTAGTATTAAAAAAAACCCGCAGAGGAAACCTGACAATTTGTTATGTTTGCCCTTGGTCTAAAGACCCAAATATTAGCATGCCACGGTTTAGCAGACAAAATGCTCAAGAGTTGCTCAGTCTGACATAATCTATAGCCTTACTACTATGCAAACCAGTGCTCCCCCCCCAAAACCCTACATTTAGGCTCCTCCCAGCTGAGTGATCCATTTAGGATCAGACCTCTGACACTCTTACTGCTCCAGAACCAGAGCATGTCATCCAAATCCGAGGAGAGGTGGAAAACTCTTGCAGGTTGTACTAATGTTTAAAGAGCAATGCGTCACCCTACAATCCCTGAGTGAAGATGGAACATGCAGTAGATGGTGGTCATAGCATGGTCATATATATGAAAATTCATTTGTTAGTCTGCTATCTGATACACAATAGAAAAACATAATGAAGGGTAGTGCCATAATACAGCAGTTTAGGTGCCAATGGTGAGCACTAGTGATGGGCAAATTTGGGCAAATTTCACGAAAAATTTATGAAACCCTAATTTTTATGCCCACGTCAATTTTGATGCCCACATTAATTCTGGCATTAAAGTCGTTTTTGATGCGAGCGACTTTTCCGACATACGTCAACATTTTTTGACGCTGGTGAATTTTCGTGGGAGTTCTGTGAATTTATTCGCCGGTGGCGAAATACGGAAATTCATAGCTAATTCTCGTCTGCTGAATTTATTTGCCCATCACTAGTGAGCACATTATGTAATGTACAAATGTGCTCTCCTACGGCCAAATATATACAGTATATATATATATGTATATATATATATGTGTGTATATATATATATATATATGTATATATATATATATATATATATATATATATATATATATATGAAATAGAATTAGAAGGAGACAATGGACAGTGGACCAATATGTGCCAATAATAAAAAATCAAGGCAACAAGAAAGATTGAAATGAGGCCCCTCAACTAAAAACACATTCTTTTCTCCAAAACAAACATACATCATTGGAAATTGTGGCAGCAACAGAATTTGTTGACTTCACATGACACGGAAAAAAAGTCAAAAATGTTACGCTGAATGAAAATGCTGTTAAGATCATGAAATCACTTAAGCAAATAGGTGCCCGTTTTATTTGATTTCAATGACTTATAAATCTTGGCACACATATTTAGTAATTTTCCCTCCAATATGTCTCTGTCGTCGGCAGAAGTCAAAAGCTCTAAATGTACCTCTCTGTCACCAAAGTTTTAAAACAAGAATCAAAGTACACAAACCGAAAAAAAAAAAATGGATAGAAAGTAATCCAAAGGAATAAAAATGGAACTAGTGAACCCTTCGTCCAATCTAAATATTTCTCACTTTGCACTCAGCAGCCAGGTCAGCAAAGTCAGTTGTGAAGAAAGCACTGGGAACCAAATATAAGCTTACTTGCATGATTTATCAACTGCCGAACCTATGAAGAAAATGAAATTCCCTGCATTTCAGATTTTGGTTCCTTTCACGTTGCTTATACTGGAGGCAGGCCATTGCGATGAACGCTTCCCCCTCTGTTTACATATCGTGATGTGGTTCTTTATTAGGGCTTCAAGGTTGTCACTTCATGCTAATAATATTTGGCCAGTATATGTTGTAACAGGTTATGCATCATTAAAGCATAGAGGTCAGATTTCTTGGATAAATGAATTACCATTTACTGTATTGCACAGCAGGCATTTAAAAAGACAAACAAAACCAGCCTAAAGCAGAATAAATATTTTGAATGGCTAAAGTTCTAGATCTTCTCCTCAACCAAGTCCTCTGACCCTGTTTGCTTTATTGCTTCAGGTATGGGATTGGTTATCTGTAAGCCTGCTATACAGAAAGCTCCGAATTATGGGAAGGCTGCCTCCCCTAGACTCCATTTTATCCAGATAATCCAAATTTTTTAAGAATTATTTCCTTTTTCTCTGTAATAATAAAACAGCACCATATACTTGATCCAAACTAAGATATAATTAAGCCTTATTGGAAACAAAACAATCCTATTGGGTTCATTTAATGTTTACATGATTTTCTAGTAGACTTAAGGCATGAAGATCCAAATTACAGAACAATCCCTTATCTAGGAAAACTCCAGGTCCCAAGCATTCTGGACAACAGGTCCCATACATGTACTAATACTACTGCTGAAAATGTTGCCATGCTACAATATTTATTTGTGATCAAAATATTTATGTGTCTAAAGTTACATGATCTTAAGGCCTTCAGACTCTATTATGCTCAGTAACTCACTCGCTTAAAACGGACTTGATTCACGGACACTTTTTGGATACTTCCTCTGAGGAAGTGCCTGCTAGTAAAGGCACGAAACGCGTCAGTGCTGTGTTATATGCACTGTGCCAATGCTGACAATCTTTTAAATATGAAGAAATAAAGAATGTGAAGAATTTTTAAACGTATCCAAAAAGTGTCCGTGAATCAAGTCCGTTTTAAGCGAGTGAGTTACAGAAATCCAATGCCAGGATGTGGGACTGGAGGTCACGTGAGTAGCCTGGACGAATGGGGAGCTCCACACTCGCAGTGAGAAAATTTCTATTATGCTCAGTCAATACTAATCTAGTCTCATATGTTCATACATTTTACCTATGTAAGATAACATGATTAAAATAGACATGTGAAATCACAGCCATGTGACGTTTTCTTTTTGCTTTCTTGACCAAACTTACCCATGTAGCCATTGATTTCCATGCTGCCTTCGGTTTTAGTAGAGATTAATGGCCAACATTTCTTGATCGCATAAGTGCTAGAAAGAAAATAAAACACAACCAGAATATTAGTTGCACATTATGTACAGTAGTTAATAATCCCCAGTGCTCACTCTGAGCATTATGTTATATGTAAGCAGTAAGCACCATAGGATTGTTGATATCGCGAGCACCAATTTTAGTTATTTAGTTATTAACCACAATACTTGTTGAGGACATAAGTGTTGGCATTCGTTGCTTTGTAAATCTGAAGTGCATTGTGGTGGTTATTTACATTGCTGGCTTTACTCACTAAGGAGATCTCTGTCATTTTTAGCATAACTACCCCCCCCCACACTGTAGCACATTTTCCCCAAATTCAAGTGTTGTGGTCACCAGAAGTAGTTGCTGCTGGTGCAGCTGATGCCTTAATATTTGTGAAATTGTGCTTGCACTTTGATGTGATTCAGACAGAAATGAGAAGAAAATCTCAAGTCCGGTTGGTGTCGTTTGCAGCATTTCTTGTGCAAATGACTTGTGCACCCTATTCTTTTTGGCATTTGACATTGCCTGGAGGGTGCAGCCTGGAGCTCCTGTCTGGTTTGCAGGCGGTAGTTGCTGCAGGCTTCCCCTGCTTCAATAGGCACAACTGCACTCTATTCAGAGCAGGAGTTTGATAGGATTGAGCAGCAGTGCACTATACAGAAGGGCAAAGAGTGCTCTTTGATGCAAGTACCATAAATGCATGACTCACTAGGGGAACATTAGCAGTCATTAGTGTTAGCAGTCTTAAAGGAGAACTAAAGCTTAATTAAAAAAGTAGACATGACATGTTGAAAATTACATTTTGGGCTTCTGTACCAGCCCAAGGTAACCACAGCCCTTTAGCAGTAAATATCTGTGTCTCCAAAGATGCCCCAGTAGCTCCCCATCTTCTTTGCTGCTGATTCACTGCACATGCTCTGTGCTGCTGTCACTTACTGAGCTTAGGGACCCACTCACAATATACAGTACAAATAGAATACAAATGTCACAATATAGCTTATCAACAGCTGCTCAGAGCCCACTGAGCATGTGAGTGTCATAGACACTTTCCAAGATGGTGACCCCCTGTGACAAGTTTGAAGTCCTGGATCATTGCTGCTATTGACAAGCTGAATTTTTAGGCTGGTGCAGTAAGTTCAGCATCTAGAATATGGCATTATTAGCCTGCTATTTAGAATGTTTGAAGGTTTGTTGCTGGCAATGCCCCTAGTGACTTCCCAAATTGGGTTTAATTAAGCTGAAACCTGTGGCACGCTAGGCATTTTGAGTGGGATGTGGTATAAATACCTCTAATGGAGTGACATTCACGTGAATGGGGAAAGAGCTGCCTACTGCAGACATAGTATGGTTTTTGGCAGAAGAATTGTAGAGGCAAGCAGCAGACAATGACTGTGGTAAGGCACAAACCACTGACAGACTAAGTAATCAACATTCTAAAACCAATGAAAGAATATCACTATAAATTCATCTTTCACCTAATTATAAAAGTATAATGGAAAAGTTACAAAAAGTACATTTATTGTCCTTTAAGAGAAACTGCTGTTTATCTAACAATTATGACATTTGCATACTATGCAGAGCAGCGTCAGCTCATAACAAAAAAATTACATGTTGTGTACATTATTGCCTATACATGTCCCATTTACAGACTTTGTGGCACCCGCATTAAGAAAAAATGCTGCTTAGAACTGGATATTCAGAACAGAGATTTGCAAGACAGATAAGCACTTACTAACATTGTTTTTCTGCTTCTGTAATTGGTTTTTCGCCCCAGGCCACAATTCTTTGGTTACTTAACAGCCTTGAGTTTCCCTGGGTTCTTTATGTGATAGGTGCTCAAGTGGAAGTGGAACACTGCTTGCAGTAATTCTCTATATCCCAATCTAGTCCGCTTGCATACTGTAAGTCAGTGATCCCCAACCAGTAGCTCAGGAGCAACATGTTGCTCCCCAGCCCCTTGGATGTTGCTCTCAGTGGCCTCAAAGCAGGTGTTTATTTTTCAATTCCTGGCTTGGATGCAAGTTTTTGTTGCATAAAAACTATATGTACTGCAAAACAGAACCTCTTGTAGGCTGACAATCCACATAGGGACTACCAATAGCCAATCACATGCCTTATTTGGCACCACCCAGGAACATTTTCATGCTTGTGTTGCTCCCCAACTCTTTTTACATCTGAATGTTGCTCACGGGTGAAAAAGGTTGGGGATCCCTGCTGTAAGTGATGCCTCTTTAACTTTGTTCTTTCTTTCTTTCTTTCTTTCTTTCTTTCTTTCTTTCTTTCTTTCTTTCTTTCTTTCTTTCTTTCTTTCTTTCTTTCTTTCTTTCTTTCTTTCTTTCTTTCTTTCTTTCTTTCTTTCTTTCTTAAAGATGTTTGTCCAGCACCTTAGCTCAGCCAGGGCTCCTTTATGGCAACTATAAGCCTCAAGTTGCCCATGCGAGGATTTAAATGCTCTCTAACTTGAAATTTTAATGGTATGGCAATCTGATTAATTTTATCTGTTAGAAAAGGTGGTGGGACAGCATGAGGTGACCAGACTTAGGCAGAAGAATGACACAGATCTCTCTATCTACCCTATTACTGCATATCTCCTACATTTTAAGTGGGTAGTGTAAGACATGTCACAAGATTTGCCCCAGGTCTAATGTCACTTCTCTGAAAGCAAACACCTGATACCCACTTTTTAAATCATCTGTACAACAATTTTGCTTCGCTACTGCCACACTGGGCTGTTTCTCAGCGAATAAGCCCAAAGTCCTACCAGGTTCTGACTCCTGAAACAGTGTTGCGGATCAGTTCTCCTCCAGGTCTGTTAATTAACTGACTTCTGCTATATTGTATATATTTAGTCTATAATTACATTTCTACAGTTCACTATTTACCTAGTTCCATGTTTTTAAGACTGTACTGTATTTTGTAGGATATCAGTTTGTGATTGGCATTAATTTACCAAAAAACTCCAAAAATGCAAAATCCAAAACATGTGTTATTTTTTTATATAAAATCTGACTTTTAAAAAATCACAATTTTTTTGAATTTATTAAACCCAGAGGATGGAGAAGTCCGAATTAGAAAATCCGGCATCTCAGGCCTGTTGAGGTTGCAACTAAGTCAATGAGAGAAGACCCAATCATTTTTTGATGTGCGCTGGGTTTCGTGCAATACCCCGAAGTTTTTGGGCAAAAAAGCATAAGAAATCAGTGTTTTCGGGTGAAAAAATCAGAAAAAATTGATTTTTTCCTGCAAAGCTAATTTTCGGGAAAGTGTAATAAATAAGTGTAAAAAACACGAGTGGATTTGATCGGAGTTTGTAGTAGAAAATGTTAAGATAACATCGGACTTTGATAAATAACCCCCAAGTGTTTATTGAGTGGTGTTTTCATAATTAAACACTTTTTAATGGCCATGTAAGCATTATTATTATTATTATGGGTTTCCTTTATTTATATATCACAGCGAATTCAGCAGCACTTCCCAGTGATTATACATCATTCACACCAGTCCCTGCACCAGTGAAGCTTACAATCTAAGGTCCCTATTCTATAAATGCACACCACAGGCAATTTTCTATTAGGAACCAGTTAAATTGCCTGTATGTGAGGGAAAAAAACAAAAAGTACCCCAAAAAAAAAACAATGCAACACAGTCTACAAACTTCTTGCAGAAGGTGGGTTGGCTGGAATTGAACTCAAAGCTAGCCGTTGCGCCATCATGGGCCTGCTTTCTTTTATATTCAGTTATCTGATCAATGAAGTACAACTTAATACTTATTTTGAGGAACGAGTTTGCAATCATTAATAAAAGGGGAATTTTATATTGAGTTTTTCATGTTAAGGCCTTGTGTGTGTTTTCAATAGGTTATAAAAGACTTTTTAAGAGCTATGCAGTTGGCACCATTTAGTAGATATGGGTTTTTATGTTTTGCACTATGTTTTCCATTAAACCCTATTAAACCTTGTCAGACAATGGTCTGTAAAGTCTTTATGACAGAAGATCTATTACAACAAAGTTGTCCTGACTTTCGATTACACACAGAAGATATATGGCATTTAGAGGGAATGAATGGTAACCAAACAAAACCCAAAAGCTCCACCCTACTTGATGATTCCACATAAAATTCAACATTGCACTAAATCTCTATAGAAGTCGTATCTCGCTCTCTTGTGAACTCCAGGCATAATCCCCCTGCTGCCGATACTGTATTAGTCAAACATTCCAGCCTGCACTTTACAAGAAAACTGTAAGTGGTTGCAGATGGAATTTTCGAAGTCACAGCTTTGACGTGCAACCAAATAGTTGTCCTCATATTTGAAATTTCACCTCATTTATCGGATTGGATTTAACCCTGCTACATTCAGCTCTCCGCCCTACAGAATGTAATGTCCATCTGGGATGGAAAGTCTGATATAAATCATACACAGCACACTTTGTAAAGAACACAGATGAAAAAAAAAAAATGTTTTGAGGAATGAATCGGTTTATGAGGCCTTTTTTGTATTCATGTAGAAACATTTAAATATGTGTATATACTGTTAGACATAACCAAAATGTGCTGTTGATACTGGGGAACTTTTAAAATATGTCCTTAGTCACACAGTTCTGACTTTTTGTCTTTCATACTTTTTTGTACAACACCAAAGTATTCAAATTTGCTTTCTGCCCCCTCAGCACTGGAGCCTGTTAGGCTGAAAACAGTCCAGTTTACCATTTATGATGTCAGATACTATAATAAAGTAAGATTTTTTTCCTCCCCTTAGTGAAGGTGACCAAACAAAGTTTTATACAATTTTTTGTGCGTGTAGTATGGTGGTCTGTGGATCACAAAATAATATTCCTATTGAAGCCTCTGAGGAAGTCGGATCACCGATGAAACGCGTCAGGCAAAGCAAGGAGCGAGCACCCATCATCAGCAGGCGCCCGGAAGGGAAACACGTGGCAGACAAGCAATGCTGGCCGGAGCTAACTGCTGCGAATGCGGGTGAACTAGTGACTGGGGAAATTGCAACGCTAGAAACCTTGCTACAATTGTGAGTATATTTTAAAAAGGTTTATACCATGGAATAAAAGGATTTTATGCTATATTATAGCTCCACCTTTTACACTACGTCGTGGGGTCGTTTATGCTTACCAGAATCAAGTTAATCTCGATGGGCATATACTAATACTAAACGCAAGTGAGTATCCACCAAAACCACACGTGGTGTCCAGAAGTTAACATGCATGTGAGCCATCTGAGTGCAGTGTGTATGTGAATTTCAAACTGAAATTTTTGGAAAGTGGGCTAAACAGACCAAAAATGAGTTGCAAACATACTGCACTATATTTCACAATTTTTTGCTCTACTGCTTGTTTCCCTAAGCTATTTTAGCGCTGACTCCGTGTTATTTGAAGGAAGTGTCCACGGTGCCATGGGGAATGGAACTGGGTTGGTGGGGCCCATGAAGGCCAGGGCCTACCAGGTTTTTTCCCGGTGTCCCACCAAAACAGTCCGACCCTGGGTACTTAAAGTACCGAACACAGACATCGCCTGCATGGCGAACACCAGAAATGACGCCAGTCGGACTTCTGATTTATGAAAGACATGCACAGTTACATTCATTTTCACAAAGCATTTGTGTCAAGCGCAGGCCAAAAAATTTAATTTAACGTGATAAACCATAACCAGGCCTCGCCGCTATTACTGTATGTAAACATATGAAAACACATGAACATTTTTCAGTAAGGATTCTATCCAGGCCCGGATTTGTGGAAAGGCCACCTAGGCCCGGGCCTAGGGCGGCAGGATTTTAGGGGGGCGGCATGATGCCAAACCACACCCACTTTGTTTCAAAAACACTGGGGATGCGCTGGAGATACAATATTTTTTTAAATTTCCCCATTGATTATGAAAATTTGCACTAATAAAGGGGAGCGGACAGGGGCGATGAACGGCAGTGGGCCAAGGGGCGCCCTCTATGTAAATCCGGCCCTGATTCTATCAATTGTATATTTCTAATTTCATTCTACAAAGGGAGCTTTGTTTATCTGCATATTAATAATAAGGATGAAAAAAAGTATATCAACTAACCATAAATGTTTATTTAGCATGAACCTGACTCAAACAAAAAGCAAAAAGACTGGTACAAAAGCTCTAAAATTTACTATTTTACAGCAATCTTGGGCCTCCACTGAAAAAACCCAAGTTTTCTACAAGCTAAAGGTGCCTGACCTGTGGATGATGCATGGATCTGGGCCGACCCCTCCATCATCACTACAGATTTATAAGTGGTAGCAATAGTGTGCTTAAGTAGCAATGCCTGTACAGTCATACAAACATATAATTGTTTCATTCATTAATATGTATTGTTTGTAAATCCATTATTGGCTAGTGTAATTTACTCTTAATGATAGCAATCAGCAAAAGGTGAAATGAGAAAATCTTTACATTATGCTGTACTTTGCTCTGATATTTTCTCCCATGTTCGTTCTGTTTAGGGATGTAGCGAACTGCCGAGTATGTGTTCGCGAACGCCGTTTCGCGAACACCGGCAAAAAAAGCGAACAGTTCGCGAACAGTTCGCGAACTTCGAACATCCGGAAATCGTTCGATTCGAACGATCGAAGGATTTTAATCGTTCGATCGAACGATTTCCGTTCGAATCGAACGATCGAAGCCATTGGATCGAATGATTTCATTCAATCCAATGGCTTCGATCGTTCGATTCGAACGAAAATCGTTCGATTTTAGCGATCGAATGGTCGAACGATTTTGACGCGAACGCCTATTGGCGAACGTCGCGCGACGTTCGCGAACTTGCGGCGGACGCGAACAGTCGAAGTTCGCGCGAACTAGTTCGCCGGTGAACAGTTCGCTACATCCCTAGTTCTGTTCTTTTTCACCCTCTCTCTATAGCAGTGATTCCCAACCAGTGGCTTATGAGCAGAATGCTGCTCACCAACTCATTGGATGTTGGCCTCAAAGCAGGTGCTTATTTTTGAATTCCAAGCTTGGAGGCAAGTTTTGGTTGCATAAAAACCAGGTGTACTGCCAGTCCACAGAGGGGCTACCAAATAGCCAATGACGGTGCTTATTTGGCACCTCCAGAAAATATTGTCATGCTTTTGTTGCTCCCCAACTCTTTTTACATTTGAGTGTGGCTCACAATTAAAAAAAAGGTTGGGGACCCCTGTTTTTGGAAATCATTTTTCCTGTCAGCTGTTGGAGTATAATAGTAGCCGTGTTAAAGACATTCTCATTTAAGTAAATTGGGTGAGACAGGGCAGGTTCGGGTAGAGAAAATGCCCCATATGCCATTAGCCTTTAAACTTGTTAACAGAAGGTTTGCAGCGTTTTCCCTTGAATATACACTTCTTCTTTTCAAGTACCCCTTAAACTGGAATGTCAAAATATGCACTAAATTTTTTCAAATTCAAATTCTTTATGTGCAAATACAGGATGTGGGTTTGCTTATTAAATTGACCAGTTACTCTATCCAGGTCACTCCATGGATAAACAAACATCTACAGTATGTATGCCATATTTTGATGTAGTCCAGCCCAAAATATACATGATATGTAAGAAAAAATACATTGATTCAGTATCTGATATTGTACAAAACTGGATGTGTTGCTTGATGGAAAACATGAAACTGTAACTCATGCAATAATGGAACACTGAAAAAAAAAGAGGCAATCGTGACTAATAGTCAGTAGGTGGCAGCATAATACAGATATTACTTCGTCTAAAACGACGGTGCCTGTAGTTTTTAAATGAGTGCAATGTTACCATTTGTTTATTAGAGGCAACTGGAAGTAAATAGAAATAGAAATATGCAAATAACAATTATTATAACTGAACACATGTCCACTGATACTATCTTGCTGTATTTGGTGATGCGGCTATAGAGAAGACTGTGAGGAGGTATACCTGGTAATGTATGATAACTTAACGGTTAACTACTATAAGCCATAGCGTAAATAACAACACTGAAGCAAAACTTCCTTTTAGTGGGTTAGGGTCGGCCACAGCTTTTATTTAAACAGATTCTTATTCAAATCGTACACAGAAAAAACTTGCCATTAATTTACCAACCATTAATTTCCAAATGCCAGCCACCGCAGCCGCGGTGGGCATGTAGGTCATTCCAAATACCGTCTGGATAACCAATGGCAAGGACACTTTTACCCCGCTGTGACAAGGAAATACAAACACTGGAAAATAGAATTTTTTTTTTTTTTTGACACAAACATACAAAACTTGCAGAAACAACGGACTGTAGTAAATGACGGGAGGGTGGGTGGGCAGCTCCACCAGCGCTCCAGGATCCTGAGGAAAAGGAAGCAGGTAAGGCACTCCCTGCTATATATAACTGCCCTCCCCTTCTGCTCCCACCAATAATCCTCTAGCCTAAAACCACCAATCACCAATCCCCTGGCCTGTCATCCCTCCTCCCAGTCATTGGCCCCTTCGCTACACCCTTTGGTGCCCTCCAGACTGTGAGGAGGTATACCTGGTAATGTGTGATAACTTAACGGTTAACTACTATAAGTCATAGCGTAAATAACAACACTGAAGCAAAACTTCCTTTTAGTGGGTTAGGGTCGGCCACAGCTTTTATTTAAACAGATTCTTATTCAAATCGTACACAGAAAAAACTTGCCATTAATTTAACAACCATTAATTTCCAAATGCCAGCCACCGCAGCCGCGGTGGGCATGTAGGTCATTCCAAATACCGTCTGGATAACCAATGGCAAGGACACTTTTACCCCGCCACGGAGGAGTACCTGTACACCTACACGGGACTCCGACCCCCACCCAAACTCATAAGAGCGGCTCCAATACCATCCTGTAAACCGGAAAGAAAAATGTCAAGGCCGATATCATTCAAATGGACGCCATCACGCAACATGAGGCCCTGATCAATACCTTCCAACAGTCTATGGCGAACTACAATACCCCCCCTGTCGCGAACAAAACGGGAAATCCGGGAATTAAGAAGACGCCTGGCCCTCTCAATTGCACCCGGGTCTCTCGCCCCCCTCCAGCAAAGCCGGGGAACAATTTCGGACCAAACCAAAACCATATCCGAGAAAAAAGCTTGAAACCTGCCTATATCTGACCTGATGAGGGATAACAGCTCCGCTACCCGTACACTGCCGAGATCATTGCCGCCAGCGTGAATGACCAATATGACGGGGGGGGGGGCGTAACCCGGCTGATTGCCACAACCTCTGGTAAGACCTGCAACCACCTCAAACCTCCAATACCGCGCCATTGAAAATGCACCCCTGTAAAACCCAAAGTGTCTCCTCCTGGACGAAATGCTGCTCTCTGCTCAGCCCGCCGAATAAAGGAATGGCCAACCATCCAAACTGTCGCACGCAGATGCCCTGGAAGAGATTAAAGCGTCAGTAAATCAGGCCGTACGTAAGTTGTAAAACACGCTGATTTCCAGCGACCAATCTTTTTAATGTGTTCATCCTTGAGGCCACAAAGACTCGCTTCCGTTGCTGCACCTATGCGGAACGAGTGAGTTCCAAATTCATTAGGATTGAAACCAAGCTGACACAAGCAACGTTTAAACATGGCCGCAAACTGAAAGCGGGTCAACGGGGAACCATCAAGGTGTGAAAGAAAACGGTCACTCAGAGATCTAATCGTTGAAAACTGAGACACCAGGGCGCATGGACAGGCAGGGCCATCAATTGCCGTTAATGGGATCCAACACCCTTTACCCAAAACATCAGTCTTAGAGCGCCGGATGCACAAAAGAATGGAAGAGGAATTGTCGAGCACATCACCGGATAACAGGCCTCCCGCTTTTGATTTGCTTTGCGGGACCAGTTCACTAACTCGCAATGCTGCGAAGAAAGCTAAAGCAAAAGCGGTTCTGAAAAGAGCAACCTCGTAACTGGATATACAAACTTTGGGTAATATAGCTAAAAGCCTGCACAATAGTGCAAACGACACCGGTCGTCTGGAGTCCTTCTTAACAGAAATTCTGGCCCAACCTTTCATGGCTTGCAATATGGGAAAACGTTTCGTAACATCCTCAACCCCCATTAGCTTGAACAGAAATGCCAAACCCGTCAATCGCTTTTTAGCAACTGCAACTGAATGGCCACGCCCCCGAAGCAGTAAAAGGTAATCCACAGTCACCTGAAAACAGTTATCGGGTGCCCAGGAGGTAGTAACCGGGAACAAGGAGAACCACTCAGCCCAAGCCTTACCATGCGCCGCCCAAGTGGCTGGAGCCACCGAAGTTCGGACCATGTTCATAAGCTGCTCGCCACTATCTCCCATAAGGTAGTTGGGCATTCCTGTCCGTGGGACTCTGCCTCTGGGACTAAATCCCGGAATTTCTGCCACTGTAAACGAGAGAGAGCATCAGCTGCTGAATTGGAAACCCCCGGTACATGCTTGGCCCGAAACCAGATATTGTGCATCAAGCAAAGCAAGACCAGGTGGCGCAACATAGCTAAAACAGGCAAAGAAGAAGATGTCAAGTTGTTAATTGCAAATACAACACTCAAATTATCAGTCCAAAAACAAACTTTTTTATTTGACATGCAGTCGCCCCAAAGTTCCACCGCCACCACAATAGGGAAAATCTCAAGTAAGGTCAAATTCTTGCAAAGGCCAGCTTCAACCCAGCACTCGGGCCAAGCACCAAAACACCACTGATTGCCGAGGATGGCCCCAAAACCTATAGAGCCAGCCACATCCGTAAACAGGGATAAGTCGTGATTGCGAACCTCATGGCTCATCCAGCAAGACCTACCATTGAAGACCCGCAAAAATTGTTTCCACACCCCTAAATCTGCCTTCAACTGCCAAGTGATCCTGATATAATGGTGGGGAGATTTCGCTCCTTTCGTAGCCAGGGACAAGCGTCGGGAAAAAACCCTACCCATGGGCATGATTCTGCAAGCAAAAACCAAAAGGCCTAACAACGATTGGAGCTGCTTCAGGGTAACTTTTGAGGCCTCCTGTACCTGCTCGACTAGCACCAACAACTTAAACAACTTATCGCTGGGAAGACGGAATTCCATCCGAATGGTGTCGATCTCTATGCCGAGGAAAGTCAAAACCACAGTAGGACCTTCTGTTTTCTCCTCAGCGAGAGGGACACCAAACTGCTGAGCAACAAAACGAAAGGTGGCTAGGAGGCCCGAACAACTACTGCTGTCTGCTGGGCCTACAAACAAGAAATCATCTAGGTAGTGAGTTAAAGAATGAGAGCCTGACTCGCGACTGACAACCCACTCTATAAAGGAACTGAAAACCTCAAAGTAGAAACAGGAAATTGAACAACCCATTGGTAGGCACATGTCATAGTAAAAATGTCCATCAAAGAAACAACCCAAAAGATGAAAACAATCTTTGTGGACCGGCAGGAGCCGGAATGCGGATTCGATGTCAGCTTTAGCCAAAAGTGCACCGTTACCTGCCTTACAGACCAACGCAATTGCACGATCAAAGGGGGCATAAGACACTGAAGCATCCTCCTTACTAATGCCATCATTGACGGATCCGCCTTTAGGGTATGATAGGTGGTGAATTAAACGAAATTTACCGGGCTCCTTTTTGGGTACCACACCTAAAGGGGAAACCCTCAAGTTGGGAAAAGGTAACGAATCAAAGGGGCCCGCAATCCTGCCTAACTCCACTTCCTTTCTTAACTTATCAGCTACCACACCGTGGTGCTCTTCCGCTGACTTGAGGTTAGTGGAAAACAATGGATTGAATTTCAACTGAAAAGGGATAAAAAACCCAAAAAGAAAACCACATCCAAGCTTCCCGCTTCCTGGGGTACTGATCTAACCAAGGTGACATTGCTAGCACGTTCACTGGGGTTCTCTGTTCTACCTGGGAGTTGAGGTGCTGACAGTGGCTTGCCCTTTTTAAAACACCTAACGGCCGAGTGGGCTCCCCCACAAATGGAGCACTCATGTTTAAATTTACAAGTTCCGAAGAATCTGCAATGACCCTCATTGAACAACCAGCAAACCCCTGGCCTTCTGGGGGCCGCAGAGCTGGCCTGTGAGTGCCCAGCGGCCCCCGACAGAAAGGGAGGGGGACGCTGGGCCATCATAAGCCGAATCCAAACATCTGTAGCTTTCATGTCCCAACCCAGATCCGGATAAAGCGAAAGTTTCCTCCTAAATTCCTAGAAGGACCCGCTGAATTGACACGCGCAGCAGTCCTGCTGCGAACGGTCGTGGCTGCGGCAGGAGGGGGAATCAGCTCTGCTAAAAGCTGATTCACCCAACCCGAACCCTGCTGCCTAACTCTTTCCCTCACCTGTGCCTCTAATGAGTCAGCCATTGGGAGAACCAGACACACTGATGGCAGCAGCTCCACCAGCGCTCCAGGATCCTGAGGAAAAGGAAGCAGGTAAGGCACTCCCTGCTATATATAACTGCCCTCCCTTTCTGCTCCCACCAATAATCCTCTAGCCTAAAACCACCAATCACCAATCCCCTGGCCTGTCATCCCTCCTCCCAGTCATTGGCCCCTTCGCTACACCCTTTGGTGCCCTCCAAGAGAGAGAGAGATTGGTAAAACATGTTAATGAGTCTGTTATTAGTAATAGAAAATTCCATGTAGCTAAAGAAATAAGAGAATGTAATTGACCCTGTGTAATTGAACCCCTTTATAAGCCTGTGCCACTGTTATTAGCTACAAGTTCACAATTGCATTCACTTTTGTATATCATACGATGGATCTTTTATAAACACCTATTTAAGTAATCTTCACTATTTATTTTATATTGTAATTGAATTAGCAATGTTCTTATTCTGCCTATTTCAAGCATGTAACTGAAAAAGTGATGTGGTTGCTAGGGTCGCTTTCCTCCCCCCCCAAAAAAAATCAGATTGTTGTTCCTTTTTTAATTACTTATCTTTCTTTCCAAACCCACTTTTTTATTGTTTTTCTTTCTTTCCAAACCCTCTCCTATTCCTCTTCCATGGGAATCACATCACTGAATACAAACCATGTCATATGAAGGCTTCGATCCTCATTCACTATATCTAAAATTAAAAATTAGATAGACGTATTGCAATTGTTATCCAGAATGCTCTGGACCTGGGGTATTCTGGATAATGGATCTTTCAGCAATTTGGATCAGCATACTTTAAGTCCACTAAAAGAACCTTAATTATACCCAATAGGATTGTTTTACTTAAAGTAAGGATTAATTATAATTGACAGTAGGTTGGATCAAGTACTGTTTAATTATTACAGAGAAAAAATAAGTAATTTCTATAAATGTTAATTATTTCCTTGACTTCATTTCCTAATTGAGTCTATGGGAAAAAGCCTTTTCCATAATTCAAGGCTTTCTAGATAACGGGATTCCTGCCTGTAGTAGAAATTCCTGATTCTGTAGACCAGGGGTCCCCAACCTTTTTTTACCCGTGAGCCACATTCAATGCAAAAAGAGTTGGGGAGCAACACATGTATGAAAAAAGTCCATGTAGATGACAGAAGAGGCTGTGATTGGCTATTTAGTAGCCCCTATATGGACTGACATCCTACAAGAGACCCTGTTTGGCAGCACACATGGTTTTTATACAGCCAAGACTTGCCTAAAAACCAGGAATTCAAAAATAAGCACCTACTTTGAGGCCACTGAGAGCAACATCCAAGGCGTTGGTGAGCAACATGTTGCTCGCGAGCTACTGGTTGGGGATCACTGCTGTAGACATTAGAAGGGAAGTAAAACACAATGCAGATATTTTTGGTATGCCTCACAAAAAGACAAATTAACCCTGCTACCCAACTTGCCCGCAATATGAGGTTTGCCCCATTTCTGAGAAGCAAACGCAAAGCACATAACATGCACTCAGCAATACATAAAGGTTGGTTCCTTTGAAAAATAACTCTGCACATTTAAACCCACCTTATTCCAAGGACATGCAGAAATACCATGCAAGTTTTTTGGAAAAATGAAATGGAATACAATTCTCTCTCGAATGGCATAATGATGATATGTTTCTGTGATTTCCAGTTACATATCACACTGATAATTATAAACTTTTTTAGCATAGGATAACACTGACACCTTGTGGTTGATAATTAAAAGTTCCAGCAAGGTCATCGAGTAATGGAATTATTATTTGTATCCTTTATTTATAAAGCACCAGCATATTCTATGCATCATTCACATCGGTCCCTGACCCAGTGGAGCTTACAGTCTAAGGTCCTCTATCCAATTCACACAACACACTATTGTCAGTAATGTCAGGAGTCAATAATCTTTCCTGTATGAATTTGGAGTGTGGAAAGAAACCCAAGTATGTGTGTGTTGGGTAATAGTGACAAACATTCTTTTGAGGGTTTCATTAAGCCCTATGTCTGTTTACCCATTATTGTAAGTTGTTATGCAATTAATGTTGAAGTTAAAGTTAAAGTGTGACCATGGACCCAAAATAAAGAATAAACGACCAGGCACTTGCAGGAAGTGGCCCACTGCAGCCCGGGACATATGAGACACTGCAAGAAAGTGATGTGAGTGTGTGTTTTGCTAATAGAAGATAAACCATTAACATGGGTCCTTATTCATTTCCACCTGGTTCTGCTGCTAATTTTCTTTCCCAGAATGTCTCTTGCTCCCAGTGTATTTTAATTCTGATACCATTTTATCTCAAATCAACAGTGTCCACCGTGCATAATTATTACATATTTACAAGGCTACATCCTAAAATGTATATTGCTACTCTTGGTTTTGGAATGAGGATTTGGACGTGCTCATATCCAAACACCCAGGGGCGATCCTGGCCAATCCGCCGCGTGCTATATATAAAGAATAATATCTGGTGTTTTGATTCTATTATATTCTATGTACTGTATATAGTATAATGAACCACCAGATGGCAATATTAATATGTATATTTCAAATATATCAGCTGTTTTCATGTTACTCCCGATAAAACAACACACATTTATTGACATCCCTTCATGATTATGGTAGATCAGCTGGTATCTTAAAATCATGTTTTTGTTATAATTTACTAAATATGGGGCTGGGGAATAATATACTAAGGGTTCATAGCACAATTTCCCATGCAAAAAAACTATTTCTGCTTTAACCCCACCGGGTTTTTTCCCAGTGTCCAGCCAGCCCAGTCCAACACTGGTTGTCATCCATATTGAAATTATGGCTGATACAGCTATTGGTTTATATTTCTATGACATTGTAAAAAGCAAAGGGGTTGGCTTGAATTAAATTGAACCAAAAAACCCAGAAAACGACTGATTTCTAGTATACTAGAGCAGAGGGGCCTGGTCAATAGCAGGTACAACTAATTCTTCTTTGCTTGTCTTGCAAGATGTTGTGATTTGACCTTATTTGGGAATAAATTGTGTTACAAGATTTCATCAATAACGAAATCATCATATATTTGCTGTAATTTATATTTTAAGAAGAAAAATGAAATTCCCAATCCGATAGCATTACATTTTGTGGTACCAATCCATAAGGATCCATTGGTTCTTGGTTAATTTCTATTAATATTTGGCTAGTGTCCATGTAGATACATAAGCTGTCAATTATTCAGGTGTTTTCAAAACTAGTTTCCATGATACTGTCCTATTGTTGTTAGCGATGGTCGAATTTGTCCCCGAAAAATTCGCAAACGGTGAAAAATTCACGAAATGCATTGAAGTCAATGGGCGGAAAAATTATTTTGGCACACGTCAATTTGGAAGCCCGCAACAATTTTTATACATACGCCTATTCTGCCCAAATGCATTAAAGTCAATGGGTGTCCGAATAATTCTGATGTGCGACAATTTTTAAGCACGCGACTATTCTGACATGTGCCCAATTTTTTTTGATTCAGCAAATTTTCTCCGCAGTTGCGAATTTGAGGCTGGTGAATTTATTCGCTCATCACTTATTGTTGTTGCTTGAAATTTCAGGAGAAAAATATCCCTGGTTCCTCTGACCAGTTGGCATGGTACATTCAGTTTACATGGCAACCATAAAATAATAATAATAAAACATATGGACATGCAAACTCTCAGGGTCAAATTACAATTGTCTGGAACAATTATGTTAATGAAAGCAATTATATGATTAGTTGCTATAAATGACTGGATGTAAAGAATTAAGACGAATCTTGTGTTTCATTTTAATTAAACGAAAAAGTTTGGGACAGTTTTCATTTTCTCCATCATTTCCCCCTACAAAAAATTCAATTACCTCCTTCTGCAGATTTAGATTAGATCATAAAACTCTGTCATCAAATTCTCATCATGTCCTAAAGATATACAGAATGAACATTCCCTGTATTTTGTTCCATATTTTTTCATTGCCCTGGACACAAATCATTCCTTAATCAAAAAAGCATGTACGGTTTAGGAAGCACCATCATTATTCAAAACATTCTGGAATGTTCTGTCGCTTTGTTAAACAAGCAAAACACAATAGAAAAAGTAACCATTTCCCCTTTCACATGTATAGCAAGGTAGTCAGACCTGCATAAAATTACTGTTTTAATGATTAATTATGCATAGAGCATATAATACACAGTACAGTTAAAGGACAGGTATGGTATTCCTTATGGATTTATTTGGGGTCATTATTTTTCCAGCAGGCAATGCAACGCTGCTCATCTGGGCTTCTTCTTAAAAAGCAACAGAGGTTCCAGACATTTTAGTTCAATCCTCTTTTTTGGCTGCAGCTTTTGGCTGGAGACCCCCTTACATCATAGCAATGTTAGAGATATTGTACAAACACACAAACAAGGTTTTAGCTTTAATTAATCACAGGTAATAGGCATTCCTCCTTGATATTGCCATGCTGTCCACTGCTATGAGCATCACAAAGAAGGGTAATGTCACAGTTTCGGAAGTTAAGCTAGATTGCTGACTTAACAGTTTTCAATAGGCATGTTAAGGTAACGTGCCCTTTAATGTAGAAAGTCAGCAAGTCATATTTATAGTACACACACAGTACAAGGCAGATATTCAGGTGCAAGTAATACATTGAACTATTGTGCTTGGCTTGCAGAGACTCCTACCAAGAAGCACACATAATAAATCACACACCTGCATGCAAACTGGACATCCAGAAAAAATATGCTCTGCTTATAATATTCAAGATTTGCTGCTCAAACGATCTGGTTAACTACATAAGGGGTCATTTCGAAACACCAGTGCAGTGAGCTGTAGGGTAGTTGGAAGCACAGTCGCTATTTTTTCCCCCATAATGCAGGGGTTTGGAAAAATTACCGTTCTCTTGCAGTCACAAGAGGATGTTGCACCTAGTGCAATTGCAGCTGATGCGTCACAATTAATGCATTTGTGCTCACACTTTACTGTAAAATTTACTCATCTGCGCAGAACATTTTCCAAGTCCATTTCTGGTGTGATGGGTGGAAGGTGCACCTGATTCTTTAGACACAAGTTTGCTGCACCAATTGACACAAGATGCTGAGGGAGCCTTGGAACTACTGCCTGGTCTAGAGGTGGCAGTAGTGCCAGAGTTCCTCTGCATCAATAGGTGCAACTGCGCTAGATTACTAACAGGAGGCAGGAAGGCTGAGCAGCGCTGCTCACATGTGTCTGGAAATGCTACAAGCGCATTTTGATGTAAGTACCTTTTAGGGTGGTGGCAGACAAGGCTACTGAGGGAGATTAGTCACCCAGCGACAAATCGCCTCTTCTTCAGGCGACTAATCTCCCTAAATGCCTTCCCGCCAGCTAGAATGTAAATCGCCAGTGGGATGGCATTCGGATTTCTTCAGCTTTCCACAGTCGCCCGAAGTTTCCTCGTGAGGCAACTTCGGGCGACTTTGGAAAACAAATTGTTCCAAGTGCCATCCCACCGGCAATTTACATTCTAGCAGGTGGGAAGCATTTAGGGGAGATTAGTCGCCGAAGAAAAGGCGATTTGACGATGGGCGACTAATCTCCCTCAGTAGCCTCGTGTGCCACCACCCTTACATCCACAGGCGCAGTTTCAGAAACACAAATTTCGCCACAGTCTAAGGTGAGCCCTATACTGTTATAATTTAAAATCACTATTCGTAAAAGTTTTAGGTGAGTATGTAATAGAAGTCTTAAAAGATACTTAGTTTGCCAAGGAGCAGTAACTTATAGCAGCCAATCAGCAGGTAGAATTTTTCTGGTCATCTGTTTAAAAACAAACATCTTATTGGTTGTTATGGGTTAAAGTTACTGGGCAAACATAGTGCTTTTTATTACATATGGGGGTTAATGTTGTCTGAAAACAAAAACAAAAGTTACTGTGTTGGAAAAATAATTTACTGAAATGTTGGAAGAAATTTGTTGATTTTTTTGTGCTTTGGTAAAACTAAAATTTTATTATGATTTATGACTGAGATTTAAAAAATTGCATTTATAGTCATAAAAGTCATGGAACCTATAGAAAATCTAAATACATATAAACATACAGGAAATATCCTTCCCTAAACTGTTACCACAAAGCAGGAATTGACAATGTCACCTGTGTTGGAACGGTGTGTGTGGTGTTAATAGCACATTCCAATAATTAGGTGTAATTTAAGCCATGTAGTGTACATTGATCCATATTCCATACATATTTATGTTTTAACTTTCTCTCTTCTCCTGTGTATTGATCACTATTGGCAGTGTCATAATAAGCACATCAATGGTGTTTTTGGGATATTGTCAGCATTAACTCATTATTCCTTAGTAGCTAAATCACATCTAGTGCTTGTGAACAGCAATGTCTTTCCAATGAATGGGTTAAAAAGCTTAACATCGGTGGAGGAAAGAAATTTCCCTAGAGTTCCCGAATGATCATCTGTTCCAGATATTCCAGAATTTCCTGAAGTAAAGTAATTGAATAAGAAAACATACTTTTAAGATATATGTTATTGCATATCAATAGGTGTAGCTTCTCTTTTTTTTTTTTTTTTTAGGAAGTACAATATTTCATAGCACTTCATTGCAAACTGTGATCGACTTTGCCAACAAATTATTAGCACATGTCGGACAAAGCCTTTCAATAAGCTGTCCTTTGAAGGCAGGGAAGGTATCCATAGAAGTGAGGAAACAATGTAATTGTCTGCCTCTCGGCTACAGGCCACAGGTACAAATCTTACCAAAGTGTTCCATTTCCATATGTTCCAGCAAATTTGAATCAAATACATAATGATTTTGCATAGCGCATGCCAAACTGTAAAACGTAATTTTTTTCTTTCTTCTTTAGAAGGTCAGATTATGAAGCATACTCTATGTATCACTTCATTAGGCTGGCTGATAGTAGGTGCTCTAGCATGTCCCACAGCATTGTATATTAAACATATGTTCCATTTCATAAATGCTGGGAGCAGCAAACTGCTTAGACAGCAAACATTTATGGGTTCCTTTGGAATGATTCATATTATTTCTATAATATATCTTATTCTGAGACGTCTTATGTGAATACACACATTTGTATTTCATAGGAATGTTTTTTATTAAGCTCCATCATTTAAGTTTTAAAACAATGGGGTTCAAGATCAGAAAAAAAATATTTTGTGAAACTTAAAATGGTGACAAAAGCTAGTGAATAAAAGTGATAACACGGATCAGTGAATGGCCATGGTGGGATTTCCAATGGGGACATATCTGTTCCAAGGTATGACTTATTATTACCCACTGCAGTAATGGGTAATATTATTTCTTTCTACCCCTCACCCCATATCCAGACTGAATATCATAGATAGATAGATACAGATTCAAGATATATTATTCATATTTGTGTGTGTGTATATATATATATATTATTGTTTTTCGATTGCTATTACCATCCAAGTGATACCATGAGTCTATAGCATTATGTGACTTTTTAATCAATTAATATGTGAATCATTTCAATCTGATTTTATTGGTGTTTTTTTTATATAAGTGGTGCCATGGCTTCTGATGAAGTGACTTGTAGGTCACGAAACGCATTAAGCCGGTCTCACCCTGCCTGCTTTGTATTTTGATGCATTCAAATGGATTGATAAAGTTTTTCACATTTTTTTTTACCAAGTTTGGCTGCATCTCCACACTTTACTCCAGGGCTACGATCCTGTGGTGCAAACCCTGATTTTATGTGAATATTTTAGACTGAATGTCATTCTGAGCCACCTACCACCACTAGATTTACATGGACATTGGCCCTTGACAGGGGAGACAGATACCTAGAGAGTATATATTGTGTCAGACAGTGATCAAATATATTTAATGGAGAACTATCACAAAAATGTAAATTTAATATAAGCTTCCTCATACTGAAGAAATAAACTTTCTAAATACAATCAATTAAAAATTCTGCATTGTTTCTGAAATAATTAAGTTTATCTTCACTATCCCTCTCTCAGCATCTGTTTCTCTTCATTCTGTCTTCATGCAAAAGTTGGGTGTCAGATGAATGATCCAATATATCTTATCGGAGGGTTCTCTTTCCTAGCAGATGATTTAGAGCTCACTCATATAACTGGTTCCAGTACAAACAAAATCTAACAAAATAACTGCCTTTTGCACAAAATCTGCATGTAGAGAGACAGGATTTCTGGGGATTTTAAAAGAGTGTGCTCTAATACATCTTCTAGGCAAAAGGAGCTCCCCTATAAGATATATTGGATCATTCATCTGACACCCAACTGCTGCATGAAGACAGAATGAGGAGAAACAGATAAACTTGATTATTTCCGAAACGGTACAGAATTCTTAATTGATTTTATTTAAAAAGTTTCTTATTTCAGTATGCTGAAGCTAATTTTTTAAATTTTCATTTTTGCGATATTTCTCCTTTAAAGATAGGACAGATTTAACCTCCTAGGTTTACTTTTAACTGATCAACAATGATGCAATCAAATCAAAAAAGTCCTTGATCAGGGTGCCCAGAAGCAGGTTGAGCGATTTTACAGTCTGATTGGAAATTGAACAATATTGAAATTCCTGCACAACCTCTAAATAGTTCCTGCACCCAGGGTTGGACTTGGCTAGTGGGAGACCGGGAAAAACCCCAGTGGGCCGTGTCTTTATGAGTCCAGAGCCCTCCTCCCCCATCCCCCAATTGCAGGCACAAATAGAGGTACTGGAGGTACATGGCACACAAGAATATCTTGTAAATTATATCCTTGTAACAGTGCTTAATGATGTTATCAGTTATAATCGGCGCTTATTGATGTAATTTCAGTGACAAGATTAACTGAAACTTGTATATTTTAATAAATCATGTACTCTTTAGTGTAAGATATGAGGATATTAAAAGTCACCTCTGAGATCCAGGACTCATATACAAGCTATAAAAGCACTTGGCCGTCGGCCTCGTGTTTTTTATGGCAATGGCAATCCATGGTGACTTTTTAATCTCCTTATATTTTACAGTTAAAGCGTTTTTCAGTATTTATTTATCGTTTTACGACTTTTATTGGAAAATCTATTTATACTAAATATTGATGTATTATCATATCTGGATTGGTCTGTACTCAGTCTAAATAACCCACATAATGAAATATTTTATTAACTACGAGTGAATGTGATCATGTTTCTCTGTGAATCAGAAATATTTATAATATTATTCTGAAAACTTGACTTTTAGGTGACTCTGCTTCGAATGCGTTATGGAATGAAGTCATGGAATCTAATTAAGCCAAATAAACAAGTTATAAAAGTCATCATTTCTAATAAATTTAAATCTGAATGGGCAAGATTCTGAGAGACAAAGACAATTCATTTGCATAGCTAACCTTTCTTTGGCATCAAGCTAAAAAGCCATTGAAAATGTGACATAACTCCAGACTGAATATTCAGAGCGTCTATTTTTAAGGAAACAATAGCTTTCAGAATCATGTTATTAATGCCATTGATATTGTATTGTATTAAAAAGACTTGCAAATGAACCTTACATAAAAATGTAAAATTAGCATAAACTAGTGACGCAAACGGACATGGAGATTTTCCTCAAAAAATAATTTTAATTGGCAGCATCTAAATTTCATTGGCTATTGGTCACATAGGGGCAGATTTATCGAAGGTCGAGGTGAATTTTCGAATTAGAACTTCAAGCTATTTTTTGTGTACTTTGACTATTGGAATACTCCAAATTCGATTCGAATTTGAAAAAAATTCGAATATCGAAATTTATCATTTACTGTCTCTTTAAAAATTCAACTTCGACCATTCGCCATCTAAAACCTGCCAAATTGCTGTTTTAGCCTATTGGGGACTTCCTAGAACCTATTTGGAGTCAATTGGTGGACTGAAAAATCTAAGTATTTTTTTGGAAAAACTTTGAATCGAATTTGGTCGAATACGGACCTATTCGATCGAAAACTAACCTATTCGGCCAAAAAAAACTTTGACTTAATTTTGGTTGGTCGTTTTGAATTTGAATTTTGACGTTTTTCAAATTTGACCCTTGATAAATGTGCCCCTAAATATATTGGTAATTAGGGTCAGACTGGAGGGCCCAAGCCGCAAGGACCCACCCTACATTAAGTAACATCCACTGGAACAATCTCTGTCTGTTGTTTTCAAACACCCCTTCTCAACAGTATGGAGATTATTCCACAAGATTAATTCTTTCAATCAGTTTCTCAAGATGATCCTTGGGTAATTTTTGTGAGTACCCTTTGGTGACTAATCTAGCCTTGTACCGCTCAACTTCTCCATTTGCATTGTATTTCACTTTAAATATTCACTTACAACCTATTGCTTTGCGACCCTGAGTCAAGGTCCATGTTTCATTTTTGTTCAAGGAATCAAATTCCTCTTGTGCCATTTTTTGGCTTCACTTTTTGGTAGCTGATTGGTCTTAGACCCTCCCTGCATTAAGTAACATCCACTGGAACAATCTCTGTTTTTTTCCAACACTGGGTTGGCGGGGCCTACGAGGGCATGGGGCCCACTGGGTTTTTTCCCAGTGTTGGTAATTCCTGTGACTGACATACCACTGATATGTCAGTAGTATACATACCTGAAAAGTTTTTTTTTCACAAATATTAGGGATACAAAGAATTCATAGCAATACCTAAATGAATTGGAACCCTAATTTCTATTTTACATTTGAGAAATTAATTAATTTATATAATCTGTTGAACAAACATTGTAATTTTTATTTGCCTAGAACTGTAATGTCAGAGACCTGCCTGGGTCATTCTCTTACAGGTATGGGACCTTTTATCGAGAAAACATGGGATTTTCAGATTAACAGATACATAATTTGAATCTTCATATCTTAAGTCTAAAAGAAAATCATTTAAACATTAAAGGGGATGTTGTAGAGCAGGGGTCCCCAAACTTTTTCCACCCGTGAGCAACATTCAGTGTCGGACTGGCCCACCAGGAAGCCGGGAAAAATCCCGGTGGGCCCCAGTGCTTGTGGGCCCTTCTGGCCACAAGCATACTCTCTACCTAGCTTCTTTACCAAAAATCGGATTTTTTTGAAACGCTCCAGCTTTGTGAAAAATGTTTTCACCCACACTTCCTGCCACACCCCCCCCAGACCTAGTGGGCCCGCTGCCGCTACTTCCCCTGGCGCCTGCTACCATGTCCATGTCTTCAGCTCTCTCCCCCTGCTGATGTCACTGAGTGCCCGGCGTCCTTCACATGGGGGGAATCAGAGACAAGTGCGTCAGGGAGATAGCAGCTGTGGATGTGCGGTTCCTGGCTGGATGGAGCGATCATTTTGCTGGGCATTTTAGTGGGCTGTCTGCTGGCCTTTACAACCACCTTCTTCGCGTCGCCTCTGCCTGCCAATTCGATCTGTAGTAGATAATTAGGATCTGCTGCCTGGCCCCTCTACTACTACTGTGCTGGTGACGTATGGTGAGTTTGCCTGTCTGGAATTTGCCTTGTGGAGGAGGAATCAAGCTGCTGTTCAAAGTGAGCCTTAATTACACCCATAACCCACACTGTATGTAGAACCCTCAGTGCCCACCATCAACATCTTTAATTTCATTTTACATTTAAAACCATGAGGTTTCTTAAATTCTGTTTGCCCTATTAAGTTTTCTTTTTTTTATCTTATTGCCCATTTCCATTCTCTCTATCATTGGTTAAGCTATGGGGATGGGATTACTTGCAATGAATGCTTTAAACATTAATTATATAAATTAAATACTCCCTGAATTACTATTTGATTAATGAAGTGTAACATTATTTTTTAGTCGTGTAATGATCAATGAATTATAAAATGTGTCTTTATATATACTGTTACGTACTTTAATATCACGTGGACTGCCTTTCAAGTTTCAGTTGCATGGACTTTGCTTAACAGATGTTATCACAGTTTTATCAGTCCCTGTCCAGTGAGCTTACAATCTAAAGTTCTTATCACATTTGCATCAGTCCCTGCCTCAGTGTGCTTACAATCTAAGGTCCCTATCACATTCATATCAGTTCCTGTCCCAGTGAGCTTACAATCTAAAGTCCCTATTACATTCATATCAGTCCCTGTGCAGTGAGCTTACAATCTAAAGTTCTTATTAAATTCATATCAGTCCCTGATATTTAGTAGCTCTGTGTAAGTAAGACTGATTGGTGTGAAAAAAGTTATTCAATGACAGGCAGGCATATTATACCCTGACGTTATCAGGGAGAGAAAGATAAGCTTTGTGATGGCAAATGCATGCTGTTTCCTCCTGTTTTTGACATGTTTTAAGCATGATGCTGCAGCATGTTTGCATGGCATTTTATGCATGGTGTGTCAATTTGTAACTTGATGTTCTCTTGCATGCATCACAGTTTTTCAGCATGGGCATGATACACAAAATAGTACATATTATAATAGTATATTTGTATATTGGTATACATTTATTTATTTTCCTTTTCTGGCTTTTTTGAGAAATATTTCACATAGTAATAATTAGCAAATCTTTTCCAATATAAGATTTTTTTTTATTGACCATAATATAAAATAAATGGCAGCCAACTCCATCCCGAGAGAAAACCATTTCATGGAACAGATGGCAAATAAATTCCATCTGTACTGGCTGCCCTTTAGGCAAAGTCCTTTAACCTGCCCTTAATCATAAAAACATCTTTCAGTTCAGATGAATATACAGTGTGTACATTTATATGCACAGAATATATATTTATTTACCTGCACATAGTCCATTTGCTAACATGCAGGTTTGCACATACCTCATTAAACAGCTGAATCATCTTCTAAATTTAGAATGTTCTGTTAATTTTTTTAATGTGTCATCTAGTAATTTACAGGGTAGTTTCACCTTGAACTTACAAATGCCATCCTTGTTTTGCCCTCATAATATGGAAATTAACCCACACCACGTTTTAAAGAAAGAATCAGATAACAGTTGGTAAAAGTTTCTTCCATATTACCAAACTGCTGAATTTGAGTACATTGGTTCCTCTTAGTAAAGAAAAATATGGCGATTTTCCTTCTGTGACTATTCAGGAAAACATTATTGCATCGGTAACTTTTCCCTGCTTATCTGATTATTTACTGTATAACATGAGAGGGGGTTGCTATACTATTTCTTTTGCATGAGGATATGTATATTTTTGTGCTTTTCCCAAAACATTCAGTGGGTATTGTATTTAAACTCTTGATTTAACATGTGCCCAAATGCAAGTTGCAAGATGGAGGTGGGTACATTCAGTGCTTGAATTGGGAACAAAAGGTGAAGGGATGGTGGTGTGTGGCATGTAGGGATGCACTGAATCCAGGATTCGGTTCGGGATTCTGCCAGGATTGGGCCTTTTTCAGCAGGTTTCGGATTCTGCCGAATCCTTCTGCCTGGCTGAACCGAATCCTAATTTGCATATGCAAATTAGGGACAGGGAGGGAAATTGCGTGACTTTTTGTCACAAAACAAGGAAGTAAAAAATGTTTTCCCCTTCCGGATTCGGTTCGGTATTCGGCCCAATCTTTCATGAAGGATTCGGTGGTTCGGCCGAATCCAAAATAGTGGATTCGGTGCATCCATAGTGGCATGTGTAGCCCCGCCCAATGAAGAAAGCCACGCCCCAGAAGAAGTGGATATGCCCCCTTTTGCGGCCACGCCCCCACTAGCTCAGGATGTAAATCAGGACTAAATCAGTATTTACACAACCCTGCCACCCATAAAAAAACTTCCCTGCATAATCTGCACAATGCATTCATTCTCAGTATAAGGATGTTTTGTAGACGGAGCTAATAAAAAAAAAAATGCTCTATCTGGCTCGGGGAAAACCACTTCGGTATTCAAAAATGCGGCATCCCGCCTAAGAGGATGGCAATTACGGAGAAAAAAGAAGTAGTGGGATGCCATCCCGCCACATCCCCCCCCCAATTCCAGCAATTGGTACATTGTAAATAGACTAATAATACCTGTTACAAAATGAATCCAAGTACATTAGAAACACACAAACCCAAATAAGAGCACATTTGCGGGGGTACATGATCAAAGGTGTTCTGTAACCCCAACACCTAAATCTTAGTGGGGTGATCTCCCCTCCCCACAATTATGTTTACCTTTGTAAGCATGATGTCCACATGTCCATAGACTGGCCCCATAGTGGGTCTTGGAGAATACACTTATTCTGGTTAATAGTAAAGGTTAAGGCACCCTTATACTAATCCACCTGTGGGGCCACAATTACTGTATATTCCAGTCAGGGTTCCAGTGGGGATCAGCACCCTCACAGCAGAAGGTAAAGCACTGTACCTGATTAATAACCAAAGTGTTATACTTCCCCAGCTGCTGGTATTTTGATCGGAAAAGGTACCAATCCAAAAATAAAAAATCCTTGAATTCAAATGAATAGCACAGTATGTACCACTTTTAGACTTTAGGTGGCAGACACTGCCTTTGCTATGGGAAGTGTCTCAGTTCTTCAAATTCAGCTTTATTTTAATGTCTAACAGCATGATGTTGAAGAAGAACTTGAGATTGTGTGACCATTTCAACACGTCCTATGGAAAAACCTGTGTGGGAATCAAAAGCTTCTTCTTTCATGTTTATTTAGTAGACTGTCTTTTAATACTTATGAGTTAGCAATAATGTGAGCTAGCTAGAAACATGCCAAGACAATATCCAAAACTTCCACAACACAAACTCTTTGTGGAATAGAAAAGGCCACAGTTTTTATTTATTTTCCCTAAGAAAATGGAAGTATAATTGAAAAAAGTGCTCTTATGAACCCTTTTGTAATATCATTTTTTAACTAAATTAAATATAAATTGTGTAGGGAGCTAAACGGGGCTTTCAGCATTGCAGCTGTCTATGAGGGTTGTTGTTCTGGCAAGCCAGTGGGGCATTGAATATGTATGCAATGTCTCCAGTAAAAAGTAAACAATTTGATAAGGACCTGATGCCCTTATTCACATAAATCAGAGAAAAGTAACATTAGGAGGATTTGATTAATAATCAGCCTTGTAACATAATCTTCTATAACATACCTCTTGACTGTCCCTTTTTCTGCGGGACAGTCACGATTTTGACAGCTCAGTCTGCAGTCCCAGGTTTCTCTTTGATCTCCTGCACTGATTCCAGAAAAAGACACAAAGTTTCTGAAACTTAATTCAAATAAGAGGCTTTTTGGCAGAGCCCAGAACAGACAACAGCGGCACTTGGATTCTTTTGTCACAATTTAAGATAAGCAAAGAAACAATTGTAAGAATGAGCACTAAGAATCTTGAAGGAGAAGGAAAGTCGTTCAGCACTTGGGGGTGCAGCAAATGTTAGGCACCCCCAAGTGATTGTATTTACTTACCTGAAACCTTGGGCCAGTGCTCCTATCAGCAGAAAACTGCACTGGCCCAGGGTTATTCCAGCGAGCACCACGGAGCCCTTTTAATATCAATATTTGATGATTTCAAAAGACACCTAACTTTAGCCTCTCAGCAGCAACACTGAGCATGTGCAGAGTCATTGACACTCAAAAGATGGCCTTATAGGATCGAAGATGGGGAGCTACTTTAGACAACTTTGAAGGCCTGAATCATTATGGTGATAGGGTTGCTGAACCACTAGGTTAGCACAGTAAGCTCAATACTTAAAATTCAGCATTTCTAGCCTTATCCTTTTTTTTCTCCTTTAAACATCACTATCATCATCACTATAAATCCGTGATTAGCTGTCCCCTTTAGGTATTGTAAGTGGAAGCGTAGTATACTCCCCTAGATTTTGTTTTCAGTGCCTTTAATATATTTAAATAAAATCATGTTTGTTTTGCATATCCACCTAACTCAAAGAAGGCCGCAATGTACCATAATTCTGTTTTTCAGCATAATTACTCTGGTGCCATTGATCTGATGAATGAAGAAAATTACAGGCAATTTTCTTCATTACCAGCGTTACAGGGCGATACAAAATCACAATACGCTTTTTGCAATTCAAAATCTTTCATTCTTATTCCTTTATTTTCTGCTGCAGAAACTAAATTAAAAGGTTACGTGGGACTCATATTACAATGATTACACTTGAATGCAATCCCAAGATGGAACAAAGTGCAATGGGTGAGAAACATGCCCTCTCTTTAATTTTATTATTTACGCCTATATTTTAATTCTTTTGATCCATGTTTGGTATATACACAGGTGTGTGGCCAGTTTGACAAATTTACTCTTATCTAGAGAACTAAATATTAGGGCTGAGTAAACAATAGCATTTCTAATATACCCAGTAGGTCTAATTTATTAAGGGATAGCAATGGTCTAGGTGCAATATAAAGTGTTTTTTTGCCATACATGTATTACTTGTGCCTATCTGTGCTGCAGTACATTTATGCTTTAATTCATCCCATGCATGGTATGGAGCACAGTGCTCTGTGGTGCAAGGGTTCCCTACTTTGAGTCAGTGTTATGTACAGGGCTACAGATGCTATGTCTACTTATAGATGCTAGTCAAAGGCTACTTAATCCAGAATAGCTTGTGACAGAGATTCCGCTAGGCAGCCAGCAGGGGTAGTAGACCCCAATGAGGACCCTGGAGTAAACTACTCAATAGTTATGGATATTAGTTACATAGTTAGTTAGTTACATAGTTAAATTGGGTTGAAAAAAGACAAAGTCCATCAAGTTCAACCCATGTAAATGAAAACCCAGCATCCATACACACACCCCTCTCTACTTTTAATTAAATTCTATATATCCATGTCTATACTAACTATAGAGCTTAGTATCACAATAGTCTTTGATATTATGTCTGTCCAAAAAATCATCCAAGCCATTCTTAAAGGCATTAACTGCACATTAGTACTTGGAATATGCAAATTAGGGACTTTTAGTACTTTTTAAGGTGCATTTATTAATGTGCTACTGCCCCAAAAGGTTCAGCACTTGCAGTCCACTGTGACTTTTTATGAAGTCTGAGTGGCAACGATTTCCAGTTAGTAAATGACTTTACTCTTGGATCATACACTCAAAGCTCCAGCCTCACCAACAGGCAAAAGAACATACAGTACCAATGTCACCTAGATCCCTACTGTTGGTATTTATCGATCATCCAGGCTTGATAAATGCTGTGTGATTTAATCTATTTTCCCAGTTTACATTTAACACGATCGTGTATGTTATACAAATTCACTGTTAGGAGACTACATTCTAATAGTAATATTTTTAAAAAGTAGAATTTCCCTCCTCATACACATTTCTACATCAGTCAGCATTTTGCTGAGACCCCCCCCAAAAATTGAAAGCAGAACATGATTTTCCCTATTTCCCTTCTGATTATTGAAGTGCATCACTAATTCACTAATTCACTAACACTGTGCAACTGACTCCTTGCCATTTCTTTAATCAGATTAAGATGGCTTTGCTACTTTCCCTTTGTGGGTAGAAAGCTGCTTCTTCATTATAGTCCCGTATGCTGGATGCATTTTATGTACAGTGACAAATGCAGTTCTTTGAAAATGAATCAGGGAATGTGTTTAGAAAGCCTTAATAACAAAATACATGTAACTTGTGCAAAATACTGTAGCTTACAGCAAGCTTTCTGACTATCCTGTATTTTATATAGTGACACAAAAAGCAATTATTCTGTGATGCTACTGGCTTACAGTTTCTGCCTTGAATAAGACTTCATGGTTCTTTTATAGGTTGGTTTCTTTAGAAAGCCCTTCTATAGTACAGGTATAGGATCCCATATCTGGAAACCCGATATCCAGAAAGCTCCAAATTACGGAATAGACTCCATTTTATTTCCATTTTCCATTTATTATTTCCTTTTTCTCTGTAATAATAAAACAGTACCTTGTACTTGATCCCAACTAGGATATAATTAATCCTTATTGGAAGCAAAACCAGCCTATTGGGTTTATTGAATGTTTAAATGAATTTCTAGTAGACTTAAGGCATGAAGACCCAAATTACGGAAAGATCCGTTACCCGAAAAACCCAAGGTCCCGAGCATTCTGGATAAAAAGTCCCATACCTGTATAATAATTATATTGCAAGAAGCTAGTAATAATTGTAGCTTAATGGAACAGGATGAATATCCAGTATATCAGAATCAGTATTTTCTACTAAACACATATCTGAAGGAAATATTTAAGACATAGCAGTCCTTTAAAGGGACATAAACGCTATTATAATGAAACAAATCTGACAAAAGACACAACATTGCTCCACATGGGAACTGGTTCTCTGTAGTGATGGGCGAATAAATTTGGCAGGTGCAAATTCGCGGCAAATTCTCACATTTCACCGCCATCGAATAAATTCATGAAACTGTGGCGTAAATTTGCAGACGAAAAAGCCGCTGCATCAAAGAAATTTAGGTGCGTCAGAATAGTCTCGCATATAAAAATTGTGCATCAAAATTATTCAGACACCCATTGACTTCAATGCATTTTGACAAAATAGGCGCGCATATAAAAATTTTCGCAGGCGTCAAAATTGACACGATTAAAAATAATTTTGATGCCAATTGACTTCAATGCATTTTGTGAATTTTTCGCTGGGACAAATGCACCAATTACTAGTTTTCTGGTCTCTAACAGTGCTACAATTGACATACGATGCCTCAAAGTCTATATGAACCTTAGTCTAAGAAGCCCATTTACTAGTAATCGTATTTTGATTTTTTCCACAAATCTCTAAAAATATAGTTTTCCTATTTTTTTAAAAAGCTGTAAAAGTTCAAGAATTATTATGCGGAAAACCACTAATACAAAACTTTCCCAGGTTAAAGTTGTCGAGGTCCTATAGAAAGCAGTGAGAGCTGCATTGAGCCTATTGGACTGTTTAAATTAATTCAGACTTTTAGAGGTTTTTGGAGTTTATTTCGCTCAGGGACTCGTATTTTTTTTTAGTGCATTATTTTCCAATTGTATTTTCACAACATTGGTAGTTTTAGTGTTTGTGAGTTTAGTAGCGGCTTCAAAAACCTAAAACCACTAAAATTCGTCTTTAGATAAAAGTGACCTGCACATATTAGATAATAGACAACAACAAGGGAGCAGTGTTTAGATGGCTTTGGTTTGTTTTAAGAGAAATAAAAACCAATGTTCATATGACCTAATGTTATTGCTGATAAATGCTTTACTCCTTGCCTATTCCTCTCTTTTTCTTTTGTACCCTTCTTTTTTTTTTTTTTTGTAAGTCTTTATTTTCAAGTTTTAAAGAAAAAGAAGGGGTACAGAAGGAAAAGGGAGGGGGGAGAGCAATAATATACAGTTATGTTTTTCAGATACATACATACAATATCATAGTACGTCTCCTCACATATTGTATCCAAGTCCTAGCTATCTCCATTCACTTTTGTTCCTCTTTAGAACTACTTTAATACGTAGGATCAATCTTATTTAGTACTAAGTTATTGTATTTTATAAAGGGGGTGGGATAGGAACAGATAGAATAGGGGTGGGTGATAGAGGGATAAGAGAGAGAGGGAAGCAGATTAAATTTACTGTTCTTTCATTTCCATTTCCAGCAATGTTGTTCCAGTTCGAGACTACTTGATACGTAAGAGTAAAGGTAAGTAATTTTGTGATTAGTGTTTTCTTTTAGCTCAGTGTCTTGTTTTCGTCCATTCTCTGCGTAGCATTATTCCACCTGTCTCTGGCTTGTATGATTTCCGTGTCTGTATTCATTCCATGACTCCCAATATTTTTCAAAACGTTTCATAGTTCCTTGCTTTAAAGCAATAAGTTCTTCCATTGTTTTAACTTCTTCTAGAGCTCTAATCCAGTCTATTTTACTTGGTGGCTCTTCCATTTTCCATTTTCTTGGAATTTGGTTTCTGGCAGCTTGTATGATCTGTATTATCAATCTATCTGTTATTACTTCTTCAGTATGTTTATTGACGGTGAGGATTACTGTTTCTATACAATTCTTATAAGAGCCTGGTCTTAAAATGTCTATTATTTCGAAAACTTCCTTCCAGTATGTAGAGAGTTTAGCACACTTGTACCAGAGGTGGCTATATGTTCCCAGTTCAAGGTTGCATCTCCAACACTTCTCTGACACATTATTGTAAATTTTGTTTAAGAATACTGGTGTTCTATACCATCTACTGAGTAATTTGTAGTTGGCTTCTTGTGTTTTTGTCGTTCTCGATCCTTTATGTGCTGTCAACAGTATTTTTTCCCATGTTTTCCTCCCAATTTTAATGTCAACTTCTCGTTCCCATTTCTCTTTGGTTTTCCGGTTACTAGTTTTATCTTCCTCTGACAGTTTCTTATAAAATTTAGCTATAGGGTGGTTAATTACGGGTTGATTCAACAATGCCTCCCATTCTGATAATGGTCTGGTGATGTTCTTGGGATTTAACGAGCTTAAATAATGATAGATTTGATGATAGTTACACTGGTCCCTGGGGTGACATCCCCATCTAGATTGGATTTTCTGCAATGGAATTATACGCCCTCTTTTAATAAATTGTTTGAGTTTAGTGGGTTTACCCTTTGTGCAAGCCCACCTATCAATTTGGCCTCTATCACAACTCGGTGGGAAGTCCGGATTATTCATTAGCTATGTCTCTGGAGACGGATAGGGAGAGATATTATACTTCTTCTGTAAACCATGCCATATGTCCAACGTTGCTCCTATAGTGGGATGTGTTTTGATTGAAGGTGGAATATTGCCGTAATGTATATTCATGACGTTGCTCACATTAATTTGCATCTCATACTGCTCTATTTCTTTCCACAGCTTAAAAGTTCCTTCCTGTTTCCAAGTCCAGATTCTCTGCAGGTGAGTGGCTAAATAGTAATTTTCAACGTTTGGTATAGAGAGTCCTCCTTTAGGTTTTGTCGTCATAAGAATAGAAAGTTTAAGTCTAGGCCTTTTCATAGCCCATATGAATTGAGAGAAAAGAGAGTTAATTTTTAAAAAGAATTGTTTGGGGAGTTTTATTGGAATCATTTGTAATAAGTAGAGAATTTTCGGCATAATCATCATTTTTAATATATTAATTCTCCCAAACCAGGAGAAGGAATGTGTTGTCCATTTGGCGAGCAGAGTCTGTATTTCGGACAGTAGCGGTAGGTGATTCATTTCGTATAGTTTGTTGGGATGCAATGGGATGTTGATTCCCAGGTACTGAATTGAGTTTGTAGCCCATTTAAAGGGAAACTTTCTCTTTAACAGTTCTATTTGGTTTTGTGGTATATTGACATTTAGAATGTCAGATTTGGAATAATTTATTTTAAAGTTAGAGACTTCACTGAATTTCTTAAATTCTAGGATGACGTTTGGTAGAGATAGTTCCGGCTGTGAGAGTATTAACAATAGATCATCCGCAAACGCTGCAGCTTTGTGTTCATGGATTCCCATTTTCATGCCGGTTATATCTTTATTTTGTCTGATGGCTGTTATAAATGTTTCCATAGTTAGTATGAAGAGAATGGGAGATAGGGGGCAACCCTGTCGGGTTCCGTTAGTGATATCAAAGTGCTGAGATAGGATACCGTTGACCTTTATTCTTGCATGCGGAGCTTGATAGAGAGCCATTATTTGCGCCACACATTTAGGGCCAAAACCAAATTTCATTAGTGTCAATTCCAAAAAATTCCAATCCACCCTGTCAAAAGCTTTTTCAGCATCAGTTGTTAAAAGGAGTGTTGGTCTCTGGTTTTGAATTGCATGATGGAGGATGTTTATGAGTCTAGTCGAGTTGTCCTTACCTTCCCTGCCTTTCACGAAACCCGCTTGATCGGGGTGGATAAGAGTGGGTATAATCAGTTGGAGTCGGTTGGCCAATATTTTAGCATAGAATTTTTGGTCCAGATTTATTAAAGATATGGGCCTATAGCTGCTGCAGATAGCCGGATCTTTCCCTGGTTTGAGTAGAACAGTTATTTGGGCTTCTTTTGCTTGTTTGGGAAAATGTTTGGTTGCCGAAATGCTATTGAAATGTTTTAGTAATACTATTGATAATTGCTGGTGAAATTCCTTGTAGAAGCCTGCGCTAAATCCATCCGGTCCTGGGCTTTTGTTAGCGGGGGCCCCTGTAATGACTTTGTTTAGCTCTGCTAAGGTAAATGGTTGTTCCAACTGTTTTTTTATCGTATCGGTAATTTTGGGTAAACATAATGGTTGTAAGTAAGACTCAATTAGCTTAGTTTTCTCTTCTTTTGGTAGCTCTGTATCTAGATTGTATAAGGTATGGTAAAATTCCTGAAAACATTGGGCTATTTTCGGATAGGCACAATGAATCTGTTGCATAGAGTCTTTCATCTGGTTTATGTATGTCTTGTTCTTTTGCTCTTTTATCTTTTTAGTTAGTAGTTTGGAAGGTTTATTGCCCCATTCATAATAGTCTTTTTTACATCTCAGGTAGGCTTGCTCCGTATATGTGTTTAAAAGTTGTTTCAGCGAGATTCTCTTATTATCTAATTCTTCTTGTACATCTTTCATTAGTGATTCTTTATGTTTATTTTCCAATGTTTTTATCTCAGTTATTAGTTGTTTGATTGTACCTTCTCTTTCTTTTTTAATTTTAGCGCTCAAGGCTATGAGATTTCCCCGAGTTACTACCTTTATCGTTTCCCACAAAATTGAAGGGTCTGTCTCCGGTAAGTTGTTGTTTTGGATGGATTCTTGAATGAATTTAGCTATGTTATCCCTATGTTGTTTCCTCAATAATAACCTTTCATTAAATTTCCAGCTATAGGTTTCTTTCAGTGTATTTGGTATTTCTATGTCAACAATGTATGGGGCATGATCCGAAAAAATCATAGTGTCAATTTGAACATGTTTTATGAAGTGCAGCCATCTCTGATTAATTAGTATATTATCTATTCTGGAGTAAGTATTTTTTGCAGTTGAGTAAAAGGTATAGTCTCGTGTTGTAGGATTGTGCGTTCTCCATATATCTATCATGTTTAATTGTCCTAAATAGGTTTTAATTTTCTTCAACGTCTTATAGGCAATGGCGGATTTCCCGGATGAACAATCTATAAGAGGGTTGAGAGCCACATTGAGGTCTCCACCAAGGATGATGATCCCTTCAGCGAATTCCTGAAGTTGGGATAGTACATCTTTTGCATATTTGGTCTGATTGACATTTGGCAAATATACTGAACATAAAGTCATGCATGTATTATAGATTTGTGCCTTTATCATTGTATAATGCCCTTCCTTGTCTGTTTTGGAATCCAAAACTTTAATAGGCAGATCTTTATGTAGTAATATACCTGTGCCTTTGACTTTTCTGTCGGGGTTCGTACTTAAAAACACATGTGGGAACCATTTATTTTTGATTATTCCAGCATGTGAACTTTTAATATGTGTTTCTTGTATAAATAAAATTTTCGAACCCTGTCTGTGGCAGTTGTTGATAATTTGAGCTCTCTTACGTGGATTGTTTAATCCATTAACGTTTTGTGACCATATTTTGATTTGTATGTTGCGACCCATCTTTAATCGAGAGTGGGCTATACATCTTCTGAAATCTGCTTCCGTGTCGGGGAGAAGGGAAGAAAATATAGAGTAGTAGATTCTGAACTAGGGAGTAATACTCAGTAAACATTTGTAACATTTTGTAAACTTTCCTTTTGCTAAAACCGTGCAAAGAAAACACAATAAAAAAAAAAAAAAAAAGGAAAGAAGAAGTGAACACAAAATAGAGGTAAATGTGTCCCTTTTTATTGGGTCTAACCCACCTAGACAAGACTAGGTGTGTCAACCACTAGGGGGGGGTGGGTTGGTTGGAATTTGGCAGTAAAGTGAAGTGTGCACTGCAGTACATCCCACTGACCTGGTATAACCACATTATAACAATGGTGATAACATTTCTGGGGGGTAAGAAATCACTTCTGCTTTCCCTGTTTCAATCAAGTCACATAGAAAATAGTAAATAGTAAACAGCAAAACATCCGGTAGATAGAAAGCATTAACACTTTAACCCAGCAATAAAGAGACAGGAAAGAGAAGAAAAAAAAAACATGTGAGCATAATCATGTTTCAATCTCCGTAGGATCTGTGATGTTTTTTAACTTACACCAACATCGATATATTCATGTCTCTGACCAGTCATTATTCGGCATTTTCTTGTTGGGTGTTAGCAGTTTGCTTATCTTATGTCTCGGTGTCTTGGGGGTTCTTTGTAACTGAGGAATGTCTCTCCAGGTGTTATCCAACTCCTGGTAGGTTCCTGACTGATCGTTGAATGGTTCCAGCCATCCTGGAATCTGTACTTCCTCAAGTTGAAATTTCAGCATAAAGTCCCTGGTATCCTCTGGGTATCGTATGTAGGCCTGTACTCCATCTTTATTAGCCGATAAACTGAAGGGGAAGCCCCAACGGAATTGTATTCCCTTCTCTTTAAGCTGGTCAGTCAGAGGCTTTAATTGCTTCCTTTTGAATAGTGTGGAAAGCGATAAATCCTGTAGGAATAGAATGGGGTGTCCCTCATATGTCAACTTTTTCCCGGCCCGTGTTTTAGACAGTATTTCTTCCTTCAGCGGGAAGCTGTTAATGCAGCATAAAATGTCTCTGGAGGCCTCAGGAGGAGCGTTCCTGGATTTGAACACTCTGTGGGCCCTGTCTATTGCTATTTCTGTGTTCTGGTCACGTTCCAAAATGCCATTGAATAACTGCGTAAGGGCCGGCATGATATCTTCCTTCTGTACAGTCTCAGGGATACCCCTTATTCTGATATTATTCCTACGGCTTCTATTCTGCAAATCCTCCACATGTCTACGTAATTCTGCTATTTCCTGGGTTTGTTTATGCATTACTTCGTTTTGCTGTTTCTGGTTACTTACAAGTTTTGTTTGATTTCTTTCCAGCGTGTCAGTCCTGTTGCCAATGCTCTCCATATCCCGTTTGATGCCTTGAAGGTCACTGCGTATCTCGGTCATGGCGGAGTGCAGCATGTCTTTGATGTCTTTCTTCGATGGGAGCTGTCGCAGGTAAGTTTGCATATCAACTGAACTGTCCGCATCGCTTTCCGCATCCGATGAGTCTTGTGTATGGTAGTCTGCAACTCCTCTACTTTCCCTCTGTTCGGGCCTTGCGGGCGCCATCTTTGTTTGCGGCGCATCTCTCCCGGGCTTACCGAACATCGCTGGGATTTCTTTTTGGTGACCGGAGTGCTTTGGAGTCTTACTTCCTTCTTTAATAGGCTTGTTCCCTTGCGATTTCCCCATGTTATCGCTGGTGAGAGTGGTCAGTGGGATGATAACACGCGGAGCTCACTTTTATGCGGCCATCTTCCTTGAGCGCTAGCCACGCCCCCCTCTTTTGTACCCTTCTTATACGTAAAGTGGACCTGTCACTCAGACACAAAAAGCTGTATAATAAAAGTCCTTTTCAAATTAAACATGAAATCCAATTTCTATTTTTTATTAAAACATTCATAGCTGTTGTAAGCTCATTTAAAAATCTCAGCTGTCAATCAAATATTGTCTGCCCCGGCTCTATGCCTTAGGCATAGAGGCGGGGCAGACAATTACTTTCACTTTCTATTCAGAACTTCCTAGATGTCCCTGGTCTCTCCACATTCCCTCGTTCTCTTCACCGTTTAATTGTGTAGCCAGGTCATGGGGATGGACATCAGGTCCCCCATTCTGGTGCACAAACAAGATTCTGAGATGATACAAGACTTGTCTTAATAACAGTGTCCACAAAATGGCTCCTGCCTGCTTGCTATAATTATGAATTCCCAGACTGATGGAAACAAGATTCAAATAATTTATATAGTGTAATTAAAGTTTATTTTGCTTAACTAATGTAATAAAATGGCAGTAGCGAACCTAGAGGGGGACGGGCCCCGCCCCCTCTATACAGCCGCATTTGGCCGCATTTTCAGCGGCGAACGGACTGCCGGGGGGCCCTGAGTGGGTGCAGGCCCTGGCCCGCTCGCACCCCCTTCTCTCCCGGTAGTTCTGCCACTGTAAAATGGTATTTTAAATAATTTTTCAATAAAGAAAAAATGTGCTAAATAAAAATGAAATTAAATCTGCACAATGTGCTTTTATACACTCTTTGAATTAAATATCAATATATTTATTTATTTATTAAAATATTCATAAGGGGTACGGTACCAAAGGTCTGAAGGTTGATCAAGGAAAGAGGGGTCTTCATCCATGAGCTCTGTCCCTGGCATTTTGTGGTTATGGTGTGGTGACAGCTGAAGGGAAGAGGCCACTTGCCTCCTGCAGAGCACAACTGCAATATTGTACCTACTGTACATAAGGACCAGGTCAAGACAGTTCAATTATAAAAATGCGCTGTGTGAGAAAGAATAGGTTTTGTCACTCCAACTGTCAAAATAAACAAAAAATGTGAGGAGCACTATATATATATATATATATATATATATATATATATATATATATATATATATATTAGACCAGTTTATTATAAGAAAATTCCCCTGTATGTTCAGTCAATCCCCAGGCCTCTGACACAACAATTCTCAGGCAGAGCTGATGTGCCCAACCCTTGAAATTACTGCTGAAATAGTTAAGTATGTCAAAAAGGTTTAGTAAAAATTCCTGTGCAAGTACAGATAGAGAAAAACACGAAGACATAACCAATGTTTTATAAACACTATTTTTCCCTTGAAATGGACAATATAGTAAGTAACTGTAAGGCATAATAATCATTTAATCACTACAGTGGTTTTTATAGCACTGCATAAACAGAAACAGTTATGTCTCTCAGATAACTCTGTAAATGGACAGAGACACTATTGCTAGAGGCAAATATTTCTGCATCCCATCAGAGAAGCCATCACATATTTTTAGAGTATCTGACACATATTTCCATGAAATATAAATCTAGTAGTGCGTATCTATCACTGGTCCTGTATTAAGATGGGCCTTGTCGTGTTTGTGATTTGTGAAGTATTTCTGGGTTGTTTCCAGAATATGAGAGTTTCCTAAAGCCCAAGGCAAGAAGAATTACAAGGCTCTCGACTATCTGCTCAACTTTTATAGTAATATTTACGTAAAGGACTACTATCATGCACATATTTATGGCTTTAAAAAATGATTCAGAATAGGAGGCTGTTGGAGCACAGTTGTGCCAACTGCAAGTAAAGGGTATAGCCTAATGTGTGCAATGACTGCACTTATTTTATACAACTTTAACTGTGGTTGCAAATGAGCCATATTGTCTTCTTCTTTGTATTACACCAAAAGCCTTTATTTATAAAGTATTTAAAAAAAAAAAAAGATTGACTTTTGCTTTGGTCCTACCCCCCCCTGAAGGGGGAAGAGAAATTTAGAGAGAGGTCGGTATACGATTTCATCAGAAGGGTTGCTGGATATATTTTAGGTATTGTTTCCTTTTCCTATGATGCAGGATAGGGATGATGACGAGGAGGAAGATGAAGGCATGGGTTATCCCTTTGGCCGACTTCCTGGTTTCAAATTTGGCTTCACGTTTGGGCCAAGGAACAACCAGGCTGTGCGAAAGCTTTTTTCCACAAGCGATCACAGTCCTCAACTCACTGCCTGCCCTCCCACTACATTCCAGACACATCTGAACTGTGAACTGAACTTTGTGAACTGTTAATTTATTTGCACAATTCTAAAGGTTTACACATGTATATGTCCAATTTCTGCCAATATATTGCACATTTCAAATGTTTACATATTTCTTGTATATTCTAAGCACCTCGTCTCACTGTGTATTCGTATACTGCCGAGATGAAAATAAAGTTTACTTTGACTTTGAAAGAATTCTTCTGAGACTTTGTCTTACACACTTTTACTCAATGACTTGAGTGGTTCCCAAAAATTTTTGGTCAAATCCTCAAAAAAAGTTTGAGCTGCCACATAAGGGGGAACACCAATCCTTTGGGAGTTGCAACTTCAGCATGGCGAGCTCTACTCACTGAACAAGAACATTCTACCAGTGGAGACTGGTTAGTGTTTGGTGTTTTCAGGCAGCAGGGAAACATTTCTATACATTTCGGTGCATTTAGGTAGAGGAAAAAGAACAGAGTCATCAACTTACAAAAATTTGACGCTGCTGCATGCTCAGTAAGCATTACTGATGTCATAGGGATCATTTGCACCTGCACACAAAATTTCATTTCTGCCACGATTCCTGAGGGGGTCTGAAAGAATCACTAGTAATAGTGGAAAAGATTTTACGATTTGACAGCCACAAGTAATTAAAGGTATGGTCAGAGGCATAACTACGTGGTACCGGGTCCTAAAAAATATAAAATATAAAAATATAAAATATTCATAGGGTCCTGCTGAGTACAGTCAACCCTACCAGGATCCATTCCCCCTACCTTATTCTAAATTCAGAACATTGAAGATTTTGGGTGTTCTTCTGATGCGCTGAGATGGAAAGGTGTGATTCATGGGTCATGAAAGGGGTAGACTTTTGTGGACAGGGTTTTGGCAGTGTGCCCAGCAATTATTAGGGCATGGCTGTATGTGCAAGAGGCATTTTTTTTTTACAGATCTCCATTTTAATTGCTGGCAGGGCCCACCAACCAGGGGGCTCAGGTGGCAGATGGGCTTATGTTTGGGACCTCTGCTATTGTATCTCAGAAAGTCTCTCAATATAATATGGTCAACGGCCAGCCTTCAGCAGTTTTATATAACTCAAATGGTAAGCATTATGTTAGTTCTGGCTGGTATAGCCACGTAAATGTTTGCTTCTGGTTAAATGATTTTAATTGACTTCAGAATGAAGTGGCTGACACTTTGTCTCAATTCCAGTGGGATCGCTTCCGAAAAGTGGCGCCAGAAGTGGAAATGGAAGGTTATGCTTTCCCAGAGCGGCTGTGGCAGATCGGGACACATGGATTAGAGGGTTGGTAAGAGAATTGGTAGCGGAGTCTACCTGGGCAGGTTACTGTAAGGTGTGGAGGGATTGCGACAAGTTGGTGGCCTGGGGGGGGCATGCAAGTGGGATCTGATGGACGGGACATAATGATATGGTAGATTTTTTGGATGGCCGAGCAGGGCAAATCCCCAGCACAAGTTGAGAAGGGTATGGCGGCCTTAGCATTCATGTTCAGAATGAGAGGACAGGACGATTGGACTGAAGATTTCATAGTCAAACAAGCGGCAAAGGGTCTAAAAAAGGGTAGACAGCAGCCGGATAGGAGAAGGCCAGCTTCAGTGGATGTGTTGGAAGGCCTGTTGAAAACAGTTCAGGAATTGTGTTTTTTAGAGTATGAGGTTCGCTTATTTCAGTTAGTTTTTGTTTTGGCATTTTTTGGGGCTTTCAGGATTGGTGAATTGGTGAGTGCAAGCAAATGGAAGCCGGGGGGGGCTACTATCACAGGATGTTCATTTGGAAAGGAGTCGGGTATCGATTAGGTTGCACCGGTCCAAAATCGACAGATATGGCCATGGAAAGATGGTTTTGCTTAACGGGTTGGGCCGTGGGTCTAAGTGCCCATGCTGGTGTTTAGAGCAGTTTCAGGAAGTTCGCCCAAAAGGGGATGGTACTTTGTTGGTCCATCAGGACAGTTTGCTGCTGACAAGGTATCAGTTTCTTAAAATCTTTAAAATGGGTCTGGAAAAAATTGGGAGGGACCCTCACGAATTTGGGACTCACTCGTTTCGGATAGGTGCAGCTACTGAGGCGGCAAGGTTAGGATTGGGCAAGACTGTAGTCAAAAGAATAGGCAGATGGGAGTCTAGACTATTTCTCAGTTATGTCAGGCCCCATTTGCTGGGAGTACAGGACATTGTAGCATCCTACATGGTAGGGTACAAGGACCTTTATGTGAAGGATATGGTTTATGTGGTGGTGGGATGTTTGTTTTCTTTCTTTAGGTGGATGCAAAGTCGTTTGGATACTTGGTCACTCATTCGTGTTTTGGGCTGAACAGAAAGCGGCAGTTTGGGATATTAAAAAGCAGCTCGGCTTTCCAGTCAATCAAGTGTCCATTCAGTGGTTTGGTTTTTGTGGTCTTAAATGGCCTGGTTTGTTTGACAGAGTTACGGAGTTGTCAGCATCTGAAGAGCATCCCCATGTCATGGTAATCCATGTCGGTGGCAACGACATTGGGGTAATGGGTCAAATGGAATTGGTTTCAACAATGAGAATGGATGTTGACAAAATTTGTTGACATTATTTTGACATTATTTCTGGGAGTGGTGATGGTTTGGTCATCTATGGTGGCAAGATTTGTGTGGAAGTGGGCCAGGGACCCTGGGAAATATTTAAGGTACTGAATATGTCTATGGATCTTTTCTCCCCAACTGATATCCCTTGTTGTTGTGTATAGTTTATTTGCACACTCAAGCTGGTTCACTAATCTAGTAACAAATTATTGGAACTTTGGACAGCTTGCTGGGTTTTACAAAGAAATTCTGTTTCTACTGGTCATTTGCCAAATCACTGCACTGCCTTGACACTCTGTTATTGTCTACAGACTTTTCTAGGGAAAAAAAGGGTGCGTTTTAACTGCCCTTCTCACCCGCATGAAACCTCCTCCTCTAGTGTGTGCGACAAATCCTACAAATGTATCTTTTATTTGGTCAGTTTTTCCTCTTCCACCCTGTTTATTAAATGTTAGTTCAAATTTTCGGTTTTGGTGAAATACCTGAAAATTGCCTCAAAGCTTCAACTTTCCAGCATCATATCAGCCATGTATCATTACATTCCAAGAAAAAGCACCTGAATATGATTGCCAGGGTTCCTCCAAACAGCTTGATGCCCATTCTGTGTAGTTTTACCAAAGTATCTGGCATTTAGAGGCTCCAAAATGAAATTAGCGCATACAAATAGTCCTGTGGGTAACTTCAGCTAATGAAAAAAAAGCAACACATCAATTGCATTTTTTGTGGGGTAAAAACACAGAAAAATGTTTACCCTCCTAAAACCATATGTTTTTGGAAAGTACACATTCTACAGAATTTTAAATGGGTACCCATAAATTTCTGCTCCAAACTACGGAGTCGCAAGGCTTTCCCAAAATTGCGATTTTGGTGAAATATCTGAAAATTACCTCAAAGCTTCAACTTTCCAGAATCGTATCGTCCATGTATCATTACCAGCAGCCTAAATATAAATACTGGAGGTCTACTAAACATTTTTATGCTCAATATGCATATGCTAAAGCAAAAATCCTTCGCAATGCGAATAAATGTTCACAAAGTGAAAAATTTTGGCTTTGCAAAACTTTGCCCCTCATGCAACAGTAGGATCACAAATGGTTATTTGCAACAAGATATTAAACGAAACTCCAGAGCAGGTGTTAAAAGTTCCAAATGCGCAATATTACATTGTGACATGCAAATTTTTATTTGCAAAGTTTTGCTCTTTGCTAATTTTATTACATTTCCGCCTTTGTAATCTATCACAAATTTGGGGTGTTTCACCAGCGAATTTGCGCCGACGTCAAAAAAACGGACTACGGCGTCAAAAACGGACATCCGGCATTTAAAACGAGACACCGGCGCCAAATATCGCAAATTTCCCGCTAAATTCACGAAATGGTGCAGATGTCTCGTTTTGGATGCCACTGTCCATTTTTCGGTGGCGAATTTTAGCGGCGGTTTCACGAATTTATTCACCGGCAGCGAATCGTGGGATTTCGCTGGCGAATAAATTCGCCCATCACTAGTCTAAAGCAAAACATTAGATTCCATTCCTACTGTAAGTGTTGTCTTTTTACAAGATACATTCTGCTGTTTGTCAAAAGTGAGCATGCTATGATTCTAATGAAAGATATCCAGACATAGAATCTATATATTATAAAAGGTCAAAAGCTTAAACTGATCAGAAGAATCACAAATGCTACAAGTGTTGCTGCAAGAGTAGGTGACTCACTTCCAGCTACCATGCAATTACCACAACAGGTTTCATTTATGATTGTATTATTAGTGCAGAAATCAGCCTTTGGCTGTCTACTGATGTCAGACTTCTCATTTGGGTAATAAAGAAAGTTTTTTCTCAAAAAAAGAGCCACTTAAACATTGACATTGGGGGAGCAAAGAGAAACTGAGGCACCAATTTATTCCCTATGGAGCATTTATCTCCAATTAGATGCAGTCTCCAATGTAAGTCTTATATTGACAAAGTTTAAATTATATCCAGGTGTAAAGCAGAGACTAACTGACTATGACCGTGGAATATTGAAGCCTGATATTAGGTATCATAGAAATCTGCAAAAATATCAAAATATAAGAACAATTCTGAATCTAAATACAATAAAATGTCATATTTAACCATAAGGCACCAGGAAACATCAAAGACAACTGTAAAACACAGCCAAGTTCACTCTGAAATACACTATACACGCATCTTAAGAAATCTACTAATACTAAACCTTAGTTATGTCCTGCTTTCAGCTGAGCCAACATTACTGGCAATTTTTTGGGCAGGAGATCACAAATATTACACCTCAGATGAAATGCACAAGTTAGAAAAAGCAATGAACATCTCATAAAAGTCCCCTGATTATCTTTGTACATGAAAAATGGATTGAGAACTTGTTCTGTTTAATCAGGGGCTAGGGACATAAAAGTGACACTTCAACAGTAATATATGCGCTTAATGTTCACATTTAACTCAGCAGTCTGCACAAACAGTCATATTTGCATATCTCTAAATAGACATCTTTGTATACAGTAAATTAAAGCTGAGAATTACATTGGGATTGTGATGACAATTCAGTTCTGTACAGTCAATGGTAATTAAAGCTACATACCTTCCTAGATGTAACTGAACATCTATGTAATAGTTCATTTATTATTATTAGTAATAATCATCATCATCATGTATTTATATAGCATCATAAAGTTACACAGCTTTTTATAATAATTTATAACTAAGGTTGGCCAGGGGCGATCCTGGCCCCTCTGCCGCCTGAGGCAGCAGCAGTTGCTGCTGCCCCCCTCCCCCAGAAATTTGCTCTTAAAGTACCAGGTTCAGCATTTTTGCTGCCCCTGGTACCTAGTGGGGTGCTGCCGCCTGAGGCAACAGCCTCAACTCGCCTCATTTGCGAAGCACCCCTGAGGTTGGCATCTGGCTGGTATTTAACCAGCCTAGGTAGAAGCCCATCTTCTCCTCCCCTCCCTAAAGCGGCTCTCTGATAAAACCTCCCTTTTAAACCCTCCCTCTACCACAGCTTATATTTCCCTGAATACACAAATTTCCCCACCCCTAATTTCATATACCCACCCATTTCCTGCCCTCATAACATCACAAGCCCTCCCATTCCTACCCCTATGAAATCACCAAGCAGGACCTCCTCCTTTAGACAGGAAAAATATTCAGAAAGGTGGCAACCCTATTTGTAATGCTCAGGGGTCTTACAACAGTTTAACAAACAAGGGTTAGAGACTAAAAAAGGGCTCAACTTGCAAGAGCTACTAACATTTCTATAAATATAATTTACATGTGCCACCTACTCTAGGCTTACTTACTGACTTACTTAGTGTAATGCAATACAGGACTCTTTTGGAGGACATAAGCTCTATTTTCAGATGTTGCCCAAAAACGGCACAAAAACAACTGAACCTACCTGCCTCGCATGATAAACACTGGCAGGCAGGATTGTTTCAGGCTCTCTGGTGTTGTTTTCCAGTTACTCATTACAATATCATGATATTACAGTTATACTATGAACTCACATAAAAGCCATCACATTTGCATAGACATGTCATATCACTAACCAAGGACAATGCCAAAGAGGGTGTTTGTTATACATGGCTTCAATAAAAAGGATTTGTGCTGAACATCATTTTTGCCTATTTTTTTAATCAAGACAAACCAATGGTAATATGGAGTAGATTCAGTTTCCCTGATTTTCCTTTGCTAGCTCAAGAAATAACAAGAATTATAGATTTATGTTGAACAAGGCGGTACACCGCCCCCTTTATTAAGATACAGATTTACCCTCTTAAAACTCTTGCTTTTTAGAGGTAGAGACAACATTACCCTTGTAAAGTAACTGACTGCAGCCATGAGAAAACTTGCACAAAAGAAAGAGTTTTATTTCAAAAACAGAGATTTGGAAACAGGCTCTTTCATTTACATAAGCAATCTAGGTATTGGAATGAAAAGAATGATACCACAGCTTTATAAACTAAACAGATAAGACCCATAGCACAGGCAATGGGCATGTAACAGATCCCTACTGTTCCCAAACAGAAGGCAAGGATGAAATTACTGCCAGGCTGTAATAATAACAAAAACAATAATGTCAAAGTACAAAATTCACATTCGGAAAAGAAAATGACAAATTAGGACACTGATAAAAGGCCTTTTCCCCTGTTTTCATTTTAAAATGTCTCTGAGTCCTCCACAATTATATAATGTTTTTAATCAGACAACAGAACATGTGCCTTCCCTGCTTTTGCATGTATTTGGCTGACCTAAGTTGGCTGTTTCTAGTATTCTAAATAACAAAACTATTTAATGTTCCTTTTCCAAAGAAGTCAACAAAATGTCTATGACAAAATCATTTGTTTGATCTGCGGCTTGCAAGCTGTGCTAGTGATTGATGATTGATGACATAATTAGAATACCAAAAATTGTGCAGGTGATTTAATAAGACATATGCAAATTAATTACTGAATATACTCTGGTAATTTTTCTATTTTTTTTAAAGGTACTTCTCTGCCTTACCCTGGCAGAAAAATAACCAGCTACATTTGGCATGTAAGTTGCTTTTCCACTTCGCTTCTTTTAACAAAAGTTCACTAAAAATGTTGCCAAATGGAATTGGGGGGAACAAGAAAAACCAGAAATGCATGTTGGGAAAAGAAAAGTAAAGGCTGAAATAAGCTTATCATGCGCGTGTGGTTTCATTGGCATAGGAATCACTCTTAGGGGGGTTATTTATCAATGTCCGAATTTATCTTAACATGTTCTGACAAAAACTTTGATTATATCTGCACAGGTTTTTCCGCTTATTTATTATTAAATTTTTCCCAAAAATGTGGTTTGTGTGGGAAAAAAATCGGTGTTTCTTTTGGATTTTCCACCCGAAAACTCAGATAATGTATGCTTTTTTTCCCCCAAAAACTCCGGTACTTCTCCCATTGACTTATATGTAACTTTGACAGGTCTGAGATGCCGGATTTTCCATCCTCGGGGTATAATAGATCCCGAAAAATTCTCGATTTTTTAAAAGCCCAATTATATACTAACAACATCACAAATTTTTCAGAATTTTTGCATTCGGAGTTTAGTTAATAACCCCCTTAGAGTGTGATTAAGATGATCTTCTATATATATATATATATATATATATATATATATATATATATATATATATATATATATATATATATATATATATATATATATACATATAATCAGCTTCTCCTCATGGAAATAAGGAACTAGTTAAATATAATAAATGAAACATTCTGTATCATTTCTGAAATAATCAATTTATTCAATATGTCTCTTGCCATGCAGTAATAAGGGTCATTTTTTGATTGTCAGTTAAGTCAAATACATTTGTATCTGCTTCCTCTGCCCACACAAAGTAAATTAACTGACTCTGACGCAAAGCTTCATGTAGAGAGACAGATTGCTGAGAGGAGCAGACGCAGTATAGAATATTTAATTAATTATATTTAGAACATTTTTATATTCATGAGATAAAGCTTATATAACATTTTTATTTTCATGATAGTTCCCCTTTATATAGAAAATAGAGAAGGTGAGCTTCAGTGCAGTATGACTTAAGGTCCATGTTGGCATTTCTCTGCCAGGTACATGTAGAAGCACCGGTCATGCTTTTTATGGTATTATTACTAAATTACACTGTGTACATTGCAAGTAATTAATTCTGCTATTTAAAATTGTATTCTTGAATGAAGCCTTTGGCGTGGCTTCGTACCGCCCTCCCTGGCCTCCAGCATAGCTGCAAGAGAACGAAGGGGGCCAGAGGGGGCTTTGCATCTGGGGCGGTCCAACGCTGGGTCATTGTGACTGGTCCTGTGCTTTCGTAAATAGCCAGCACTTCACAATGGAACTGCTTTCACTCAGACTATTATTTCACCAACTCAGTGGGGCATATTTACTTATATGCAAAGTTTCAGTTCAGGAACATTTGCCATACTTCACACAACTACATTAGACATTATTTTGTGATGAATCCACGTATTTTTGAAAATAGAAGATTTCAACTTGGCAAGAGAATGCTGACGTATTTTTACCAGCGATAATTCATCAGCGGGAAAGTTTAATAGCGAATTTTCTCTGGCTTTGCTTTCTTCCGAGCAGAACGACGTTAGCATACTTACGCGTACGTCAATTTGATTATGGCGGGTGTATAAAGGTCATGTGTATGTATTAATTAATGATGTTGGTGAAAGTGCTGTAAGTGGCCACTTATTATTAAAAATTTTCAAGGAGGCAAAAAAGACAGAGACCCTCTATTGTCCTAGACAGGAGCCCATCCTAAAACAAATGTGGCATGAGCTTCAAATGGTTAAAAAAAGTTTAATAATATATATTTAATAGTTACAACTTGTAAACATAATCCCACATTAAAATATGATAATGGGTCTTTGCAATGGATCTTTTTTTTATGTCTTTTTTGGAATACAGGAAATGATGTCACTGACATAATAATGTTGAGGATGTAGCTTCATTTTATCAATTGGCCAGGTATAATCTGGCAAAATAGACATGGGTGAAAAGGGTAAAAAACAGAAACTTTCATACTTTGAGGATAAACGATAGTTTGCCTGAGTGAAGATTCACTTGGCAAACATTGCAATACTTCTCTAGTGCTAAGCTTTTTCACTAGCAAATTGTGTTCTTCACCTTTTAGTAAAATGGTGACGTCCCTGCGAATTGTCATTTTCCACTAAAAAATGTGCTTTGATCTTTAGTAAATTTGCCCCAATGTAACTGAAGAATTTAATTAAATTTTTACTATTGAGTGCTGTTCTCATATCTACCACTAGGGAGCATTTTTAGCAATGCATGTATCAGGGAGCTGACTGATTACCTTCCCATTGTTCTGCTGATGGGCTGCTGGGGGTAAGGAAGGGGGGGGTGATATCACTCCAACTTGCAGTGCAGCAGTAAAGAGTGACTAATATTTATCAAAGCACAAGTCACGTGGCTGAGGGCACCTGGGAAACTAACAAGTCTAGACCCATGTCAGATTTCAAAATTAAATTAAAAAAAATCTATTTTATTCAAAAAAGGGATTTTAATGCAGGATTCAACTGCAGAAGCGCTATTAACTGATGCATTTTGTTCTGGAACTGATCCTTTGCTTTTGTGTATATACTTATCCCTTCATTACCTTATATATGTTTTCACTGTAACAAAGCTAGAAATTAATGATCACTTTTGAATTTGATTAAAAAGAGGGTTTTTTTATTTGATTAATACATTAGAGAGAATATCCAAACTGTATACGATATAGTGAGTTCTCTCCTTATCATGATTTTTCATCCAATAAATTCTCCCTGAGCCAAACATTTTACCTTATACTATAACTTATTTTGTCTGTATAGATTCTGGAAATGCTGTAGGCAAAAGAATTGCTCCTTCTTCCAAACATAGCAGTCAAAGTCTATTACCGTGACTGCAGGATGATCCCTTTAGCAGTTTTAATGAGAAAAGCCACTAATAAAGGCCATTTATGAAACTATATCAGGATTTAAGTATGCCAGCATTGCCTGACTGACAGGAAAAGTATTGAGGGTAAATAATATCATGTTTCAGTGCTTTTCTTTTCTTGAAAGAAAAGATTTTCAGGCTCATTGAACGAATGCTTGCTAAAAATATGTGCATCCTGTCAGTCACCAGCATAATCAATCACTTAAACTTTTCTTAAACTGGAATTGCTCAGTAAGTATTGGCTCTTATACAATATAGATATGTTACTTTCTACGTCAGCGTACTGCCATTGATTTCACAGAATAAAAATAAAAATAATTTTCAGTCTCACTATGTAACCCACATATGAGAATTTATAATAAGAGTTCCTTATAAAGTTGCCTTTTTTTAAAGAAGGAACTCCACGACATTTAAACGCATCTCTCATTAAAAATTCATTATCCATTGCTTGTTGCAACTCTGTTCCTAAAGCATCACAAGAGATCTATTAGATCTTGAAAGCAGTATATTCATCATACAAAAGGTCAAGTTATTTAAGGTGTCAAGAGGAATAGCACTGAAAACCATGACAGAATGCTCCAAAGAAGGAAAAAGCAGTAGAGCAGTGGTTACCATTGTTTTTTCTATGCGTAGGACTAATGCATTGTACCAGCAGTTTTGGTGTAAATGAAACCTGCACAATGTATAGTGCTCAATTGGCAACTATACTTTGGTATACAGTGGTGTGTCTTTAATTTCCCAGGAACATCTGGGGTGTTTTCTAAACAAAGATTTTTAGTGAAGCAGTATTCAGTTGTGTGAAATTAAATCAAATGTGAAAAACTAGTTGTGCAAAATGTGGGTATCCTTGTAATTTAAATGCATGTAACTGCTCAATACTGATTACTGGCAACACCAAATTGGTTGGATTAGTTTGTTAAGCCTTGAACTTCATAGGCAGGTGTGTCCAATCATGAGAAAAGGTATTTAAGGCAGCCAATTGCAAGTTGTGCTTCTGTTTGACTCTCCTCTGAAGAGTGAGCGCATGGAATCCTCAAAGCAACTCTCAAAAGATCTGAAAACAAAGATTGTTCAGTATCATGGTTTAGGGAAGGGCTACAAAAAGTTATCTCAGAGGTTCAAACTGTAAGGAATATAATCAGGAAATGGAAAGCCACAGGCACAGTTGCTGTAAAACCCAGGTCTGGTGGGCCAAGAAAAATACAGAAGCAGCATATGCGGAGGATTGTGAGAATGGTTACAGACAACCCAAAGATCATCTCCAAAAACCTGCAAGAACATCTTGCTGCACATGGTGTGTCTGTACATCATTCTACAATTCAGCACAATTTGCTAAAAAGAACATATGTATGGCAGGGCGATGCAAAAGAAGTCCTTTCTGCCACAAACAGAGTTCTCTGTTGTATGCAAAAGCTCATTTAGACAAGCCACAGTCATTTTAGAACAAAGTGCTTTGGACTGATGATCAGCTCCTTTGCCCACTCAGCTCTTTAGACAACATAAAAGGGCAGGGAAGAGTGAGGGTCAGATAATAATGACTTCTGCATTTTTTCCACCCAAGATAGACTGTTTTTTTCCCCTTGATGAAACAAAACAGGTGATGAAATTCTAACACAGATTTGTGAAACTTTTTGCCTGCAAATTTCACGGCTAAGCTGTACTGGGTGAAAATGTTCACTCATCATTACAAACAGATCATGTATAGACTAATAAGGAACTACTAAAAAACATGATCAAACTGGAATATACATGTTAGTAAACATGGTCACCTTGAACCGCCGTTTGTTTTATTCTGTATGCTTGCTCTCAAAACACAAAATATGGCTTTTTGCTCTGAGAGGCAGAAATGTGAGAATAAATGACTTGTCCATTCATTGGCTGAAGTAACCCAACATGTGTACCCTTTTATCCAATAGCACGCAGATATTATTAGAAAAAAAACATTCTCATACAAAAGACTTTTTTTATGAAGAAGAGTTACTGTATATGGAGGAGTTGGCCTAGAGGTTAAGTAATCATCCTTTGATGTGGGCTCTCATACAAGATACTCCAGTTCAGTTTACTGTTTTTTGTCTTTGTGAAATACTTTAAAAATAGAAGGATGAAAAGAAATATGATATAAACATTGCCATATTTTTGCATATTTTCAGCAGCAGAACATGGTTAGCTCAAGGGCAGCACAAAATGAAGTTTGAGACAGGAAAACCTAAATTCAATGTAAGTAAACACTTTTTCACAGAAGATGAAAACTTGAAGCAGCCTTCCCGTAGATATGGTGTGGACTTATTCAGTAAAGGAATTCACCCACATCAGACATACAGACAGACAGACAGACAGTGTTAAACATGTTATTGGCAGACTAAATCAAGTACATTTCATCCATAAAATTCCGTGTTCTATAAAGTGTTTTGTGAACAAAAATAAATGACCTCTATACAGTGGAGGGATGTTATATGGTCTGATTAGCCACTGTTTTCTTTTTTTTTTTTTTTTTTAAAAGTTTTTATTTTTGCAATTTTTGAAACAAACATACATACATAGACACAAAAATAATAAAACGACATAGATAGTGGAAGTAGAACCAGCAGTCAGAATATCATCACAAATGCATTACAATCCAAGTGCGTCTCCTCATACTCCAACCAAGCTCCCCATTAGGGATGTAGCGAACTGCCGTTAATGTGTTCGCGAACGCCGTTCGCGAACACCGGCAAAAAAGCGAACAGTTCGCGAACAGTTCGCGAACTTCGAACGCTCGATAAAATCGTTCGATCGAACGATCGAAGGATTTTATTCGTACGATCGAAGGATTTTCGTTCGAATCGAACGATCGAAGCTATTCGATCGAATGATTTTAATTCAATCGAATGCTTATAATCGTTCGAACGAATGGAAATCGTTCGATTTTAGCGATCGAACGGTCGAATGGTCGAATGGTCGAACGAAATTTTACTTCGAATTGAACGCGAACACCAATTGGCGAACGTCGCGCGACGTTCGCGAACATTCGGCGGACGCGAACAGTCGAAGTTCGCGCGAACTAGTTCGCCGGCGAACAGTTCGCTACATCCCTACTCCCCATATGCCCATGAACTTCGCAGGGCAACCCCTTGCAACATACACCAATTTCTGATAAGGGAGGATATTGTTAACTTGTCTCCTCCAGAAGTTAACGGTCGGGGGGTCCACTGATTTCCAGTGTAGGAGAATAGACTTTTAAGCATAAAATAAGAGCTGTAGGTAACACAACTTGACTACAGCCCTCAAACCCAGATCATCCATAACACCCAGAAGACAGACTAAGGGGGTCCTAAAACTCGGGACATCCAGGATTAGAGAGATGTGCTGCAGAACCCCTTCCCAGAATCCCTGAATCCTCGGACAATCCCAGAAAACATGCATAACAGTGCCTACCTCCTGGCTACATTTAATACATTGGTCCGAGACCGTGGGATATATTTTCGCCAGTCTATACGGGGTAAGGTAGACTCTGTTTAGAAATTTGGTTTGGATATACCTATCTCTAACCGATATGGTGATATCTGGGACCTGTTTCAGCGCATCAGTCCACATCTCATCCTCCAGGCCTGGAATATCCCCAGCCCACTTATCCCTAACCTTTGTGAGAGGGTCTGGGCCAGCCTGTTCCAGTATGACATAAAATTGGGAAGTAGGTTTCCGTAGGTCCGCCTTCCTCAGGTAAACTTCTAAAGTAGTCTCAACCAGTGTAATGGGTCTATTAGAGAATTGGGCGTTAAAGGCATGCCTGAGCTGGAGATATCGGAAAAACATGGAGTGTGGCAAGTGGTAAGTGACCCGTAGGCTTTGGAAATGCTGCAGTTCCCCATTCACCACAATGTCATTCAAGGTTTTAATCCCTCGAGTGGCCCAGCAGCTGATATCCGGCAGATCCTGTAAATGTGGGAGATCTCTGTTCCCCCAAAGAGGCGTCCAACAGGACCACACAGGTCTCGCCTTTTGGGCAATCGTCAGCGCCTTTCGGAATACTCCCACTACTGTGGCCATAGGTATAGTGATAGAGCACTGTGGGGAGGATCCTCTATACAGTAACTTAGTCAGGGCTTCTAATGAACCCATTGTCACTGCCTCAAGCATAGTGGAAGGCTATAGATTATCAGGCTGAGGAGCAGTCCACCAATGCGCATAAGTAAGTTGGCTCGCTAGAAAATATGATCTAAGATTGGGCAAAGCCAGGCCGCCGCCCGATGCGGGCGCCTGTAGGGTACGAAAGCTCAGTCGTGGGTGTTCTCCCGCCCAGAGAAATTTACGGAGAGTGGAGTCAAGATATTTAAACCACTGGTTCCGGGGCAGTACTGGGGAGTTGTGAAATAAATACAAAAATTTGGGAAGAAAAACCATTTTAAATAAATTAATCCTGTCGGGGAGGGAAAGAGGCAAGCTCTGCCAGACCTCTGTCTTCGCAATCAAAGATTTAACTACTGGGGTCAAGTTATACTCCTCAAATTTTTTGAAGTCTGCCTGTATCACGATTCCTAAGTATTTAAATGAGCGTACCACCCCAAGTTGACCCAGTCTCTCTGGCGTCCCAGAGGGTAGTGGGTCAATCGGGAAAATAACTGACTTCGACTGGTTTATGCGTAACCCTGAGAATTCCCCGAACTCCTCAATGCTCTCCAAAGCCTTATGTAAGGCCCTGCCAGGGTTAGCCAAATACAAAAGCATATCATCGGCATATAACGATACTTTCTCCTCAATCCTGCCAATTTTCAGACCTTCCACTTCAGGGGAATCCCTAAGTCTCGTCGCCAGAGGCTCTATGGCTAGGGCAAATAGCAGTGGGGAGAGGGGGCACCCCTGCCTTGTCCCCCTCCCCAACTGCACCACATCCGACAGCAAACCATTCACTAGCACCCTAGCCTTAGGTTTTAAGTATAGTGCCCGGACCCAAGTCAAAAAGCGCTGGCCAAACCCAAATTTAGTCAAAACCTCCCATAGATAGGCCCATGATACAGTGTCAAATGCCTTTGCCGTGTCAATTGACACCACTATTCTGCTGCCCTTATTCCTGTGGTCTAGAGCCAGATTGTTATACAACCTCCGAATATTGATATCGGTAGCCTTACTTGGCATGAAACCAGTCTGGTCCGGGTGCACCAACTCATCAGTTACCGTTTTCACCCTATTAGCTAGGATTTTCGCAAATATTTTGGCATCACAATTTAGCAATGAGATGGGACGGTAGGATTCACAACATTCTGGCGGCTTCCCCTCTTTTGGAATCAGGACAATATGGGCCATATAACAGGACTCTGGCAGTGCCTGGGAGTGGGAAACATCATTAAACAACGTGGTGAGCCTGGGCGTTAGGATTTTAGTATGAGCCTTATACCAGTCAGCAGGAAGGCCATCCGGACCCGGGGAGCGACCCGTTGGCATATCCGCAATAGCGCTCTCTACCTCTTCAGCTGTGATGTCCCGCTCTAGGTCGGCCACCTTAGGGCGTGAGAGACAAGGGAGGTCAATTTGGGTCAAGTAAGCTACCAGCTCTTCAGTAGGGATTGGGGGAAGAGCAGCGTATGTATTATGGAAGTACCGCCGGAATCTGTCAATTAGCTGCTGCTTATCCACAAGCAGCTCCCCCCCTTCTCCCTCAACACTGTGTATGACTGTCTGAGGGGCATCCCCTTTAGCTAGCAAGGCCAACAATCTCCCATTCTTATCTCCCCTGTCATACCATGCAGCCTTCCTGTATAGTTCACTCTGGGAGAATTTATCAATAAGTAAGAGGTCTATGTGCCTCTGTGCTGCCGCCATCTGTTGCTTAACCTCATCCGTGGGAGATGCTATTAGGTCCCGCTCCCGCATAGCCAGTTCCACCTTGGCAGCCTCAATATCGGCCTCAGTCTCTTTCCTCTTTGCCGAGATTAGAGACACATATTCCTCTCGTATGAGCTTTCCCCGCATCCCATACTATATTCTCCGGGGCCGTCCCGGGGTTAACCTGCCAGTAACTTTCCAATGATGGGGTGTAACCCTCTGCTACTTTGGGGTTAGAGATCCACTTAGGGGAGAGCCTCCATAGCGAGGCAGTGACTATATCCCGTCCCTCTAGATTCAACACCACAGGGGCATGATCAGAACACACCCGAGTAGAAAAATGAGTAGAATCAATTTTCCTAAGTAAGTCTGTAGTGACCAATATTAGATCTATTCTGGACAATGCTGAAGAGGAGGAGGTATAGCAGGAGAATTGTTGCTTATGGGGATTTTTCCATCTCCACACATCGGTAAGGCCGGTGGCATCCAACCATTGCGCTAAAGCCCTGGAGTCACTTGCTATGGGACGAAGCCTATCCAATACTGGGTCCGGGACCATGTTAAAGTCCCCCGCCCAAATCATGGGGAAGCTACCCAAAGTAGCTACCTTGAGGAGGATCTCATTGAGAGTTTGTATATCAGCTGGGGGTGGAAGATACACATTAATGAATATATACGTGACACCATGTACTTGGCCTTTAAGGATCAAATATTTTCCCATCCTATCCGTAATTACCTTATCAAATTTAAAACTAAGGGATTTCCTCACTAATATGGCCACTCCCCTAGAGTACGTGGAGTACTCCGCGTGATAAAGATTTGAGACCCAGTGTCTCTTTAGGGCCCTCACCCGCTGTGCCACTAGATGAGTCTCCTGTAACATAACAAGGTCTGCCCCAGATTTCCTAAGCTGGCTCAAGATCACTGACCTCTTGACTTTGTCATTCACCCCCCTAATGTTCCAGGACAAGAGCTTGAATTTAAGTTGTACCGCCATTGATATGTACTAGAACAGGTATACATTGGAGACGGAGGAGAACACCCCCAACTCCCAGCACTTTGGTAGTTAACTGCAGCTGGTTCCACTTTGGTAAACAAAAGGGGTTAAGATAAACATACAAAACATATATAACCCCAAACCCCCAACCTTTCCCCCCACCCGGTAATCTCCTCAAATAAAATAGGAGATACATCATTCCCAAGAAAAAAAAAAAAAAAAACTGTATCGAGTGAGAGCTCACAACTGTAACCAACAATTAGTCCATCAGTATTCACTAAGTCCCGTGAAACTGCGGTATCCAATTCCCTTCAAAAATCGTAAAGGGCCTTGAAAAACGTAACAAACAGAATAATCAACAGTCAGAGATTCGCTCCGTGAAGTACAAAGTACCAACCCGAGAGTAATGGTAGCGTATAGAAAGGGGTAGTGGTCAACTTAGGCATAATTTGTGAAGGTATGAGAGACCCCCAGAGGCCTCACAGTCTCGGACAGGAGAACTAACAGGGGAACCGTCTCCAGGTGATATGGGCCTAATCAGATCCAGGCAATGGGGATATCAAAGCAATGTACTCACAACACCCTCCGATCGGGACGGGCCGTCGTTCCATCATGGCTGTCGGGGAGGACTGTCGTGCGGCCTAGGCGGGCTCCGCTGGTGCGCCCTAGGGTGGGCGTCCAACCAATGTTGGACATTGCCAGGGTGATCAAAAAACTGCACCTTGCCTCCATCTGTAATCCGCAGCTTGGCCGGGAAAATCATGCTGTAGGAGATCCCCATATCACGTAGGCGCCTCTTCACTCCAACAAAGGTATTACGTTGGCGTTGCAGGGCCGCTGAATAATCCGGATAGAGTGACACCCGAGCATTCTGGTAGTAGATATCCCCCTTGGTTCTTGCAGCCTTCAGAGCCGCGTCCCTGTCGCGGTAGTTCAGCAATTTTATAAGGAAGGGTCTCGGAGGGGCCCCGGGTGGCAGGGCTCTCGTGGGCACCCTATGGGCTCTTTCAGCCACAAACTGCTGTGAAAATATCTCCTCTCCCAGCATCTCTTTCAACCAGTGCTCAGCGAACAGTTCTGGAGACTGCCCCTCACTTCTTTCAGGCAAGCCTACCACCCTGATTTTAGAGCGCCTTTGACGATTTTCCATATCTTCCATGCGATCAGATGCCTGTTTCATCAACTTGTGTAGCTGGGTGATCTCATTAGGCAAGGGAGCGGTGCGATCCTCCACAGCCCCCACCCGCTCCTCCACGGCTCTTGTCATTTCTCGGATGTTCTGGACATCATGCTTAAGCAGCGAGATTTCCACCTTCACCTCTTCTATCTTAGTGGTAAGGGCTGCTGTCAGTGTAGATTGGCAGGAAGAAATGGCAGCAAGCACATCCTGCATGGTAGGTTCCGTGTGGCCTTGTTCCCCTTCCTCCGCGTCCCGTGCACTTTGCTGTAGAGAGGGGGAGGTGTGGGCGCCATTACCACATGCGCCATTATCCAGGGCCTCAGGCTCCAGCGTGGCCTCTGTGAGCGGCCTCGGGTCTTTCTTACCCGCCGCGGGTCTGGGCGCCAGCTTGTGCGCTAGTGGGGAGCCCGCTCTGTCAGAGTTAGTAATCCCCCTGGAGGCAGATTTCTCCGGAGAAGGGGAGGAAGCGGAGGAAGTGCGGGCGCCATCTTGTTTAGCGCTTCTGGCGTACTGCTCTAATTTAGCAGCCGTGTCGGAGCGCACCCGCTGGCTGCTTTGTGTGTTCCGCCTCATCTGCGAGTCCACGCGTTCCACAGCGTTCAGCGATCCAGGCAGGCCACCGATATGACGGATTTCGGGTCAGTTATGGGCTGTACAGGGTAGATGACAAGCAGAGCTCATCTGCTGTGCGGCTTATCGGTTCGGCATGCGGCTCCGCCCCCCCAGCCACTGTTTTCTACATTTGATTGTGCTTATGTTTGGACGATGCCAAATAAGTGTTACACCCATAGTGTATTGACTACATAGTGTAGTGGAGTACTAGGACCTAGGCCCATAGATCTTCTGTCTTCTGGAACTCTGGCCCTGTGCAGAGTGGGGGATAGGGTACACAGGTGGTGGAGGTGACCAGCACTAGGGCCGTGCAGGTGGAACTCAAACTATTTTATCTATGGACCCAGCACTGATGCAGTGCTATTGGAACTCCCCTACTCTGTTCCAGGGATACTGAAAAAATCCTATGAATTGTGTCCTAACTGTGTTTGTGTGTTGGGGGCTGCAGCACATAAACCGCAAGTGGTCACTAAATAATTTCTAGGTTCACAAAAGCTATATTAAATCCATGCAAAGGAAAATTTGTTCCTGCAGAGGCAAATATTTTCACATGACAAATATTTTCCTGTTACCAACTTTTATTACATTCCCCTGCATATTGTTTTAGTAGGAGTGCAAAACCCTTTAACTTCTGCTTCAATGATAACAGTTGCAGGTGATGGACAGAAATAACAGGTTCATCAAATAATCTTTTTGTGTTAGAGGTCCTTTTCTATACAGGCGGTTCTCATAGGTAAGTACAAAGAGGGAATGCTCTGCATTCACATTTACTGTCTTTTTTAAAGAAAATAAAAGGAGAATATGTCTTACTTATTACATAAATAGGATCTATTTTTCTCTTTAATGTTGCTAAAGCTTAAGTAATGATTGATCCTACTTATACTTTCATGACTGTTGTTCTGAGTTCTTAGCTAACATTTTATTCATCTTCGCAACACTTTATTTTCTGGTTGTTTCCCAGGGTAAGAATCTTGCACATATTGAAAGTAACAAAGAAAAATATGCCATCTGTTCTAAATTGATATACCAAGGGTTATGAGTAATCGATAGATTGTTAAATTGCTTAGAATCATCCAAACTGAGTCAAAATTGTTGCATGAGAATGAAGAAATTGAGACCTTTGACTAACACATGAATATAAGTGACTCGTTTTTAGACCTTTCAATGTTTAACTAGTGGTTGCGCACATATCACAATACTGCAAAATGTTGCCAGATTGTCCAGGCTCAATGTAGACAATTGAATCTTCTATAGTGTAGGATGGCCACCATTGAACGTGCACCAGAAACAGTGGAGGAGTTGTGTGCTGACACAGAATCACTAATTGAAGATTGTCCAGGCTATCTAAGCAATCCATCCCAAGATAACCAACAAAAACAACTCATTTACAAATGCAAGTGCTAAAATGATTGTTCACTTAAACACTAATCACAGAGGTACTTGCATCCGTACAAATACCTAACACAATGCATCTAGTACCAATGTACTAGTGTAGACTACTTTGATACATTGCATTCAGTTGAAGGAAAGTTCAAAGTCCATGAGACATGTACACAATGAAGCCCCATAATTAACACCTGCCTTGATAATGTCTAACGTCCTTGGATCCCTTAGCATGTGACACCTTCACACTAAGGGTAAGTCAGAGACAAGGCCAAAAGGGCTCATTTTCCGAAGTCGCACGAAGTTGCCTCACGAGGAAACTTGGGCGATTTACAAAACGAAGTGCCATGAGTGCCATGCCGCAGGCGATTTCTCATTCCAGCAGGGGGAAGCAGTTCTGGGAGATTAGTCGCCCCAAAAAAGAGGCAACTAAATCTTCCCGAATTGCCTAGTGTGACCGTACCCTAAACTGACTTTTAACCTGGTGAATCACATACTTACACTGTTAATGGTGCATGTGCATTAGCATGCCCCTTTCGTATTGTTTTTTGCACTTATTCTTTGTAAATGAGCCCTTTGGCCTGTAAATCGGCCATACATTACTGGAGCCACTTACTTGTTGAGGTCACTAAACAAGCAGATATTTGCTTCATTTGACCACATGATTGGGCTACAGCTCAATTGGATTAATACAATTATTGGTCTGGTGGTCAAGATATCAGTCTGGAGAAGCTGAGTTAGCAGGTTTTTCCAGCCTGTATCTGGCCAACTTTAGTTTTACCAAAGGTTGAATTGTGTTTTATTAAATCAATTTTGTGTTTTGAGTAGGAAGCTCTCTGCAGTGCATCCTATTCTTATCTTAATATGAAATATACTCCATTAAATCCTGAGTTTATTTTAAGATTCCTGAAATACAGACACAATGTTCCTTCCTGGACTTTGGCCTCAGAAACAAAGGGCCTTGAATTTTTTTGCCCAACCAAAGAAGCTGCAAGAAACATGGTTCTTCTCTGACTATACACACTTTCCTAATTTGGAACTATATCCCTACAGCTTCACATTGGGAATCAGGCACATCATCCTGGACTTAAAAACATTCATTTGTTTCCTGCACATCAAAAGGTAATTTAATATATTCTTCTTTATGAGGCCGGCCAAACTACAGTGGAACACAAAGCAAAGTAAGCAGGTGAAATGTAATTTGAATGACCAGAGAATTAGTATTTACTGGGTCAGTGTTATATAGGAAATAAGTAGTAGTAAAAAAGGAAATCATTTTATAGTATGTTTTTGGAGTTCATTGTGTTGTTAGGGGCTGAAGATCATTGTGCCAGTATGAGCAAGAAGGTCTCTGGGAAAATATAGACTGGGACCAAATAATTATAGCAAAAAGGTATGTATGGAATACACCATTATTTAACGAAGCTCATGCAACAATTTCATAGATGCTGGAGAAATTTTTTTCATATACTAAGGATAAGTAGTTATTTCCATGTAATAGGCAAAAGTGCACATTTGCGGGGTGTAATTTATCCAATTTTTTGTTGAAACAAAGCTGACCTAACTCCCATCCATGAATTTAACTCATTTATCAAAAGATCAGCTCCAAAAAATTGGTGCTCAATATATATAAGAATTGCCAAACAGCATCCAAAAGCTATAAACTCAGTTTAACTAAAGCTATTTTCACTTCTCCGAACTCCCTCACAAACCCTTTAGTAGGTGTTGGAGCTTTGCTTTTCTACTGAATCCTGATGTTTAGCAGGCTTTCCTTGTCCTTTAAGTGTTTATGCTATCTGGTAAACCCTAGGGTGATTATGTTCTACTTGGTGGAGCCTCTGGCTTTTTAACTAACAGTATGAAGCTCCTACAATGGCATTCCCTGCAATGAGCTAAGGCAGAGGCTATAAACTCTATGTGGTTCTCCAAAATATTTTTAGAGCCCAAACCATACCCAAAATCTCTTAAAGCCTCTTTGTATGAAATAGATTTATGTTATTGCTTCTAAACATGGCAAATAATGGAAAATTGGGCTGCATCATGGAAAATCATGAACATCACAGATATATAATTTACAGTAGATCTATGCATGTAATTAGGAAAATTAACACAATTACATGATTTCAGCAAATACATAAAATGGCATGCCATCTATTTCAAGGCAAAATCAACACCCATGTTTCCAAAAGCAGCCATGTCTTAGAAATTGTCTATTGCTGGAGGACGCAGCACAGCGCTTCAGTTCTGCTTGAAATAGCCGTCAGTTTATGAATTGGCAGAGAGTGAACACAGCAAAAATGTTGTGAAAAACATCCCCATGTCACTGTGCCACAGAACACTAAAAAATTATCATTGTAGCGTCTTGACAGAGGCTCGGGTAAGTTGTTGAGCCTTCCAAAACTTCATCAAGAGAAAGTAAATAGGTTAGGACAGCCTTATCAGCAATTTGATCCCATCCAGACAGAAGGTAAAAAAGCATTCTCTAAATCTTGGTTATTATTTGAATAAATCACTTATACAGAGAGGAAGATCTCTTGTTTCACCTAAATGCAATATTTTAGTATACAATATAGTTGTATAGTAGTATGAAACGCAGGTACATTCAGCTTTCATTTTTATATCAGTTACATTCACTTACTTATATAACAATTAGGGATGCACCAAATCCAGGATTCGGTTTGGGATTCAGCCAGGATTCGGCCTTTTTAAGCAGGATTTGGATTCGGCCGAATCCTTCTGCCTGCCCGAACCGAATCCGAATCCTAATTTGAATATGCAAATTAGGGGTGGAAGGGGAAATAGCGTGTTTTTTTGTCACAAACCAGGGTAGTAAAAAATGTTTTCCCCTTCCCACCCCTTATTTGCATATGTAAATTAGGATTCGGATTCGGTTCGGTATTCACAAGGATTCGGGGGTTCGGCCGAATCCAAAATAGTGGATTAGGTGCATCCCTAATAACAATTGCCTAGGTTGGGGAAGTCCCCATGCTGGTGACCACCATTACTTTACTTTTTTTTCTATCATCATTTTTGACAGAATTAATTTCAATAAAGCATTTCTTTTCTTACTATATGACATGAAAGGGTAAAGAGACGGAAAATAAAATGAAAGAAAAAAATTAAAGTCACTAAAGATATATATATATATATATCCTAATCTACCTAAAAAAATCATGGGACATACTTACTTTTCATTTAATAACTATTTGCAAAATATGGATAGTTAGATTCTGGAAGCAACAACAAATTCTAATCATAATGCTAATTACAGAGGAAGTATCTTCTCGTTTAGACTATGAAATGGCAACTCCAATCGATTTCCACAGTAAAAGACATATACACAAAGCTTGGAATATGGAAGGACTTTATATTTGATTTAATATTTATCCAAAAAACATTATACATAAGGAGTTACATTTGTTAGTTTTATATCATTACTGTCTTTTTAAACTGCAACAATAAACTGTTTAAATTGTAATAGAAAGTTGGCCCAAAACAGACACTCATTTACCCTTCAAAGTATCTAAACATATACCCTACAACTGGCCATAAATGAGGACGGCCAACTGTTTTTTTTAGGCAGGCCCAATCGACCAGATCTGCTGAAGGTGAAGATATGCTGCTGCGGTCATTCTAAACCAACCCCCAAGCTGACATAAGATGTAGTATGCTTGAAAGCAACTAAGTCAAGGAGCCAGGTGCTGTCCTTACAGACTACACCCTATGTAGGTGGTCAGAACAGAGCTGTCTTCCACCCACCTGTGCTGCACTTTGCTCCCTGTCTAGGAGATGTAGAACATAGTAATGTCCCAGACAAAATTTCTGAATAATTAAGCCCCTAAATGCTCTATCACAGTGATCCCCAACCAGTGGCTCAAGAGCAACATGTTGCTCACCAACCCCTTGGATGTTGTTCCCAGTGGCCTCAAGCCAGGAATTCTAGGCTTGGAGGCAAGTTTTGGTTACATAAACACCAGGTGTCTTGCCAAAATAAGTCTCCTGTAGGCTGCCAGTCCAGATAGGTGCTATCAAATAGCCAATCACAGCCCTTATCTGGCATCCACAGGAGCTTGTGTTGCTCCCAAACTCTTTTTACATTTGAATGCGGCTCACGGGTAAAAAAGTTTGGGGACCACCACCCTAGCAAGTGGGCACTGGTAAATGACCCCTTTTGCCGCTTAGTTTTATGCTATACTTAGAAATTATTAATGATCTTATATTTTTTTTAAATCTGAAAGCATGTGATTAAACCCCTCTCCAGTCGGTTTGGTCCTTTGAAGAAAACTTTAAAGAAATATTTTTTACAACTGTTTAACATTAAAATAGAATGTTTAAATGTAAAAATTGTTTTGCTCAGTTCCAGACACAATATGGTGGTGAGTATCCCACCTGAAATGTATGCATGTGGCTCAGAAGAACAGCCATCAAATGAGGTTATTAAAGGAATATTTCAGACAAAAGCTGTGAATGTATTGTCTGTGGTGCTCTACTATTGTTTTACAAGCACATGAACAGTTTTTATTTTATTTCACTGAAATCCATTAAAACGATGTTTAAGAACAAAACAAATGAAGAAAAAGTACTTTAATACCAGCGGCATCACGTAATGACAAGACCATCTTGTAGGATTTGCCTTTTGTATTGCAATAATTACACTGTCAAGAGTTACTTACCGTACACTTAACCATACACTTAACAGTTTAAAGATCCATTTAATTTGAAAGAATAAAGCACGTTAACACCTTTTTAAGTCACAATGTGGCCTCCGTTCTGTAAAAGTCTAGGTTATTATGTAACAATAACATGAAAGCATAATTAGTTCTTGTACAATATACAATAGAAAAATCCAAGCCTTTCTTCTAGAAATGCAGCAGATTAAAGTGTCTTCCAAACTTTCACTGTGGCCCACACACAATATAAGGATTACTTTAATAATGCCCTCTTCATTTATTTATACAATGCCATTTTTTACTCTGAGTGCTATACACAGGTGAGTAAATAAATTGATAAATGTATGTGAGGTTGTAACTAATAAGTTGCATTTGCCATTTGCTTTTCAGAACCAATAATAATTTTCCTTATTAGATATTTTGCAAACAAGTATAAACGCACAGCAGCTTACTTTGCACATGCAGATTGTTAGCAGCAACAACAAATTACTGTAAATAATAACATATAGGCAATATGAATTCACAATTCCCTAGAACCAGCTATGTAAGTGTAAAGCTGGCCATAGATGCAAAGAACTTCTCCATCTCCCGACCTGCCACTAACCATTCAGATCAAATAAAGTAGTAAAAGAACAGATCAGCCAATGTTCTTCCCCTGACAACAATCGTACGAAAGTTATGTCCGACAAAAGCTAGTGACAGTCTCCCACTGAAAATCGTATGATCGGCAATACACGCAGAGATATTATCGGCAGCCTGTTCTGAGTATGTTGCCTGCCCTGACCATCTACCTGTATTTGGATTTTATTTGATAATCTTTCCTAATCTTTTGCTGCCCACCTGCACCAATAATATTGGGACTGCCGTGCCTACCCCTTTCCAATTATTATACTGGACTTTGTCAAGTCTCTGCCTGGGACCATATTGCCAACAGCACTGTCTGCCTGCGACCTTTACGGGTCTCATAGTTATATACAGTTAGGTCCATAAATATTTGGACAGAGACAACTTTTTTCTAAATTTGAGTTGGACAAAAAGATATCATAAAAATGTGAGGAACTAAAGCCTTTTTTAAACACAATCACTTCACTTCAGGGGCTCAAATGCAATTGGACAATTGACTGAAATTGACTCATGGGCAGTTGAGGGTCATTCCATTGTTATGTCATTATCAATATAGCAGATAAAAGCATTGGAGTTGATTTGAAGGGGGTGCTTGTATGTGGAAGATAACATGCAGTCATGGGAGCTCTCCATGCAGGTAAAAAAACATTCTTAAGCTGCAAAAACAGAAAAAAACATCTGTGAAATTGCTACAATATTAGGAGTGGGAAAATCTACATTTTGGTACATCCTGAGAAAGAAAGAAAGCACTGGTGAACTCAGTAATGCAAAAAGACCTGGAGATCAATGGAAGACAACAGTGGTGGATGATCGCAGAATCATTTTCATGGTGAAGAGAAACCCCTTCACAACAGACAAACAAGTGAACAAAACTCTCCAGGAGGTAGGTGTATCGATATCCAAGTCTACCATAAAGAGAAGACTGCATGAAAGTAAATAGAGAGGGTGCACTGCAAGGTGCAAGCCACTCATAAGCATCAAGAATAGAAAGGCTAAATTGGACTTTGTTAAAAAGCATCTAAAAAAGCCAGCACAGTTCGGGAAAAACATTCAGATGAAACCAAGATCAACTTCTACCAGAATGATGGCAAGAAAAAAGTATGGAGAAGGCGTGGAACAGCTCATGATCCAAAGCATACCACATCATCTATAAAACATGGCGGAGGCAGTGTGATGGCTTGGGCATGCATGGCTGCCAGTGGCACTGGGACACTAGCGTTTATCCATGATGTGACACAGGAAAGAAGAAGTTGAATGAATTCTGAGGTGTTCAGAGACACTGTCGGCTCAAATCCAGCTAAATGCAGTCAAATTGATTGGAGGTGTTTCATAATACAGCCAAAGCAACTACAACCCAAAACATACAGCCAAAGCAACCCAGGAGTTTATTAAAGTAAGCAGTTTCACTTTAGCACTTAGAGCAGATGAAAGTAAATACCTGTCCATTGCTAAGCCCCTGATAATGAGTTGCTCAATGATGGATCAGCCTTTTAGGTAGGCTGTGCAGTGGTGGATGCAGATAATGTCCAGCTGCATAACTGCTTAGCCCAGCCTTAATTTACTTTGTAGGTGCATTGTACTGTGCTCTATACAAGTGTGCAGATCAATCTTTTCTTTGGTGGATATATCGCAGCATATTTACAGGAAAGTGCATATATAGGTTCTGAAGTAAATCTATAGGAAGACATCTTTTCTGGTTTACAATTTCCTTTGCATTCTGAAGTGTGACCAGTGCTCAACATAGGGGCATATTTATTATGCAGTGTAAAAAGCTGTGTAAAATAAAAGATGAATTTATCAAGGTGTGTGAAATTTTACGCCATTCCCCATGCCACCGTTATTTTACAAAGAAAAGAAAAACTGTAGAAAAAAAATTGTCACCAGTTTTTAAACGGTCTGTCGATGTCTGGTGTATAATCCTGCTGATTTTTTACCCAGCATAATAAATATGACCTTAAATATAACCTTGACCACTACAGGATACAAAATTAGCAGTGCCAACCTTCTCTTTTTGTAACTGTAATAAATCTGTACCTGCCTCACTTCACTTTTAATTTGACACAATAGTCTCAGTAGAATATAATATATAAAGCCAAGACAACATCAGAATATGAAACAAATTTGCTTAATGTGTTTTGCTTAAGTAAATGTCAAGTAATTTATTAACCTCTTTTAATTTCCCCTCTGGTGAACTTTAAAGACAAATATAATTCCGTGTGTTATGTCTGCCTTCAAATCCCATTAGAATAATTATGCATTTGTCTTGTTCCTTATGGTGGGCAATTTCTATACCTGCTGTATGTCATCAGTGTCATTCACTCATCCCACACCAAGCTCAAAGGGGCCTGGGTGTCCTAAAAGCTAAGAGTTGATGTACACCAGAAGACTTGCTTTAATAGACTGCTGTGAAAACATTTTATGGGATGCTACAACATCTAACCCTCAGAAAGTGTATAAAATCTGATCAGATAAAGTCAGATGGCTCTTATGTCAATATATTTCAATAAGAAACTAAAGTGTATCCAACTTAACCTTGTTGGATTAAAATGCAGCATGCAGGTTTCCCATTAGGCAGTTGTATTGTGTTGGATGACAAATTCTTCATATATTTTACACACAAGGTTTCAATTACATTATTTTTAGACTACATCTGACTTGTAGGATGCTATGTGTCAAGGTGAGGATATTTAAAAAACTTTCAAGGGTGGTCTTCATAAACGTTCTTGGCCTTCCCAGTCAAAGAACATTAAAAGCAAGATATGACATATCTTATCCAGAAAGCTCACCATTATGGGAAGCATATCTGTCCATTTTTGGAAAATAGTTCTATTTTTATGCACTTTTTCTCCGTCATAAATCAAATTGTACTTAATGGGAACTAAGCTGTTAAAATCCATATTGGTTGGAAAACGACCTTATTGAAGTTATTAAATTTTTAAGTGTTTTTTAATAGATTTCAGACGTGGAAAACCTGCTATCTGGAAACCAGGTCCTAAATATAACAGATAATAGATCTCATACTTTTACTATTCAGTAACTCACCAGGTCTCCCTAAATGTCTTAATTCTACAATGCTCCAGGGAAACAAGTAACTAGGACTAGGCCGGCACGACACAGGGAAAAAACAGGTGGGCCCAGGCCCTTATGGACCCCACTAGACTAGACCCACTCCCTGCATGAAAACTTGTGTGGTGCTGCCCCCTGACTTCATGCCCGGGTGGAGGGGAGTTGCAGTTGGGGAGGCCTGGGGGGGATTGCAGGTGGGGCCCAGGGGGTGAAGGGCTCGCTGAAGTGGCAGCCCCAGAGCCTCCGGACTCTCCAGTCCAATGATGTTTGGAGAAAAATGTCTAATTTCTTTTGGAATTAGGTTATGACTACTACTGCTCATTCATGAATTTACTGATTTCCTTGTATGGTAAAGAATAAATAACACCATTGTATTTCCTATTAGTTTATATGGAGACTGTATTCATTTCTATCAGCCAACTGGAGCCTCTCCACCTCCTCAAGACTAAATTTAAATATGTATGTGTTTTGCACCTTCTTATATTGTAAACCTTATAAGGCAAAAGCATTTTTCTCCTGTGTCTATTAACACTTGACCCTTAATCTTGAATGCAATTGTATATATTTTATGTATTAGTTATGTGCTTTGCTGTTCCCATCTGGTTATTTAATATACTGCTTGAAACATACAACACCGTATGTACGGGTAGTAGTATATAAATAACTATATAGATAAATAGAGTAGAAGGTCAAGAACAGTGATATATACCTACTAAATTACCAATTTATTTGACAAGTCTTCCTCATTTATAATTTATCGATGCACTTGAATTCAGGAAAAAAAAATTGTTAGAAACAAATGAGTGAAAAATCAATCTTTGCCAATGCCAACATTTATTTAAAGGGCAAGCTACAGCTGGACAAAGAGATAATGAGAGAGAAAAAAATGAATTGTCATTTCTGAAACAGCACAGAAAGAAATTTTGTATTAAATGTGACATAACAAATGTCATTTTAGTGTTAGCATCTTATTCTTTAGGATAGGTTTTCAGAAGAGAAAAAAAATATATATATATAGTTTGTCATTAATTTAAAATCAGCTGTTATTTGGCTGCCCCAAGCCTGTTTTCATCAATTAGAAGTGTTATTATTGTTATTCTTTGATCAGTTTTCTATAGACCAAAGATCGGATTGGTTGCTATAGATAATATTTAGCCCTATGTTAGTAAATGAGTCCAAATGTGTCTAATTTATTGACAGCTGCAGTAAACCATGGCAGCCAATCAACAATTACTTTTAATTAGTCTCATGTATAAAGAACAATAAAAGGAAATGACTGATGCTAATAGTGGTGGTTCTAGGTCTACTCTATTTATGTAAAAGGCCACAATACCATCAGTTGTTTTTGTTTGTTTTCTTTTAATGAAAATATTAGAGCAATGGAATATGGAGAAATTGTTGGCGTTTGGCCTGTGGTGTATTTTACGTGCTAAAATCCCTGCATCCATACGCACAGAAGCAACACTTTATAAACTCTTGTAACAAGACTTTTAAGTAATTGTCATACTGAACTGAAGGACAAGTTTTTGCATTTGGGTGCCACATTTTTAAAAAAAAAATGTAGCAGAGAAAATGTTCCAATACAACCCTGTTTAGTTTATCCCTCTCTGGAAAGCTGGCCACGAACTTCCTTTTCTTCTCTTAAATGTGAGCCAAATCTTTACAAGAAGCCTAAAAATGGTGCACATTATCTTCATGCTTTAGGTTTTTTTATTACTAGATTTCTTTAGGACTTTAAAGTAATTGTCATAGATAGTGATGGGTCGAATGTATTCGCCAGGCGCGAATTTGAGGAGAATTTTCACGTTTTCAAATTTGCAAAATTGTCAATGTCAAATTTTTTTTGACGACATGTTTCGTGAATTTTTCGAGTTTTTGCAAATTTCCAGCAAATTTTTTTGGCAAAATGACAGAATTTCACCCATCACTAGTCATAGAAAGAACTGAATTAAATTTTTTAGCAGTGATGTAATAAAGGTCGCTAATGGAAAAAATTGTTCACAGTGCAAACAAGTAGGAAGTCTAATGAAGAATATTACATTGATACATTCATCTTATTTGTGTGCAAATGTGTTCTCTTTGCAAATTTTTTTACATTTCCCCCTTATGTTTCTTAGGGCGCTGACACACAGGGAGATTAGATGCTCTCTGATTAATCTCCTCTAGCGCGGGCAGTTAATCTACTGCAAATGCTTTCCCACTGGCAATAATGTCAATTGCTGGTGGGAATGCCATACCCAAAGAGATTAATTGTTTAGAAGGATTTGAACTCCATTGGTTCTCACAAATTATTTTATTAGCTCTGCTAATGTTACATCATCATAAAACTATTTTCCAAAAGTTTGAAATCAGGGCCCTGTCCTTACTGCCTGTCCCTCGATTTTTCATTTGACATTCAGTGTAGAGCACAGTGTGTAGGGGGCGCAAGTGTTCCTCAAATGAGAACTTAGGGGCGTGTTCTTGGGCCCCCGTGGGTCAAAAATGAACCCTTTATATCTGTGGAATGCACCCAGGGGCGATCCTGACCCTCCGCCCCCCCTCCCCCGGAAATAGGCTCTTAAAGTAACAGGAGCAGCATTTTTGCCACCCCTGGTACCTAGTGGGGTGCTGCTGCCTGAGGCGACAGCCTCAACTCGCCTCATTGGCGAAGCACCCCTGAATGCACCTATTGAATAATTGTTATCAGAACACTGTGACAAGCAAAAAATGACACCTAGCTGCTAATTTCCATGTAACATCATACAGCATTAATATAAACAGTAAATACGATAGAATGCAAAATAAAGTATTTAATGAGGGTTTTGACCTTTAATTGAAGCTCAGCATTTGGTTATGAAAAGAATGCAAAGTTACCACTTAGACTTCTAGCACAAAATACTGTAATGATGATTTCTTAGCAAAGGTTATGCTTTTTCTTGCCTTTTCAATATAGTGACATTGCTAATGAGCTTCAAAATCTTACTGTCACTCCCCAAGGACATTATAGAAGTAGCTCACACAACTGTAAGCAGCTTTATCACTCACATGAAAAATGCCATATTGTGCAATTGAATAGAAACATAGCTGTTCCTTAAATCCTTAACCTCAATTTTCCAACTGTTCTTAAAATACTTTAATGCGAACTTAAATTCACATTTTGTTCTAATACATTCAAATTATGTTTTTTTTATTCTGCCAGGGACAGACATAATAAAATGTACAGTTATTATGCAAATACAGATTGCTGTTCTAAAGTCGATTGCAGAGAAAATACTGAGTTACTTGTCTTCAGACTATTGTGTTTTTTTTAAGTTTGATAGGGTTCAGACTAATCTAGTTTACATTTCATTTGATTTGTCGTTTGTCCTGCCTCTGCTTGCCCATATTTAAGTTTCTTTGCCTACCGTACCTTCTGGATCTGCAGGATATCCCTGTTCCACAGCAGAAACAGATCCTATTTTTGTACTAAAAGTAACAGTGCTGATACAACTTCATCTGGATAAACAAAAAGCTGTGCCAAAACAAACTGCTTCCAGGTAGTTTATAGGTCAAAGTCAAACATAATATCTTCTTGGGTATAAGGTGCAAAATCTGCAAATTGCATTACAGTTGGATGTCTGAAGGCCATAGGAGCAAGGTGCCCTTTTTTATTTTAGGGCAAATAATAAAATGGCAATTAGCTGAATCTTTAAATGATGAGGTAAATGATAAAAAAATATCTCTTGTTGCCATCCAGACACCTAGAAAGCAATGCAGAGAGATCAGTATTGAGGCCTTGTTCTCACCCACAAGGAAATTATGGTTGAGTTAATTCTGTTCTTGTCCAGTTTAGCTAAGATATACTTTAACAATAAAAATATTTTTTTCTTAATTAAACAACATGGTAAAATCACATTTAGCCCTGTAAACTCATGTTGAACAACAGGGTAGCACTTTGGATCTGTGGGTAGCATATGCAGGCCTGGATTTGTGGAAAGGCCACCTAGGCCCGGGCCTAGGATGGAAGGATTTTAGGGGGGCGGCATGCTGCCCAACCACCCCCACATTGGTTCAAAAACAATGGGGATGCGCTGGAGATACAACCGTTTTTTTTAAAAATTTCCCGTGCGCCAATCCCCATTGCTCCGGTCCAGACGATAAAAGGGGAGGGGACAGGGGCGATGAACGGCAGTAGACCTAGGGGTCCTCGTGTGGTTTTCTTCTGGGTATTCCAGATTTCAACCTACACTCCAAAAATTTACAGACAGGTAAATTGCCTCCAAAAAATTGCCTCCCTGGGAGGGCAGGAGGGGACTGTGTAGGTATTGCTGTGCGCTGGGCTCCATTGAAGATTTATTTTGTCACACTAGTTATGCTGCTGGTCACCCTTGTATGATAATGACAATCTCTATCTACAGAGTTAGAAGTGCCTTGAATTGTTTTTAGTATATTTGGTGCACTACAAATCTAAGATTTATCCAGCATAGAACTAGTGATTAAAGCAGGCAGACGGATGAAGCCCGGCATCATCACAGAATGGATTATTAAAATAATACTAACTTATGGAAACTTTTTCAAGTTTTCGATCAACTCACTTGACAATGACAATCCAGCATACTCTGTATAAACTCAGTTTTCCCTTTTCACATTGGCAGCAGAGGCATTCAACATATCTAAATACACAGATGTAGATATTTGATTTTAGGGAATTAAAGACTAGTCAAAACTGCACAATAATGTCACTTCATAGGATAAAAACAAAGAAGACTGATATGATACTGATAGGGATGATTTTCCTGGGTAAATCCTTTTGCATCTGTAATGAAATGTATCCTTCCTACTTGCCAAAGTCAGGAGACACAAATAATCACATTTTAAGAAAGGTTTCCTGCACCTTTAAAAGATGTAAAGAACAAAAAGCAAAAGACAGCAACTTCCTAAAGTTACTGGATATCATTATTTACAATTACGAACTATGCCAGGAAAAAGAAAAACAGTAAAAGAAATGAAGGGGATTCTGCTAAATCGTTAACAAAATTATGGCATTTGCTCATAAATGTCTTACTCGATCAGCGAGAGTTTCATGGATTTCGAGCAGAGACACTGATCTGTTACTAATGCCTTTATTTTGCAATACAAGCAATGGGAAAATGTTATGTAAAATATATTAACTAGTGCACTGAGCAAGCTAATTTGGAGCTGCTGCCAGAGGGGCATAAGCAATGCTTTGCAGAACAATGTGTTCCAGGCAAATCCAGTGGCTATGAGGTTTACAGAAATAAATATGCATCTTGCACAGTCCCCCTAGCATATAACCTTGTGGCAATACCATCTTACAAATTCTTCTCTTTTCAAATCCTAGATAAAAGGTCCTTCAAGGGTTCTAGTGGCAAATAGCATCTCATTATAAAATGCAGATTAGGTGTAGGGTAATGTAACTTCTCATTCCCTGACGGCTCTGTGTCTGTAAAAAAATGAGAAAAAAACTGAAAAATTATGAACACATAAAATGTTCTACATTTAAAGCTACAGGTCCCATACCTGTACTTTTATTACTATTTTCAGGCTTATGTTGGTGCAGAGTGCATTTCAGAATCACATTTTTACCCACAATTATCCAGATTAATCACGACCAAGTGATGAGTTGCAACCATTGTGATTCTGTTCAATGTGTCAAAATTGCTGGTGCGCATCTTGTCAATCAATCGAATCCAAGTTTGTCAAAGTGGGGATTGTGTCATTTCCAGGGCACAGGGTTAAAATAATATGCGTGCATGATTCACATGGCCCAAGACACCTATTGATGCAGCTCGCAGTCAGAAACCTGGCATTAACACCAGATTGAAGGTGCTAGCTCTAGGGTTTCCATGTATCATGGTTCCTTGCATACAATTCAGAAGAGAAAGTGGGACAAACATACTGATGATGCAAGTGGCGACATGCAACAATTTGCATTCATTTTATCTGTTTGGTAACTGAAATATATCATACAGATGGATCAAACTTTGTTCTGACTTCACAGTACTCACATGGCACCCCATGACTCAACACAACAAAACATGTCTCAAAATCATTTTAAATGAAAAAGGGTGATAATTACCTAAATAAACAAGGAATTCATTTATTTGCTGGCATTAAAATCCTTAGGGGGTTATTTATCAAAGTCTGAATTCATCTCAATAGTTTCTGCTACAAACTCCGGTCAAATCCGCTTGGGTTTTTTACGCTTATTTATTCTTACATTTTCCTGAAAATTTGCTTTGCGGGAAAAAAAATCCTAATTTCACGATTTTCCGTAGTTTATACCTGAAAACTCCAAAAACTTCAAAAAATCATTGGGACTTCTCCCATTGACATATATGCAACCTAGACAGGTCCGAGATGCTGGATTTTCAGATTTCGACTTCATGATTTTTTAAAAGTCTCATTTTATAAAAAAAATCACAAATTTTTCAATATTTTTGTATTCGGCGTATAATAAATAACCCCCTATAAGTTAATTTAAAGATGAACCAATCCTTTAATGGGTTTACACAAAACTAAGAACTGGCAACTTGCACTTATTTTTTATTATATTAATCTGAAACCCTAGGTCAGGCATTTAAGATCCTATATCCCACACCTTTATTTGTTAATTATATATTTATTTATTTGATCTAAATATGGTCTTACCTGAAAAAACATTTATTTCTATGGTGTTCTCTAGAACTGTGCAGAAAAATGATTTAGAAGGCAAAGTTTCTCCACTGTTGTTTTTTTCCAGGCATGCTTTGTTTTTTCTTGCACTTAAACTCTTATTTCTTGGTTCTGTGGCATAATCGGCAAATTTCAGACATTTGACCACTATGAGTTTTTTTACCACGAACAGCAAAATGCTTGAGACATATCCCCATCATCTACCATAGAATAGTTTTTCACCATTAAAATATGCAGATAAATTGTGTTCTGTTTATTCCCATTAAAAAGAGTACATAAACATTTACTTATTTAAATATGAAGCTATTACATTTTTTTCTTAAAGTTTTTGTTTTACAAAAAACATAGAAAGGATGACCATTTTGTGCAATGGATTTGTTTCTTATAAACTAAGTATGTGCATCTCTTTTAGCTATTTCCCATCAACAATTAATGTAAAATGGGATTGAGTACATTGTAACTAATTGCTTCTTGGCAAATTATTTATGGACTTTTTAAAGCTGAAAACAGGCAGTTGTCAACATCAGTCAAAAGAGAGAGAGAGAGATCATATGAGCTCTATGACATTCAGGGGGTTATTTATCAAAGGTCGAGTTTTTTATACCTAAAATGAACTCACAAATCGAATGGTTTCTTATTTAACAAAAAAATTGATTGGAAATATTTGAATCAGCGAGTTCGGGGTTAACAACCTGAAAAAAATCTCCTTGGCAATGGACTTGCTTCCGCAAGCGAAGGCCCTCCGGGTCAGATGGGTTGCTAGTGGAGTGATGTAACTCATCAGCTGATATGGTTCTCTCACTATTGCACAATGTGTCTCAAAATGCAATTGCATATCTCTGTGTTAGCTGAAGAGACTTGGGAAGTATTAGTTCTGTATACAAGGGACTAATTTCTCAAAATGACAAATTAATATGTTTAAAATGTATACATCATTACTATTACTCACCTTCTTTAAGACGTTCGGGAGAGACGCTTGTCCCAGATGTAGTGAATGTAAAGATTTTTTTTTTCACTTAAAAAGAATTGTGGTAAAGTTAAGATCTATTGGAGGGATGTAGTTAAAGGGATACAGTCATGAATCAGTTAAAAGTGCTGCTCCAGCAGAATTCTGCACTGAAATCCATTTCTCAAAAGAGCAAACAGATTTTTTTATATTCAATTTTGAAATCTGACATGGGGCTAGACATTTTGTCAATTTCCCAGCTGCCCCAAGTCATGTGACTTGTGCTCTGATAAACTTCTTTACTGCTGTACTGCAAGTTGGAGTGATATCACCCCCCTCCCTTTTCCCCCCCAGCAGCCAAACAAAAGAACAATGGGAAGGTAACCAGATAACAGCTCCCTAAGACAAGATAACAGCTGCCTGGTAGATCTAAGAACAGCACTCAATAGTAAAAACCCATGTCCAACTGAGACACATTCAGTTACATTGAGAAGGAAAAACAGCAGCCTGCCAGAAAGCATTTCTCTCCTAAAGTGCAGGCACAAGTCACATGACCAGGGGCAGCTGGGAAATTGACAAAATGTCTAGCCCCATGCACTATTAACTGATGCGTTTTGAATTTTTTTCCATGACAGTATCCCTTTAAGTATATTTCAGACAATTCCAGTTAGATTGGCCCCTGAGGTCTGTTTGTTAGAGTTAGTGGATTTTGATACCCCCTCCAAAAATAGAAGAGCCTCATTAAAACAGTTCTATTTTATTATTGTAAGAATCTTGTATTGCATAGGATGTGAGCATCACCCCTGGACATAATACAGTGGTTGGAATTATTGGGTATTGTGTCACCTATATATAAAATATCATTTGAGTTGTGTTGTCAACCAGGAGAATTTATGGCAATATGGAAATAATGAATGAATAATTGAGGGTTGTGCCTTTCAATGTTAACTAGGATACCTATGAGTGTGGAATAAGTCCTAGTACCACATATCATTGTATACAGTAAATGGTATAAAATTTAATTTATTGAATATCATTTTGCTATACAATGTATGGGTTGGTAAAACGTAAATGCATGTAGTAGAATATAATATACTGTGGAATGTCATGGTGTAATCATGTAAAACTTGTAATGTGTAAATATTGTTTATTATGATTGGAACCGTTAAAATAATAAAAAATAAACAGTAGGTGTATCCCGTTGTGTGCTTAAATGGTCAATTAAATAAATAGACCCCTATTCTACAATGATATCATTTTTTTAAGGTGTTTAACATGGCTAATGATTAAGTAATAAAAAGATTTTAATAACTTAAAAAAAAAAGAATTAGCGGTTTCAAAACTCTAATTTTAGAGATTTATTAAGAGCATAAAATTAGAAAAACTTTGATGTAAAAATGTAAGTGATAAATGGGGTTAAAGGATCAGTAACATCAATTTGTTTTAAAAAAAATTGTTAGTATAGAATGAAAAGAACAACACAAAGACATATTAAACTTTTAAATCGCTAACTCTTTATTAAGAAATAACTTACCAAAAATCTGCTTGCGCTCCTTTTCAGAAAAGGCGACACAGCGACTATCCATCATGCGGCACTCGATTTCTCCTCCCTGGCTATCTCCAGGGAGGAGATCGCCTTTCCTGAAAAGGAACGCAAGTGGAGTTTAAAAAAAATTGATGTTACTGGTCCTTGAAGTAGCAAATGGTCCCCTTTAAGGCATCACCACCCAAAACCTGTTAGATAACAACATAATGAAATAATTAGATTTAACTTAACGATATACAGTACGCAACCATAAAAATTTTTTAGTTTATATATTTTTTGTAAATATTAGTTGCTTAGAACTATATTTCCTTTCATTAAGTGGAAATCAGCTTTAACAGACCTTATTGATTGGGAACCTATCTCTCAGGCACAAAAATTTCCCACCATTTTCAGAATACAAACTCATATGGAACATTCCTGACCCTACACAATAACTCTTCACCTTCTATTTCACTTTCAGACAGCTCTTTCACTAAAGGAACAAAAGTACCTCAACATTATGCACCTATTTAAATCATAACCATGGTTGCAGTTGGTTATTATAGTGCAGGATTCATAGCATAGCATCTTTTGTTCGTAACTTGACATGGACTAGAAAGACTAATGACGGTGGTAGTTTCAGTTAGCAAGGTCTCGCTCAAGTAATTTAGTACAGGTATACGACCTGTTATTCAGAATGCTCGGGACCTGGTGTTTTCTGGATAGGAGGTCTTTCCATAACTTGGATCTCCATACCGTGCCTACTAAAAAATAATTTAAACATTAATTAAACACAATAGGATTGTTTTGGCCCAAATAAGGATCAATTATATCTTAGTTGGGATCAAGTACAATGTACTGTTTTATTACTACAGAGAAAAAGGAATTATTATTTTTTTAAAAAAAAAATATTTTTGAAAAATTTGAATTAGTTGATTAGAATGGAGCCTATAGAAGATGCCAATCCCGTAATTCGAAGCTTTCTGGATAAACAGTTGCATGACATGCTTGAAAGCTGGGTAGGGCAGTGAGCAGTAGTGATGGGCGAAACGCATTGAAGTCAAAATAATTTTGACGTGCAACAATTTTTGATGTGATCGACAATTTTTATATGCGCAATTATTTTGTCCAAGTGCATTAAAGTTAATGGCTGCCCAAATAATTTTGATAATTTTGAATTTTTATGTGCTTAATTAATTGGATGCGTGGATTTTCTGTTGTCAAATTTTCAACACAGTTTTGTGAAAATGCAAGCAACAAAACACGGAAATTCGCCTGCCTGCAAATTTATTCGCCCATCACTAGTGAGCAGTTCTGAGTAAAAGTTGGAAATTGACTGTAACATTGCATAATAAAGCAGCTGAAATCCAAATACCGCTACTTGATTTTTCCAACTGGCATTTTGTCAAAAAATACCATATATATTTGCCACTGAAAACCATCTAGAATATTAAGAAAAGCAGAGTCAGTTTTAGAAGTTTTGTGCTGAGCAACAACTGATCAGTTAAATAAATACATAAAAATGGTGCAGTGTAGATTACATTTTTATTGCTCTTTTTCTCACAATAGATACAAATGCAATAGATGCTAGATAACTTTTTATATCTCTCCACTTCATTCTTATTCCAATTGGCACCAGTAAGGGTTTCAGTGAATGACTAGCGCCCTAGTCACAGAGAGTGCTAGATTGGATAAAACGTCAAGTGCATGCAGCTGCAGAGCGAGACACAACTCGCTATCTGATGACTAAGCCATAGTTGAGGGAATTAATAAGAAGTTTCATGAATTCACAAGCTTAAAGAACATCAACTTCCTAAACTCTGTAAAAGCCTTAGGGTCACTCATTATCACAAATCTAATAAATAATTCCATATGTTTTCGTGCCAGACTAATTAATTAAAACATCACAATGACCTGCTGTTCTTTCAATATCGCTCTTTGTGGAAAAAAAAGAAAATAGGCCTACATAAGAAAAAGTGCTGCATAATATGTTAACATTGTTAATGGCTGGTTGCCCTGAAGCGTGTCTTTATTTCCTTGCTTTTGCATCAATATGAGTCTGCATTGAAACAGGAACGATAGTTATTGCACTGACATCTATTGACTCTTCACACTAACAAACAAGATCAGAGATAGGTCAAACAGTGCAAACTGGGTTAAGATCAAATGCAACATTAGTTCCCAGGAAACCCCCCAACTCAATATGTTGTAGCTCAATAAAATATTTAAATGTGCCACCAAAATGAATAATGTAGATGTCCAGCACATCAAAGCTATTTTATTGCAGCATAAAACAAATAATGACTATAATAAACCACACAATGCAGACGGTCAAAAGTTGTTTTGCTACAACTCAAGCAAAGTTAAACAACAGTGGTTTTATAAACTATGCAACTGTCAAGAATTTGAGGCAGAAAGGTCCCATATGTCTAAATTATTTTGGAGGTGATGGATTGTGTTAATGGTCAAGTCTATTAGGTCTAATGGGTGAATTGTGTGCAAAGACAACATTAAATGGGGACTGTTGTGAGAATTAAAATGCAATAAGAAATACAGAAATAGGGAGCTTTCTAAATACAATTAATAAAAGGTTTGTTAACATTTTAATTAACTATTAGTATGATGTAGAGCAGTACTGTCCAACTTCTATGGTACCGAGGGCCGGAATTTTTCAAATGTACATGGTGGAGGGCCGATAATGGAAGCCAGTGTAAGCCACTCCCTGTTTTTAGACCACACCCACTTTAAACCACACCCATGTTAACGTCCATATTAATAGCACACCAAAAAAACAAATGGTTGGTGCTCATTGCAGGGATCAGGGTCGGAACTAGGGGTAAGCAGAGTAGGCGGCTGTCTAGGGCGCCATCATTGAGGGGCACACTTTTAAGGGGATTTTTTTTTAATTTTTTCAAGCGTTTATTTAATAATTTGTTTCAGTAATCATGGTCATCCAGTTAGGTGGAATCCATCTCCTTCACCTTCTCCCTCTTGCCGGCAAGTAATAGCTCCTTCTGTGCGGTGCAGCGCGACGTGCATACACGCGTCAATGACATCACTGATGTGTTGGATGACAGAGAGAGGCAGAGAGCTGGCGGGCTGCTTGGTGTGGCTCTCGCTGCTCTCAGCCTTGCACAGTTGCACTGAACTGAAGACATTCTTTCTATTACTGTAAAATGTGAAGCTTCCTGCTGGCACAGCCAGGTACAGATTTGGGGCCATATGTTTGCTGTTGCTGCTGGGCGCTGGCACAGGTACATAAATACTTGGGGGCAATATGATGTGATCAGATTTATTTTTGGCTGCTGCTGACACAGGTAAGGATTGGGTGCAATATGATGGCTGCAGGAGGGCTGTATGATGAATGGCTGCTGAGCTTGCTGGTACAGGTATAGGGAGCAGTAATATAAATGAAAAAGCGTTGTACACTTTCTAGCTCTCTTTATTTAAAAACCATCATGGTAAGGAGGGAAATGGTAATGCAGGACAGGGGGGCACTGAGTGAAGCTCTTACCTAGGGTGCCAAACTACCTTGTGCCTGCCCTGGCAAGGATGCCACTCATATGTGAAAAAAGCGAAGTCATATAAGACATACCCATAATTCCATATGTCTCCTCCTTCCCTGTGTATAATACAGTACCCCGGCATATGATTAAACACCTTAAGGGCCACTAACAATAATTTTCAAATGCTAACAACACCCCAGAACAAATACCAAAGTATGACACACACAGGGAGCATATGGAAGGTAGAACAGAGCAGGAGACAGGAATCAGAACCAGTCTAATATGTACTACATACAGTGACACTGTGCTGGTGCCCCATTAGCATTTTGAATAAGGTGTGAACAGTAGAGATGTCGCGAACTGTTCGCCGGCGAACTTGTTCGCGCGAACATCGGGTGTTCGCGCTCGCCGGAAGTTCGCGAACGTCGCGCGACGTTCGCCATTTTGGGTTCGCCATTGTTGGCGCTTTTTTTTGCCCTCTCACCCCAGACCAGCAGGTACATGGCAGCCAATCAGGAAGCTCTCCCCTGGACCACTCCCCTTCCCTATAAAAACCGAAGCCCTGCAGCGTTTTTTTCACTCTGCCTGTGTGTGCTGAAGAGATAGTGTAGGGAGAGAGCTGCTGCCTGTTAGTGATTTCAGGGACAGTTGAAAGTTTGCTGGCTAGTAATCGTTTTGATACTGCTCTGTTATTGGAGGGACAGAAGTCTGCAGGGGTTTGAGGGACATTTAAGCTTAGGTAGCTTTGCTGGCTAGTAATCTACCTTCTACTGCAGTGCTCTGTATGTAGCTGCAGTGGGCAGCTGTCCTGCTTCTGATCTCATCTGCTGACTGCTGCAATAACAGTAGTCCTTGTAAGGACTGCTTTTATTTATTTTTTTGTTCCAATACAGAGCAGTATCAAGCAGATTACTAGCCAGCAAACTTACTATCATCTGTCCCTGAAATCACTAACAGCTCTCCCCCTACACTATCTCTTCCAAGCACACACAGGCAGATTTTTCAGATACATTTTTGCCCTTGATCCCCCTCTGGCATGCCACTGTCCAGGTCGTTGCACCCTTTAAACAACTTTAAAATCATTTTTCTGGCCAGAAATGTCTTTTTTAGATGTTAAAGTTCGCCTTCCCATTGAAGTCTATGGGGTTCGCGAACCGTTCGCGAACCGCTCGCATTTTTGCGCAAGTTCGCGAATATGTTCGCGAACTTTTTTTCCGACGTTCGCTACATCCCTAGTGAACAGGTGAACAATGTGGGCATTTTCAGTCTGGGTCTCTGGTGTGAACAGTACAGGCCTTTAGGGGTGTGAACTAGTGATGGGCGAATCTGTCGCGTTTCGCTTCGCCGAATAATTCGCGAATTTCCAGCGAAATTCGCGAAACGGCGAAAAATTCGCGAAACGAGTCGCGCGGCCCGATTTTGTCGCGCGTCAAAATATTTTGTCGCGGACGCGAGTATGTGTTTTAACGCGCGACGTTATTTTTGACGCGCAGTGCAATTTGATGAAGCCCATCTTCTATGGGTGTTTTGTTTGTATAACCTTTTTTCATCTTTGGGCCTACAAATAAAAATTTTCCCCTTAGTTTCAAGCTTTGTAGTCTGTGATGATAAATGAACATGGTATCTTTTGCTTTGTGTCTGAATGTGCTGAATTGGATTGGACTCCATGGGAAGACCAATACACATGCGTGTTTCACTTAGTATACTGCTACACACATGCCCTGCATTGTTAGAGGACTCCTATCTTGAAAAAATGGCTCCCATTTTGCAAGTTTCTTAAACTTTTAACGTTTGTGGATTTTTTCACATTACCTCTGGTCAACTGGTAATGGTATCTACTACTACTCTATATCTCTGTTTAACCAAAAAGTATCATCTGTACTTCAAATATCTAATAGTAGATTACTAACACAAGTACAACTAATAAATCTGAACAGATAGTATCTGGATGCTTTGTATCTCAGATAAAAATGAATAAACCATATGTTTATGTGAATGAACCTTATATTTACATCATGTAATTGTAATGATTCTGAAATACTATGTAATGTAATTTTAATGACTCCGATTAAGAATAGTCATCGTTGTGTTATTAGAATCCAAACAATTCCAAGTACCATGTGAGTATTAGTTTAGTCAAATGAAAAATGAACTCAAAATATAGAGATATAAAAATTTTTTTTAATTCACAACATATAGCACAACTGGTGCTGTAACAAATAATAAATAAATTAAAGTGGAGGAGGAGGAGGAGGAGCAACAACCCTCTGGAGGTTGTCAACAATGTCCCTAACCTCACCCAGCTCCTGCCGCATGGCATTTACTTGATGAACTAGGGTGACCAGGAGCTCAGTCTGGTCGTAGTAGGCATGCTCTGTCTGAGTGCCTACACTGAGCCCCTGGTCGTCCACTGGTGGTGCCGCCTGGTGAGGTGGTGGTGCCGCCTGGTGAGGTGGTGGTGCCGCCTGGTGAGGTGGTGGTGCCGCCTGGTGAGGTGGTGCCACCTGGTGAGGTGGTGGTGCCGCCTGCTGAGGTGGTGGAGGCGGTGCTGCCTCATCAGGTACAGGCGGTGCTGCCTGGTCAGGTGGTGGTGGTGCTGGTACTTCCCCATCATCATCATCATCAGGATCATCTTGGATCCACTCAGCTGGCAATGAATAAATTTCAGTTTGAGTAACACACCAATTGCATTTGTACAGTATACATTATACAGGATAAGGTGTCATGTTGTAACTACAGGAAAATTAACTTTATTGTAGTTAAGAAGGGAAACCTATTTATTACGTTTAAATAAATCTACCTTTATGTGAAGTAAAATTCTTATTAGCCTTGTCACAGGCCTAAACAAATACACATTTGCTCCAAAATACCAAAATAAATAGGAATCAAGTGCAGGGCAAGATTTACATAGTAGGCATCCCTAGGCCCACTGCCATTCGTCGCCCCTGTCCCCTCCCCTTTATTCGGGAAAATTTTTATCATCTGGACAGGAGCAATGGGGATTGCTGCGTGGGAAACTATTGTATCTCCTGTGCATCCCCAGTGTTTCTGAACCAATATGGGTGTGGTTGGACAGCATGCCGCCACCCTAAAATCTTCCAGCCCTAGGCCCGGGCCTTGGTGGCCTTTTTCACAGATCCGAGCCTGATCAAGTGGCTTTATTGTAGTTAAGAAGGGAAACCTATTTATTACGTTTAAATAAATCTACCTTTAAGTGAAGTAAAATTCTTATTAGCCTTGTCACAGGCCTAAACAATTACACATTTGCTCCAAAATACCAAAATAAATGGGAATCAAGTGGCTTTATTGTAGTTAAGAAGGGAAACTCATGTATTGCATTTAAATAAATCTATTATAATCTGTTTAAATAATCTCCATTTGACAGCTCATTTACTTGTTATTTAACTTGTCTGCAATTATGTCAGTCAGTCAAAGTCAACTGTTCCAATCCTAATTACAGTATTCACTTAAATACATTTTTGCTGTAAAATAGCAAATCATTTTAAGATGTTTTCTTTTTAAATAACTCTACCTTCCACTTCCACGCGCAGCTCATCAACAAATGCGCTGTGGCGTCTTTTGAGATCGCTCCAGATCCTCTGGAGCTCCCTCAGACTTAAGCGCAGGCGGTACTCCCTCCGCAGCCTGCGCCTCAGCCGTTCCATTATGCTCCTCCGGAGCGCCTGGATTCCTCTCACTCCAGGAGGGATATTGTCGTATCCCTCCTGGTGCAGGTACCTGACGAAGTACCGCAGCTGGTCTCGGTTCATCATGCCAGGTCCTGCCATTTTCAAACTGCACTCCTAAAAATGTAAGCACGGGCGGGGCTATTTATAGTGGCGACGCCCATTTTTGACGCGCGCATGACGCGCGTCACATGACGCGTGCGCGCACACGACGCGCGTCACATGACGTACGCGCGCGCATGCGCAAACACAGTTTTGATATGGCGCGCGACGAACCTCGTCGCGCGGCGACGAACCTCGTCGCGCGGCGACGAACCTCGTCGCCCGGCGACGAACCTCGTCGCGACGGCGACGAAATTGATAAATTGACTACTATAACACTCAAATACATTGATTTTTTAAAATAAATTATGATATTAAGTCACACTATATTTTGCAATTAGGCACTATTAGAAGTAACATTATTCCCCTAGCAATCATACATTGATTTAAATAAGAGACTGGAATATGAATAGGAGAGGCCTAAATGTAAAAAAGTAGCAATGACTAACAATACATTTGTAGCCTGACATAGTATTTGCTTTTTAGTTGGGGTAAACTCATTGACCCACATTTAAAAGCTGCAAAGAGTCTGAACTTAGAAGAAAAAGGCAAATAAGTAAAACCAAATTAAAAGTTGCTTAGAATTTGCCATACTATTGCATACTAAAAGTTACCTTAAAGGTGAACCACCCCTTTAAGGGCTTTGCACTGGATCTATGAATACGTTGTGTAAAGTGTTTGGAAACAAAGGATGGCGTGTGTTCTCTTTGAAGGTTATGGACAGCAAACTGGGACAAGACTGCTTGTGAAGTTGAAAGTTGCAAAATAGCAGATGCAGCTGAAAGTGGGATGTAAGATGGACATCATCTAGGAATGAAATTCCTTTTTCCATTAAGCAAACTGTGTTGTCTCGTTTATTTAACTCAAGGACAAAAGCATTCATAGAGGACAAATTCAATCTAAATTATTACTTACAGCATGAATTTAAGTAGAGTTTATGGCTATGTTTGTGTCACCCAGGGTTGCCAGGTTGGTTGGTTTCCAGTCAAATTTACTGGGCTGATGTTTGGGGCCTGTTTGGGCCTCTGTGTAATTTGAATGCAAGGGCCTATTTTGACTCCCAGACCAGACATGGCTTTGGGACTACCATTAAAACATTTCCCTTACTTTTGTACACAGTGATGAATGTATATATGTCATGTTTTGCTTTGGAATCAATGGGAAGAGCAATTCACACCTATGTTCCACTCAGTTACTGCTACACACACATGCCCTCCCTGTATACATTTTTTAGAGCACTATCATTTCAAAAGAAAGAATAATGACTGAGGCAAAGGACTTTTGGCCGCAGTCGTTTCAGGGGTAATAATAGTGTGAATACATTTGACAACCAAGCAGCAAGCATTGTTGTAATCAATTGTATTAGAGCCAGAAGAATTAAATGAGGCAGGCCTCAACCCCCAGAAGAAATTAGCCAAACAATGGGGCTGTATTCGAAGAAACATTTTTATAAGCCATGATAGGCCTCAACCACCAGAAGAAAGTAGCCAACTTAGCGGCAAAATTACAAGCAACCTATTTAGAAGCCATGATAGGCCTCAACCCCCAGAAAAAATTAGCCAACAATATGGCAGTATTCGAAAAAACATTTTTAGAAGCCATGTTAGGCCTCAACCACCAGAAGAAATTAGCCAACAATGTGGCAGTATTCGAAGAAACATTTTTAGAAGCCATGATAGGCCTCAACCCCCAGAAGAAATTAGCCAACAATATGGCAGTATTCGAAGAAACATTTTTAGAAGCCATGATAGGCCTCAACCCCCAGAAGACAGTAGCCAACTTAGCGGCAAAATTACAAGCAACCTATTTAGAAACCATTTTAGGCCTCAACCCCCAGAAGAAATTAGCCAAACAATGTGGCAGTATTCGAAGAAACATTTTTAGAAGCCATGATAGGCCTCAACCCCCAGAAGAAATTAGCCAACAATATGGCAGTATTCGAAGAAACATTTTTAGAAGCCATGATAGGCCTCAACCACCAGAAGACATTAGCCAACTTAGCGGCAAAATTACAAGCAACCTATTTAGAAACCATGTTAGGCCTCAACCCCCAGAAGAAATTAGCCAAACAATGTGGCAGTATTCGAAGAAACATTTTTAGAAGCCATGATAGGCCTCAACCCCCAGAAAAAATTTAGCCAACAATATGGCAGTATTCGAAGAAACATTTTTAGAAGTCATGATAGGCCTCAACCCCCAGAAGAAATTAGCCAAACAATGTGGCAGCATTCGAAGAAACATTTTTAGAAGCCATGATAGGCCTCAACCACCAGAAGACATTAGCCAACTTAGCGGCAAAATTACAAGCAACCTATTTAGAAACCATGTTAGGCCTCAACCCCCAGAAGAAATTAGCCAAACAATGTGGCAGTATTCGAAGAAACATTTTTAGAAGCCATGATAGGCCTCAACCACCAGAAAAAATTTAGCCAACAATATGGCAGTATTCGAAGAAACATTTTTAGAAGCCATGATAGGCCTCAACCCCCAGAAGAAATTAGCCAACTTAGCGGCAAAATTACAAGCAACCTATTTAGAAACCATGTTAGGCCTCAACCCCCAGAAGAAATTAGCCAAACAATGTGGCAGTATTCGAAGAAACATTTTTAGAAGCCATGATAGGCCTCAACCCCCAGAAGAAATTAGCCAAACAATGTGGCAGTATTCGAAGAAACATTTTTAGAAGCCATGATAGGCCTCAACCCCCAGAAGAAATTAGCCAAACAATGTGGCAGTATTCGAAGAAACATTTTTAGAAGCCATGATAGGCCTCAACCCCCAGAAAAAATTAGCCAACAATATGGCAGTATTCGAAGAAACATTTTTAGAAGCCATGATAGGCCTCAACCACCAGAAGACATTAGCCAACTTAGCGGCAAAATTACAAGCAACCTATTTAGAAACCATGTTAGGCCTCAACCCCCAGAAGAAATTAGCCAAACAATGTGGCAGTATTCGAAGAAACATTTTTAGAAGCCATGATAGGCCTCAACCCCCAGAAAAAATTTAGCCAACAATATGGCAGTATTCGAAGAAACATTTTTAGAAGCCATGATAGGCCTCAACCCCCAGAAGAAATTAGCCAAACAATGTGGCAGCATTCGAAGAAACATTTTTAGAAGCCATGATAGGCCTCAACCCCCAGAAAAAATTAGCCAACAATGTGGCAGTATTCGAAGAAACATTTTTAGAGGCCATGATAGGCCTCAACTACAAAAAAAATTGCCGACAATGCAGCAGTAGTGTCAGCCACAGCAGTAGGAGCCTTGATAGACACCCACCAGAGTTTTGCCAAATAATGAGGCATTAGTAGCATCAGCAGCGGCAGTCATGTTGTAACTTTCAATCAACTCTATATTAGAGCCAGAAGAATTAAATGAGGCAGGCCCCAAACAGAAGACGTTTGCCAAATAATGAGGCATTAGTAGCAACAGCAGCGGCAGTCATGTTGTAACTTTTAATCAACTCTATATTAGAGCCAGAAGAATTAAATGATGCAGGCCCCAAACAGAAGACGTTTGCCAAATAATGAGGCATTAGTAGCAAAGAGCAGCAGCAACAACAGTCATGTTGTAACTTTCAATCAACTCTATATTAGAGCCAGAAGAATTAAATGAGGCAGGCCCCAAACAGAAGACGTTTGCCAAATAATGAGGCAGTAGTAGCAACAGCAGCGGCAACAGCAGTCATGTTGTAACTTTCAATCAACGCTATATTAGAGCCAGAAGAATTAAATGAGGCAGGCCCCAAACAGAAGACGTTTGCCAAATAATGAGGCATTAGTAGCAACAGCAGCAGCAACAACAGTCATGCTGTAACTTTTAATAAACTCTATATTAGAGCCAGAAGAATTAAATGAGGCAGGCCCCAAACAGAAGACGTTTGCCAAATAATGAGGCATTAGTAGCAACAGCAGCGGCAGTCATGTTGTAACTTTTAATCAACTCTATATTAGAGCCAGAAGAATTAAATGATGCAGGCCCCAAACAGAAGACGTTTGCCAAATAATGAGGCATTAGTAGCAACAGCAGCAGCAACAACAGTCATGTTGTAACTTTCAATCAACTCTATATTAGAGCCAGAAGAATTAAATGAGGCAGGCCCCAAACAGAAGACGTTTGCCAAATAATGAGGCAGTAGTAGCAACAGCAGCGGCAACAGCAGTCATGTTGTAACTTTCAATCAACGCTATATTAGAGCCAGAAGAATTAAATGAGGCAGGCCCCAAACAGAAGACGTTTGCCAAATAATGAGGCATTAGTAGCAACAGCAGCGGCAACAACAGTCATGCTGTAACTTTTAATAAACTCTATATTAGAGCCAGAAGAATTAAATGAGGCAGGCCCCAAACAGAAGACGTTTGCCAAATAATGAGGCAGTAGTAGCAACAGCAGCGGCAACAACAGTCATGTTGTAACTTTTAATCAACTCTATATTAGAGCCAGAAGAATTAAATGAGGCAGGCCTCAAACAGAGAAGACTTTTGCCAAATAACGAGGCATTAGCAGCAACAGCAGAGTCAGCAACAGTCATGTTGCGACTTTTAATCAACTCTATATTAGAGCCAAAAGAATTAAATGAGGCAGGCCCCAAACAGAGAAGACTTTTGCCAAATAACGAGGCATTAATAGCAACAGCAGTGGCAGCAACAGTCATTTTGTAACTTGTAACTTTCAATCAACGCTATATTAGAGCCAGAAGAATTAAATGAGGCAGGCCCCAAACAGAAGACGTTTGCCAAATAATGAGGCATTAGTAGCAACAGCAGCAGCAACAACAGTCATGCTGTAACTTTTAATAAACTCTATATTAGAGCCAGAAGAATTAAATGAGGCAGGCCCCAAACAGAAGACGTTTGCCAAATAATGAGGCAGTAGTAGCAACAGCAGCGGCAACAACAGTCATGTTGTAACTTTTAATCAACTCTATATTAGAGCCAGAAGAATTAAATGAGGCAGGCCTCAAACAGAGAAGACTTTTGCCAAATAACGAGGCATTAGCAGCAACAGCAGAGTCAGCAACAGTCATGTTGCGACTTTTAATCAACTCTATATTAGAGCCAGAAGAATTAAATGAGGCAGGCCCCAAACAGAGAAGACTTTTGCCAAATAACGAGGCATTAATAGCAACAGCAGTGGCAGCAACAGTCATTTTGTAACTTGTAACTTTTAATCAACTCAATATTAGAGCCAGAAGAATTAAATGAGGCAGGCCCCAAACAGAAGACATTAGCCGCAAAATTGTAAGAAAAATATTTAGAAGCCATGTTAGGCCTCAACCCCCAGAAGAAATTAGCCAACTTAGCGGCAAAATTATAAGCAACATATTTAGAAGCCATGTTAGGCCTCAACCAGAAGAAATTAGCCAACAATGTGGCAGTATTCGAAGAAACATTTTTAGAAGCCATGTTAGGCCTCAACCAGAAGAAATTAGCCAACTTAGCGGCAAAATTATAAGCAACATATTTAGAAGCCATGTTAGGCCTCAACCAGAAGAAATTAGCCAACATTGTGGCAGTATTTGAGAAAACATTTTTAGAAGCCATGTTAGGCCTCAACCAGAAGAAATTAGCCAACAATGTGGCAGTATTCGAAGAAACATTTTTAGAAGCCATGTTAGGCCTCAACCAGAAGAAATTAGCCAACTTAGCGGCAAAATTATAAGCAACATATTTAGAAGCCATGTTAGGCCTCAACCAGAAGAAATTAGCCAACATTGTGGCAGTATTTGAGAAAACATTTTTAGAAGCCATGTTAGGCCTCAACCAGAAGAAATTAGCCAACTTAGCGGCAAAATTATAAGCAACATATTTAGAAGCCATGTTAGGCCTCAACGAGAAGAAATTAGCCAACATTGTGGCAGTATTTGAGAAAACATTTTTAGAAGCCATGTTAGGCCTCAACCAGAAGAAATTAGCCAACTTAGCGGCAAAATTATAAGCAACATATTTAGAAGCCATGTTAGGCCTCAACCAGAAGAAATTAGCCAACAATGTGGCAGTATTCGAAGAAACATATTTAGAGGCCATGTTAGGCCTCAACTACTAAAAAAATTTGCCGACAATGCAGCAGTAGTATCTACGATAGCAGTAGGAGCTTTGATAGGCCCCCACCATAAAAAAATTGCCGACAATGCAGCACAGCAGCAGTACTACTAGGGCTAGTAGCAGGCTACAACAGCAGCAGCAGCAGCAGCAGCAAGGGCAGCAGGTGCAGACAGATGGGGAATGGGCAATACTACTGAGGAGGAGAGTATGGGCAGCAATGGAGAGAGGAGGATAAATCTGTGGAGGAGAAGGAGGAGAGGAGGCTAGTCTCTGCTGTCTGCAATGGGCACTTGGATATCCCCGCTTATCCATGCCTCATTCATTTTAATGAATGTCAGCTTATCCACGCTGCCAGTGGATAGCCGTGTCCGCTTCTCAGTGACCACCCCACCTGCGGCACTGAAGACACGCTCTGACAGGACACTGGCAGGGGGGCAAGCCAGCACCTCCAGAGCGTACTGTGCCAGTTCTGGCCACTGGTCGAGCCTCGAGACCCAATAATGCATGGGGTCATCGTCAGGGCGAATGGCATCCTGCACGCTGACTGACCCCATGTAGTCAGCCACCATATGCTCCACCCGCTGCTGGTGGTGGCTTTGGGTGCTGACTGGGCCTGCTGCTGGCCGTTGAGGCTCGAAAAAGCTCTTCCACACACCCATGAGATCTCCGCCCTTGCTGCTGCTGCTGCTGCTGCTAGGCCCCTGTCTCTGCTGGGTGTGTGGAGTAGTGGAGGCCTGAGAAGTGTCAGACTGGGGGAAGGCCTCCACTAATTTTGAGCACAGAGCCTTCCTCAATTGACCCATCCTCCTCTCTCTCTGGCTGGGTACAAGGAACTCCCCCACCTTTCCCTTGTACCGTGGGTCAAGCAAAGTAGCCACCCAATAATCCTCCCGGTCTTTGATAGAACAGACCCGGGGATCGCTTCGGAGGCAAGTCTGCATATGGGCAGCCATGTAAAAGAGGTGCCCCCGACCAACCTCTTCTTGACTGCCCTCCAGATGCAGCAGGTCATCTGGCTCGACCTGCCCCTGCTCTGTACCCTCCCAGCCGCGGACAATAGCTGGGGTGGTTGGGTGGCATGTGCCCTGCTCCCCATGCTGCACAGGCACCCAGTCCTCCTCTCCCTCATCCTCCTCATCAGGCACCATCTCCTCCTCAGCCCCCTCTGCCTGCCTACGGGGCCTACTCTCCTCCTCCTCCTCCTCAGGCACGTCACCCTCCTCTAGCAGCCCATCCAACGTGCGCTTGAGGAGGAACACCAGGGGTATGACATCGCTAAGACACGCATTGTCCCTGCTAACAAAGCGTGTCGCCTGCTCAAAGGGGGCAAGTACTTGGCAGAGCTGCCTCATTTGCTGCCACTGCTCTGCACTAAAGTACCCCAAATCCGCCCCCTGAGTACCCCTGGCACTGTGCTCCAGCAGGTAATTGCTGACCGCCCAGCGCTGCTCTACGAGGCGCTCCACCATGTGCAGGGTGGAATTCCAGCGCGTCGGCAGGTCACAGATGAGCCGGTGGGGTGGCAGACTATGCTGCCGCTGCATCCGTGCCAAAGACGCGCTGGCGGTGGGGGACCTGCGAAAATGGGCACATACCCTACGTACCTTCTCCAGCATGTCACCCAACCCTTGGTAGCTCTTGAGGAAGCGCTGCACCACAAGGTTGAGGACATGTGCAAAGCAAGGCATGTGGGTCAGGTGCCCTAGGCGGATGGCGGCCAGCAGGTTGCGACCGTTGTCGCAAACAATATTACCTGCTTGGAGCTGGCGGGGAGTGAACCACCGCTGCACCTGAGTCTGGAAGGCAGCCATGAGCTCAGGTGCAGTATGACTCCTCTCGCCCAGGGAGAGGAGTTGCAGCACAGCCTGACATCGCCTGTGCTGCACTGAAGCGTAGCTGCGGGGACGCTTCAGGGGTGGCTCATCCATAGTGGAGGAGGAGGAGGAAGTGGACATGTGGGGTTTGCCCTGTACCCCACGGGGAGGCACCTGTAGCCTGAGGGGAGCGCCCCGGCTTGCACCCTCCCCAGCACTCATGAGGGTGACCCAGTGCGCAGTGTAGGTTATGTACCTCCCCTGCCCATGCCTGCTGGTCCACGTGTCAGTGGTGCAGTGCACCCTGCCGCCAACAGCATGATCCAGCGACAGGGACACATTCTCAACCACATGCTGGTGGATGGCAGGGACAGCCTTCCTGGCAAAATAATGGCGGCTGGGGATCCGCCAGTTAGGGGCAGCGCAAGCCATCAGCTGTCGGAAGGGGGCTGCTTCGACTAGCTGATAGGGCAGCAGCTGCACTGCCAGAAGCTTTGCCAGGCAGCCATTAAGCCTCTGCACTTGGGGGTGGCTGGGGGAGAGAGGCGTCTTGCGGCTGAGGAACTGGGGGAGGGAAACCTGGCGGGACAGGGGCCGCATTGAGGAGGAGGAGGCTGCAGAAGAGGCTGAGCTACACAGTGGCTGCCTCCGACTGTGAGCCCCAGAATCCTCTTCACCTGCTGCAGGGTCTGGGGAGCTAGCACCTCTTCCCTGAGGAATGGGAGGAGGTGGACAGGAAGCACCACTGCCACCCGGTGCCCTGCCACTTTGGTGCTGCTCCCACGTCATCCTGTGATGACGTTTCATATGGGAACTTAAAGCTGATGTTCCCATATGTGACCCTGCCTGCCCCCTTCGAACCTTCTGCCGGCAGAGCTGGCACACTGCTATTGCCTGGTCCTCTGCCTGGCACGTGAAAAAAGCCCACACTGCTGAAGTGCGGGCCACTGCCTTGCCTGCTGTGGAGGGTTGAGGATGGTCCCCACCCGTACGCACATAGGCTTTGGACCTAGGCGCAGTGCTGCCCTGTTGCCTGCCCCCCCTAGCAGTGGTCGGTGGAGCCGGCTCTTCATCCTCATCAACAACAAACAGTTCCCCCCCTGAACTGCTGCTGTTATCCTCTGGAGCCGGCTCCCAGGGTCTGTCCCTGTCATCGTCCTCCCCCAGACCAGACCCTGCCTCATACATGGCATCAATACCCACATCCAGCATGCTGGTGTCTGACCCCACACCAGCAACTTGCTGCCCTGCCATAAGGGGACCCTGCCCAATATCCCCTATTGATGTGGGCTGTGATATGACCACCTCCTCCTCTTCATCAGACATGAATGCCCCCCCCATTCCTGCCTGATCATCAAAAAGATCCTGGGTGTCTGGGCCCAAGTCCACCTCAGGATCAAATAAGAGGGATGGGGTGTCATCCCACACTGAGCTAGCAGGTGATGCCACCTCCTGCCGCTCACTGGTGCCTGCTGCAGATGAGGTAGCCTGGGTCAGCCAGTCTACCACTGCCTCTGCCTGCTGCGACCGTATGGGTCGCGAAGCAGTGGCAAAAAAATCGGGCACAGTCCTACGTGGACCAGTTGCCCCGCTGCTGCGACCCACAGCCACCTGCTGCTGTGGCATTTGCTGCTGCTGTTGTTGCGGCTGCTGCTGCTGTTGTTGCAGCTGCTGCTGCTGTTGTTGTTGCAGCTGCTGCTGTTGTTGTTGCAGCTGCTGCTGTTGTTGTTGCAGCTGCTGCTGTGATGGCAGCTGCTTTGATGGCAGCTTGTGCTGCGACTGATTTACAGTGCCCAGACTGGGCATGGCACATGGCTGTTGTGGGGTTGGATGCCCACGGCCAGCACCACGGCCTCTTCCTCGGCCACCCCTCCCTATCCCACCCTTCTTCCCACCACCACCACCACCCATCCCTAACCCACCCTTCTTCCCACCACCACCACCCATCCCCCCTCTCCCACGGCCCGTCATATTGGGCAACTAAACTTAAAAAAAAAAAAATATATATAAGGGGGGGTTTGGATATTTCGGGGAAGGAAAGGAGAAAAAAATAAAACCCTCAACTAAATCCCCTCAGCAGAAGTGTGCACCCACAAGGAGTACACACACCAGCACAGACAAAGACAAAGACAGTTAGCCCTAAAAAGGGCTATTGGGTGGTGAGCAGGCAAGCAGAAGAGGGAAAACAGTAAACTGAAATCCACAACCTCCACTTGCACTGACTCAGAAAAAAAAAAAGCTCTCTACACAAACTCCACTAGCTAAATCACACACAAATCTCTCACTATCCTGCTCTCTCTACCTCTACCAGAAACGCCACGAGTAATGGCCGCCTCTGCAGCTCCTTATATAGCCAGTGGGTTGGCTCAGGGATGGCTCACATCTTATTGGCTGCTGTGGGTGATGTTTAGTTTGTCGCGCGTCTTTTTGTTTTGACGCGCATTAGCGGCGTCGCGGCTCGTCGCGCGACGAAAATTTCGACGCGCGGCGAAACGAGTCGCGAGGCGAATTTTTGCCGCAATTTCGCGAAAAATTCGCCCGCGGCGAAACGCAGAAATTCGCCGCGAATTTAACCATGGCGAATTTATTCGCCCATCCCTAGTGTGAACAATAGAGGTGTCACAAGTGTGAACAATACAGGGGGATCACAGGTGTGATACAGGGGATTACAGTGTGAATTTTAGGTTTTAAATGCAGAGGCCAGTTAATCTCTCTAGTGATACCGTTTAAATATTACATCTGGTAAACAGACATAGCAGGCAGACTTTGATGTGGAGGGCCAAATAAGAGCCAGTTGGACAGCCCTGATGTAGAGAGACATTGTGCAATTGGTTTTCATTTTTTATTATTAGTAGTTTTTGAGTTATTTATCTTTTTATTCAGCAGCTCTCCAGTTTGCTGATTGATAGGGTGCAAATTCCCCTAGCAACCATGCATTGATTTGAATAAGAGACTGGAATATGAATAGGAGAGGGCCTGAATAGAAAGATGAGTAATAAAAAGTACCAATAACAATAAATGTGTAGCCTTACAGAGCATTTGTTTTTAAATGGGGTCAGTGACTCCCCATCTGAAAAAGGCAAATAATTAAAAAATATAACTTTTATCCAGAAAGCTCAGAATTATGGAAAGGCCATCTCCCATAGACTACATTTCATCCAAATAATCCAAATTTTAAATATGATTTCCATTTTCTCTGTAATAAAAACAGTACCTTGTTCTCGATCCCAACTGAGACATTATTAATCCGTATTGGAAGTAAAAGCAGACTATTGGGTTTATTTAATGTTTATGTGATTATCTAGTAGATTTAAGGGATGAAGATCCAAATTACGGAAAGATCCATTATTTGGAAAACTCCAGGTCCCGAGCATTCTGGATAACAGGTCCTATACCTGTATTTGGATTTTTAGTTTAGTAGAGTTTGTGAGTTTATTCATGGTTTCCAAAACCACGAAAAGGAGACTGTTGACAAACTTAAAGCTGAACCACCTTTAATGAAAAATGATGTACTTTGCCGGAAAAAATCAAGTTGTTTAGTATCCCCCTCTCGGGGTACAGCATTTTTAATTGATAATATAAAGAATGTTTCTTATTTCTGTGAGATGGAGCTTATATTACAATTTCATTCTCAACAGTTACATAAATCCTAATACAGGTATGGGATCCATTATCCAGAAACCTGTCATCCAAATTACAGAAGAGCCATCTCCCATAAACTCCATTTCATCCAAATAATCCACATTTTTAAAAATGTTTTCCTTTTTGTCTGTAATAATAAAACAGTACCTTGTACTCGATCCCAACTAAGATGTAATTAATCCTTATTGGAGCAAAACTAGTAGACTTATGGTATAAAGATCCAAATTATGCAAATATCCGTTTTCTGGCAAACCCAGTTCATGAGCATTTTGGATAACAGGTTCCATACCTGTACTTTGTGCAAATAAGCTGCATAAATCCATATTGGTGACAAAACAAGGTATGGATATCCAAATTACAGAAAGATTCCTTAGGCAGAAAACCCCCCTATGCCTGTATAGGGATCAAACCAGGGCACCACAAATCAGAATCTTGCATTTGCCACTGAGCAGTTCATTATTGTAATAAAAAACGCTCACCCTGGTGGTCCAGTGGTTCGGCCGCCATGTTGGATACTTAGGGCGTGCGCCGTGTCTCGTTCTTTATATTGATGCGGACGCGCTGGCGTAATGACGCTGGTGTGCAATGGCACGGAAATCAAGCCAAAGGCGGCAGCTACAGGCAGAAGCACGAACTGAGACCAGGGTGCTTGGCATCGGTTCTGGATTTAGGGTGCCAACCGTGATATTTATAGCTTAAACAAGTCTGCAAGATTAGAGCATGTGGCCATTAGCTGTATACAACATTTTAATAAACTTAATGGCTGTCTTTAAAAGATAATAAGTAATATATGCCATTTTGGTATAGACAGCATAGGGTAATAGCCTGCAATCTAATTAATTCTGTAATGTTGGTGCTGGAGTAAAACGTGGTCTGCAAAAGACTTCAGATAAGCAAGATAATTAATATCAAATTATTTTTCCAAAGCAAATTGCAATTATACAAAGCCATAGTTGACATATCTTTTACAAAGTAATAAACATGTAATATACAGTAATGCATACTAGCTGATGATTCTGCAGATGGTACAGGTATGGGGTCCCTTATCCTGAAACTCAATATTCTAAAATCTCAGCATTACAGAGCCTATTTTAAGCAAATAATGAACATTTTAAAATACATTTCCTTTTTCTCTGTAGAAATAAAACTTTTAGCTTCTACATGATGGTAACTAAGCTGCACAAATCCATATTGGCGGCAAAACAATCCTATTGGGCTTATTAAATGTTTAAATGATTTTTATCAGACTTGGTGATTCAAATTACACAAAGATCTCTTATCAGGAAACTCCCAGATCTCAAGATCCCACACATGTACTACCAGAAATCAGCTTGAGATAAAACCAGATTCCAGGGCAATTTTAGATTTTTTCTTTTCCGATAAGGGGATGATACAGAACATTCTGCTCAGTAGAGATGCTCAGAATCCCAGATTTCGATTTGGAAATATCCATATCCAGCTCAAACCCAACCCCTAAATGCTATGTAACTGTGAAGCACTCCAAAATGTGTATTTCTGTTGACTATTTTCTGTCAATCATCTGAATATAAAAATTACAGATTAGGTACATCCCTAATATAAAAGGGAAGCCTTCACATTTGTTTAATATCAGCACCTTTTTTTTGTGAAATAAAACTAAAAAAAGTCCTTTGTGCCCATCATATATCTAAAGTTAGAGATAAGAGAACCAGCTTGGAAAGTTTTAGAAAGTTGGTGGCAATACATTATAAATGGAAGTAGATAAGGAAAAGGAAACAACTATTATTGCTTAGAGAAATTACAATTTTGTTAAGTGAACTGTTGTTTGCTTTGCAAAGTGACTGTTTCACAAAATAATTGCTGTTAGGATGTTTTTTTTCCATTCTTGCTGCCTTTGTTACACACACTCTTTTTTTGTAAGCTGCAGGCAGAGTGACAGCATAGAGAACAAGCTGCTAAATGTGGCACACCTGATAGGAAGACATGATAAAGAAGGTGTCTGTGATTCCATGACAGGCCTAGTCATATCTTACACCTTGCTTTAAAGTAGTATAGAGGGTTGTTCCTTCAAAGAACATATTAGCTAGTGACCTCTGTCACTGAAAGGGGACAAACAACATCTGAAACATTTCTCTTTGAGTTCTCCTCTTCAACTAAAGGTGAATTTATGCTTATCTGTAAAATAAATAGTTTTATGCTGCAATGATGTGAAGCCTGTGTTGTGCTTCTCATAAAAAAATTACTTTCAAACTCCGAGATCAAACTACCAAGTTTCAAAATACTGCAGCTATTTTATACTGAATCTATAAACAGATTATATTATTGTACAGCAAAATATTATAATATTATTGCCACTGATTGATGCTGTTTGTACAAATAATGCCAACATATCCACGCAGAGGACTAGAGAGAGACTGATTCTTTCATTACTTTTAACCCTTACTGGAATATATGTTACCCATTATTGTAGGCTCTTATACTAATGCTATTTGTATAAAATGGTATGTACACAGAGGATGACTTATTTCTACATTATTTTCATGATTATTATTCATTGTTACAGTATATTGGGTAGAAATTGCTTAGATAACATTTTATATGCTTAAAAGAGAAGGAAAGTCTTATTACACTTGGGGGTGCCAAATGTTAGGTGAATGAATTTACTTACCTGAAACCCAGGGCAGAAAACTGCACCGGCCCAGGATTCTTCCAGGGAACACCACGGAGCGATCCTCTTCCAGCTTCTTCTTTCCTCTTGTGGCTGCGCATGTGCATTAGTGGATAAGTCAAACTTTAACTAAAAAGTTGCCTATTTCGTTCTTCTGTACATGCATCTGCCCCAGGAAATTTGAAGAAAGAAGCCGGAAGAGGATCGATCAGTGTTGCTCGCTGGATTAACCTCCAGACCGGTGCAGTTTTCTCCAGATAGGCGCACTGGCCCAGGGTTTTAGATAAGTAAGACATGTAGAAAAGTGATGGGCGAATTTGGGGCGTTTCACTTTGCCGAAAAGTTCGTGAATTTCCCGCGAAATTTGCAAAATGGTGGAAAATTCACAAAATGGTGCCGGAGTCTTGTTTTTGGACCCTGGTCCAATTTTCACTGGCAAATTTTTGCGTCGGTTGTCGAATCATGGGAATTCACCGCAAATTTGCGCCTGGTGAATAAATCTCTATTGGAGATGGTCTTTCCGTAAATCATAGCTTTCCAGATGGGTTTCCGGATAATGAATCCCATACCTTTAGTACATTCGTTTTTCATAGATAGATGAGATTAAAGGATCACATTGATCTGAGTAAAACCTTGGGTTGTACCTGGTTTCCTAATATGTCTCTTCGTTGGGATAACCAAGTCCATAACTCTGCTTAGCCATGAACTGCCTATGGTATATATTGTCTGTAAATAAGTAATTGCACCAGCTTTAGCAGAGCAGCCCAAATCACAATGAGTGCAGTTTTGTTGGTGAAAAATGTATCAGTATGTGTTGACCCTAACCTTGACTTTTGGTTGGGATTCTGTTACAGTTCAGATACGTTCCTGTCTAACCATAACATACCTATGTGTTGGACATAGCCATAAAAACATTTTGCTGGAACAGTTTACAACAATGTCTGGAATATCTCTGAGAACGTGATGCTGTTTTGTATATAGAGTTATGATGAGAACATCATTTTGAGGGAGTAAAAAAAGCACATTGAGAACAAAATTAACTGTGTTTGGTTCCATTTGTCTTTTGCTTAGTGGCAGAACTGTGTTTGGTTTGGGTCCATTTGTCTTTTTCTTAGTGTAAAACACCAGCTCCATTTACTGTATATGTTGGGTATGGGTAGTTATGGTTAAAGGAGAAGGAAAGCTACGGAGGCATTTTATTGCCAATAGATTAGCTGCAATAGTGCAAGCTAGAATGCTATATTTATTCTGTAGAATGTTTTACCGTACCTGAGTAAAAAGCTCTAGAAACTCTCTGTGACATCACTTCCTGCCTGAGTCTCTCCCTGCTTTGGCCTCAGATTACAGTAGAGAAGGGAGGGGGTGGGGAAGAGGAGCAAACTGAGCATGCTCTTGCCCAGGGCAATGAGGTTTAAGCTGAAGACATGAAGTCTGATACAGAAGCCCATGAGTACACAATAGAAGGAAAGAAATGCTGTGTTTCTTTTGACGGGGGACTCAGAGCAGCACTACTTTGGGGGTTTACTGGTATATTTAGATGGACCTTTCTGATAAGGCTTACTTAGTTTTAACCTTTCCTTCTCCTTTAAGGTACAGTTAGTTCCAACTTCTTTCTTTAGTGCCAAATTCTTACTGGCTGTCATTAAAAGGGGACAATATACTTAAAAAAGCTTTCTCAAAATGTTGTTGTTACCGCTTTTATTTTGTCCATGATCTTTTTAGAGCCTGAAATATGTCAGTTATCCACCCATAACAAACAAAAAAAAAACATAGAACTTTTAAACTGTTTTGTAGGTGTTTTTGAAAAGTCGGGTTTGCTCAAATGCACAGCCCCAAAAGTAACTGAGCATAAGTCCTAGGAATAAATCCATCTGCATTTATTCTAATTGGTTTTAGTTTTTACAATTGTATTACTATAAAATTTCATCATTTTTGAACAACTCAAAAGACAAATTTAACTGAGTGGGTTGAAAAAGAATTGCCTTTAATTTAAATACAAGTAATTTACAATCAGAGTAAAACAGCAAACTGAATTTCTTCGAAGGGAAACAGTGGATCCATTATGTGTTTCTTTTATCGATGCCATAAAAGTCAATTTTCTATGTGCACGCTTGGTAAGTACGCATTTGGGGGTCCAATTTTCTGAAGAATCTAGCACCTATAGCAGCATAAATGCCATGAAACTGTACTGTTTGTTAGAAATAATTATCTTGACTTGAGAAAAATATATTGTTTAAAGAGATAAATCAATGTATCTTGGTAACTCGTTTTGTTACAGTTTACATATAATCACACTCAATGACAATCAGATAAAAATCTTGGCTGAAAATCTTTATGTATGCTAAACAGTTTAAAGCTTCATTTAACATAGCAGAGTTTAATTCAGAACAGGTTGTCACTGATTATAAAATATCTGTGCGTCTAGATGAAAAGCAATATTTCATTATACTCGTTAGGAGAATAAAAAATAGCGGTTATTATTTAGTCCAAATGATAATTTTTCATTCATTGGCAACAGGGTGCATGGCTTGATGACAAATTAGATTTCTTCCATCTATGGCGAATGATTGCGAGAGCAAATATATATGCAACAGATTTATTTCCAGCTCAGAATTATTGTAGCTCACCCAGTCAAGCATCCATTCATGAATAATAAACAGTAGGACGCTTAATGAGATGTATGTGTAAAATAAAATGAATAAACATGTTAGATTACTTTTTTATTATAGTCATGGCAGCCTGTTTAAACAGTTTAGATTGCTCTCTCTCTATTTACTTGTCTTAATATCTCACCCTTTTAAATCCATCTCTCTGTTGGTTTTGGCAAGAAATCCATCAAGGTTAGAGAATGGAGCCAAAAAAAGTCTTTACTAATGAAAAAAGTCAATCTGAGCTTTCTGAAAATGAAAGTATTCACATGCCTCCTACTGTAAATATTGCTTTAAAACCAGAAATTGGATTTTTAACCTTCACCAAAAGGAGTAATTTGAATGAATTTTCCCTTAATCCCTTATGTCCATGCGGCTATGCCTACATGACTATATATCAAGAACTGCCAGTGTAATAGCGTAGATACAGCCTAATAGATCCATAAATTGAAACTTGTAGACAAAGCCTGCACTTACCTTTTTACATCCCATCAGAGCAAGATATCGAAAACTGACTTTTGATCATAACCATCAAGATAGTGTTTAAAGAGTCAAAAGGAGACGAAAGCCGCTCCTAATACATGTGTGCTATACATATAGCACTAACTATAGGATCAGGAAGTATGGATTATAAATGTGGGCATCAAGATAGGGCACATAAAAAGTAATGTATAGCACCTCACCATGTGTTTCCAGGGTGCACTGTTTCTCCAGCTTCTGTAAAATAACAGCCACAGCATTTACATATTAGGAGCATGGCACTTCCATCTAAGATGAGTTCCTGGACTAAGACCAAGACTGGGAGAATGCTCAGAAGGAACTCTGTGAAGTCATTGCATTAATTTCTCAGAATGAATAAGGATGCTGGTAGTGGCTAGCCACACATCCGCAGAATATATTTTTCCAATCCTGTGAATGACATTGAAGCATCAAAAATGGCACCCCCCAAAAGCAGCTATCCGGGGAATATTATATAGAGCTGCATAATTACACAAGAAATTACAGGGCGCATGCAAAGAAGAAACTGTGTGAAAGTCATTGCAAGCACATAAAGTTTTCAGAATAAATAAGGATGCTGTGGTGGCTAGCCTCACTTGCCCAGAGGATGGAGCTGCATAATTACAGAAGAATAGCTTTTTATGCTTAAAAAAACGAAGTGGTTTGCAAGGGGCAAGGGAGTACTACTGTTGGGCAAAAAGATGGTTGGGAACTTTCCTTGTCCTTTAGTACCAGAACTTAGAGACCTTTACCCTCACTTAAGGAATTATAGGAAGAGACATGTAGCCTGTCAATCTACCTGGCACTATTAAATCCATGCACTTGGGGTTATGATTTTGTACAGTATCATATGCCTAAACAGAACTGCTAATTTGACCTTTAACCACTCAACCCAACCCACTGTCAGGTCTCTCTGTGAAAAAAAGTGCATTTCTACAAACATTGGCCATACAGTGCAGTTACAGAGAATATATTCATGCAAATTTGCTTCAGACACAGCATACTCAATATCATAGCTCAATAACCAGCAGGGTTGGATCATAAATGCTATTACATTTTCAAATATTTGTTTTCACCATGTGTATATACAGCTCAGTATTTCAGAGGCAGATGCTCATTCCTTCCCAAAACATTGTGCTGTATACAGTACACACATGGAAGTAAATATTTGGAGATTTAAAATATTTTGGAAATTAAAAAAATACTAAAAAACCAACACCACACCACCAATTAAAATATGTTTTCATATGAAAACAACATGTTATGCTTAGTTAATTTCTTATCTGGCCTATTTCCGGCTACAGAATCTAATTTTACTTTGTTTCAGGCATAGGATTCTAGCTGTCTGTATAGCAGAAAATTAGCCACAATCAGCCCTTATCTAAATTACTAATAATTTCTAAACAAGAGTGCCGAATGGGAAGAAAAAGTAAAGAGAGTCTATTGTCATTTGAAGTACTTCTGCCTGAAAATGCACAGTGGATAAAAATTCAAGTGTGATATTATGCCAAAAAAGTGCTAAAGACTTATCTATAGAAATAAGTCAAATCAACTGGAATTGCTATATTTTTTTTCTCTTAATGACCTTTCACTAGTCATTCTCAATTCAGAATCTTCAGTTCTGGTCTGTATGTCATAAGTCATAGAACCAACATGATTGCATGCATTGTAACTTTAAAGTGTATTGTACCTACTTTAAAGTGTATTGTACCTATATAATAAAATAGTTGCATTTACCATATTACAAAGATGACAAATCATAGGTGCCATTTAGCTGGGGCATTTATAATCAAACCTGCTCTTTTGTGCTTCAAAAATAAGTCTTTCCATTTTTTGATAACATTTTTGAATGCAATGTCTGCTGGGAAGAACTGTGACTGCAATATTGGCCATACACATACCAATAATATTTCTATGGATATGGCAGACCATTCAGCGGGATGTTTTGGGTTTGGTGTGGAGGGGGGAACTAATAAAATAAAGTTTCTGACCTTTTACTTTAAAATCCTGCAACCTTTAAAGAGATTCGTAGGAGGGCCATGCATATTCTACATGCAAAAAGAGATTACAAATTTTGAAATCATGTTTTTCATATGTTTTATTTCTGTTTCGTTTTAAGAATCACAGCCTAATAAAGTGGATATGAGTGCAAAACATTTTTTAAAAGTAAATTATTTGTGTTTATTATACAATGCTGCTGCAACTCTTTAGATGATTAAGATAACAGCTTGAAATCAGTAAATCGTTGAATTGCATAAAATCGCCAAAAACTGTTTTAAATGTATTTATTTATAACTAATGAATAATGAACAGACTTTGATGATAACTAATAAATTAGCATTTTCCTGCTACCAGTTATTCTGCAGATAAGCACTGAGAAATAATTTGCAGGTGAGATGGTGTTTCTTTTGATGTTATATTTATTGATTTTCACATAAAATGTTACCAATAGCAGCAAATAAAAATATATACTGTAGGTATTGAAAAAAGCTCAGCATTACTGGAAGGTAATGCCCTATAAAGTCAATTTTAAGCAAATAATTAACATTTTTAAAAATCATGTTATGTGTTTGTATTTAATGTTTACATTTTTTTTAGTAGAAAAATTATGGTGAGCCAAATATAAAAAAAAAAGTTTATCTGTAAAACGGTGGCCATACACTGCTTGATAAAAGCTTGAGACTCGATCCAAAAAGACTCAGTAGCTTAAAGTGATACTGACACTAAAAAACTACTTTTTAAAATATGAATGTACATTAAGGGGCAGATTTACATATGGTCGAATATCGAGGGTTAATTAACCTTCGATATTCGACTGCCGAAAGGTAAATCCTTCGACTTCAAATATCGATGTCGAAGGATTTACCGCAATTCGTTTGATCGATCGAACGATTTTTCTTCGACCAAAAAAAGCTTGCAAAGCCTATGGGGACCTTCCCCATAGGCTAACATTGAGGTTCGGTAGGTTTTAAATGGCAAAGTAGGGAGTCAAAGTTTTTTTTAAAGAGACAGTACTTCGTATAGTCGAATAGTCAAATGATTTTTATTTCGAATTGTTTGATAAGAAGTCGAAGTCGTAGTCGAAGTAGCCAATTCTATGGTCGAAGTAGCCAATTTGATGGTCAAAGTAGCCAAAAAAAACATTCAAAATTCGAAGTTTTTTTTATTCTATTCCTTCACTCGAACTGAGTAAATGTGCCCCTAAAAGTTATCTATATATCATGTTGATCGTTTTTTGCTAAGAGGTTTGCTTATCTAAGTTATTGTTAGTAGAAGTTTCTAAACCTGACTGTTTAGCCAACCTGACTGTCTCCTCCCAGCCTGTAAGTTTCTAATGCTAACAGACTCCTGCTTTACAAATATGGCAGCCCCCTCATACAGGAACACAGGGCACCAGACAGGTAATGTAAAAGCATTGTGCAAATACTTTATGGCAACGTTATAAGTAGCTTTCAAAGGCAATATTATGATAGATGTTAAGGAACACACCATTGGGCCTGCCCAACCAATATCTGGACACAAATCCTCTGCTCATGACCTGCATTGATCTCCGTTATTATTTGATTTTTGTAATAACAGTAATTATTTTACAACATATTTTATTGGTTATTTCAATTAAATTTTTGTTGATGATCTGAATACGGTTTGGCATTATACTTATTTTCATATTTGCAGTGCAAATGATATATGATGAACCACTATGTTCCAAATAACTGTTTATTGTTCATTTGTCAACTGGTATTTAGGGTAACACCTTTCAAGGAATAAAAGTTAATTAACTGTCAAGGTTATGCATCCGTTGTTTTGCTTTGCATAATTGCCACTGATAGCATTCAAATTTGTGTTTCCTTCAGAGAAGAAAAAAAAAGAATCAGCCGCGATATTAATTTCTGTGGCACCTCAGGGTGTGAGCTCAGTGTGTTTGGACAAAGAGCCCCCTGGAATCTTAAATGATGATTCTTTAATTAGTTTACACAGAGTGACTCATGAACAAACAACAATAAAACTAACTAGGCCATGGATAAATGCTTTCAGATGCAAAGGGGCGAATTAATATTAGTTTGTGTTAGAATAAAATCAGCATAACAAATGTTTTATGTGTACAATATTTGTATCTCTGCAGATGATTATGGGTCATTTGTAGTACACGGTATAATAAAATACAATAATGCAACTTGAGAGTCAGAAGAGATCTAAATATCAGTCTTTCTAATAGACAATGCAAAGCACACAAAATTGGATTAGTTTGAATATTGATTTTCACAATGGGAAACATTGGGTTCAAGCAAACCAGCAGTAGAAATTGTTTGTTTGTACTGCTAGAAGACCTGGTATTCAACACATGTTCAAATGTGTTGGAAAACCAAGTCTTCTAATCAATAACCTACTTAAAATGACCCAGCATGCCAATAGGCTGAATACTTTAGCCAGAGTATTGGAAATATAAGTTATGCTAGGGATATTCGAAGAAAAACTAGCACACATTGCAATTGTTATATGTATGGGTCAGTATACCCCTTTTATGGCCATTCAATAGGGTTTGTGCTGTTTTATTGGAAAATATGTTTCGTTTTTGTTAGGTCTTCAACTAAATAAATCTAAAATTGCAAGTCAAGTCCCATTCTATGTCTGAATCTTCTGAGCACAATGAAAACAAATCAGCTGTCTACTGAGAAGCCTCTGTATAATGAGCTGCAGCTGGGGAAAAGAGGGGCTTGTTTATACACTGGGGTTCTCAGTGAACTGTTGTTTTGTTTTCCTGCTATTATGATATAAAAAAAACTTTCAATTAAAGCCAAAATCAAACAAACAAAAAAGGGTCTAATTTTCTTTAGGTATGTAGTTTATGACACGTTTCCCTTACTTCTCTTATTTTTGAAGTAGGCCATACACAAAATACGATAAGTGAAATGGCAAAGGACATGACTGATCATTTAATAGAGAGAACTTAAAGGAACAACATTTCAACATAATACACTTCATGAAAAGATCAGTCGAATGATCACCTGTGCATGTGCAATGATATTAAAAAAAAAGGTATTAGCTTCTGTCACTTAGTAGAGCACCACTGTTGCATGCAGCTCCCTCTTACAGCTTATAACTCACAGGCATAGTGGAGGTAAAAGGTCCCCAAGCTGAACTATAACTCTATAATACATTTTTAGTTCCACAGTTCAACATGTATTATTGCTGAAAATAAATATTTAATGGAAAAGGTACACAGAATAGTTGCAGTTTCAACACAAACTGTTAACCCCCCCCCAGCATACCAAGTGTTGCCTAAGATAAGGCACATTATTCTGCATTCTAACCTCTTGACAGATGTAGCATGGGGAACTAAAACACTACTTCCTCCTTGGTAAAGAGAAAAACTACCTTTTGTAGAGAGAAGCTAGCCTCATCCTAGTGTTCATCAACCATGCCTTGGACTTCAGATTCCGCCTTGCAAAGGCCTCCCAACCCTATCAACTCTCCTTCTAAAGGTGGCCATACACTGTTAGATCCGCTCGTTTGGCAAGGTCCACTAATGACTGGGCGATATCAAGTGAATCAGAACGTTCGGGCCTGGGCCCGAAGATCTGGCCAGTTTTTGGCCTATCAATTGGGAGGACCCATCGGGAGCCCACACACACAGGCAGATAAGTTGCCGAATTGGTCTAAAGGGCCAATATCGGCAGCTTTAATCTGCTTGTGTATGGCCACCTTTAGGTGGAGGCCATAAGAGAGTGAATTATGAGATCCCCTGCCTTACCCATAACATCTCTTTAACCTCAAAAAAGGGTTGTTAAAGGTTTTATTCACTAAAATGTTCATCTATCATACCTTAGAGTCAAACTTTACCTTGCAGAGGCATTCTGCCCCAGGCCACTCAACCCCATCCACTCTCTTTCTAAGGTGGAGGCCAAAGAGAGGATTAGGGATGTAGCGTACTGTTCGCCGGCGAACTAGTTCGCGCGAACTTCGACTGTTCGCGTCCGCCGCAAGTTCGCGAACGTCGCGCGACGTTCGCCAATAGGCGTTCGCGTCAAAAAACGTTCGACCATTCGACCATTCGATTCCTTCGACCGCTAAAATCGAAGGATTTTCGTTCGAATCGAATGATCGAAGCCATTGGATTGAATGAAATCATTCGATTTTCATTCGAATGGCTTCGATCGTTCGATTCGAACGAAAATCCTTCGATCGAACGATTAAAATCCTTCGATCGTTCCAATCGAACGATTTTCGGATGTTCGAAGTTCGCGAACTGTTCGCGAACTGTTCGCATTTTTTGCCGGTGTTTGCGAACGGCGTTCGCGAACACATACTCGGCGGTTCGCTACATCCCTAGAGAGGATCCCCTGCCTATTATAAACTATGGAATACCCATAACACCCTTTACAATTTAATTCAGAAACATCCTACTTTGCTACCATAGTCCTTTTCTTATAATTATTTGACTGCACATAAAAACATATCTTTTGTTTAAGCTCAAATTTTCAAATTGCTCAATTAACAGAACAATGTCTGTTCAGTTTTCCCTTGTACATACACAGCCTGAAGATCATATGTTGTCATATTTTTAACTTTAATATTACACATATGGCCAACTTAAATCTATTAGTGGAAGATTCCCAGAACCTCCTTTGTACTGACCTTGAACATATTTGCATACAGATTCAAAATATCCTTGTATGCTTCTTGCTGTCAATGAGCTGCTCAAAAATTCAAGAGTTTGCACACGGAGACACATTGCTTGATGAACTGTGGTGAGATGACTGACTTTCTCCTTCCTTCTATTTTATATTGTTTTTGAAAGCTGCAATACATTTTACGACACAGGATATTTTAGATTTTTCATCTATTACTCATTGCTTAACAACGATTTTATGGCCTACTATCATCCATAGTCTTTAATACTTAGTGAAGCAAATCTATTGATTAAACAATTACATGATAGAATTCGAGTTCTTTTAAGAAATATATTTTTTTTGGTGAAAGTACAAGGTATGTTTCCCATGATTATTCTGACACCAGTCAAGATGTTTGTTATCTTATGTTAACAAAAGTGATGAGTGACATTTTAAAAAAAAAAAGAAAAAGTACAAAATGCCTATGGGGATTTAGCTTGCAGGAGCTTGTGGTGAATTAATATGTTTAACTGTCTGTAAATTTGAGAGAAAAAAATTGAATGCAAGGTGAAATTTAGCATTTCTCAGTGGTTCAGACAAGATGGATTTCTTGTAAGAAAAAATGTATGAATATATGGATATTTTAGACTGAATTTATTTATATGTGGAAAGTATTTTTGGCAGTTTTCTATGCAGATTCTGTAGCTGAATCATTTATATGCAGGAAACATACAAATCATCAGTCTTCACTTCACAGAACTGTCCATAACACAAGATTTCCCCCCCTTGAACTCTTATACTAGAAATTTGAAAAAATTGCTTGAGTTCATGAAGCATAACAATTATTCTAAGCACCCTCACTCATACAAATACATATGGTTGTGTACTAAAAGTTTTTGCTTAAGAGTCAAATGTAAATTAGAATTGAAATGTGAGACAAATATTTTATGCAATTCTGTTTTGAGGGCCATACAATGAAGGAGAAAAAAAAAAGAAAGTTATTTTCTTCTATTTTGAAGGGATGGCCTCTGGTGCGGTGATCCTCTTTATGGGTAAAAAGGTCCCCTGCTATTTGTCTATAATGACGCGTGCGTCACAAATTCAGTGTTGGATTCGAATTTGGCGCCAAAACCTCTTGGGCACTCTCTGAGTGCCCAAGATTGGTTCCGGTTCTACTGTTCCCGTCTAAGCGTTTCTTTGTCTGAATTCCTGTTTTTTGACTCCAGCCTGACTTTTGACTTTTCTTGACTTATTGCCACCCACCTTGAACCGCAGCAGAAAGCCCGGGCCCCAAAAGGACATCAGTGAACACCGGAATACTCAGGGTTACCCTGTGCATTGTGAGCGTACCCACCTCCAAGCAAGGTTCCCGATAACAAGATCATTACAGAACGTCAGCCATGAAGCACAAGTGAGACCTTTAATCAGAGGCAACTAAAATTCCTGATAATTTTAAGACCTCTGGCACATACATTGTTTCAATGCTGGTGTATTTCAGCTGACCGAGAAACACCCAGTACTCCTTCATGATACTGGTTATTCACTTATGAATAGGAACTGGCTGTCACTGTTCATGAAAGGTGTTTTATGGAAATATGCAGACTTTCTGTGCTAGAAATCTAGGTCTGAACCCAAGAGAAAAGTGTTAGAGGGTACATATACAGTATATGAAACATATAGATTAAATACAAATACTGGCTGATACTTGTAATATATTCATAGAGAAGTGAGTAGTGACGGGCAAATTTATTCGCCAGGCGCAAATTCGCGGCAAATTTGCGCGATTCATGCCCAGCGAATAAATTCGCGAAACGCCCGCGAAAATACGCGCTAAAAATTCGCCGGCGTCAAAAAAATTTTTTTTCAGAAAAACGGACGCCGGCGTCAAAAACGGGCGCCGGCGTCGGAAAAACGGGCGTCAAAAACGAGACGCCGGCGCCGTTTCGCAAATTTTTCGGCGAAGCGAAACGGCGCAAATTCGCCTATCACTAGAAGTGAGCATCATAATGCCTGATAAGCATTTGTAAGGGGCAAAATGCTATTATTACAGTATATGCCATGACATTTTCCTAAAATGCAATGTTTGTTTCCAATGTTTGTTTCCAAGACTAAAGGTATCATTGCATCTGCCAATGTAAAAGCAACACACTAATACTTGTTAATATGTAATATTTGTAATATGTAATATTTGTACAAATAAGTAAATACAAAAATCATGCAAGCTGGCAAAGAGGGCCCTGGAATGGATGTAGGGTTCTCTTGCACTTATAACTTTGCAAATTAAATTTAACATACAAATAACACAAAGCAGTATTGATGCTGTGTCTGCTAATAGTACAAGAGGCCTACTAAATTAAAACTTTATATGCTGTGTGTTCTAGATACAAGAAACAGAAGCTAAATCTTAGAGGGTACATTTTTCATTTACAGTTCCCTTGTCAGCAGTTTACAGAATAGTTCAGATTCAGTAGGTACAAATCATAGCAACACAGTTTTGCACCTTTTGTCCTTGAAAGCCAAGGGCATCTAATAATTGCAACACTTGCTGTATTTCATACATCCCCATTCTCGTCTTTTCTCTGGAGAAAGTTCAGTATGTAGACCACAGCAGCATGGGAACTTCCTGTAACCTCCAGCTACAGAAAGATCTTAAAATAGAATGAGAGCTGCAGTATATAACATATTATAAAATATAAATCTGCCGCCAATTTACATTTTAATATGGTAGGTTAGGAACAATTTAGCTTAAACTTTTAAGAAAGAAAATGGGTTATGAGATGAGAACTTTATAATTCATATAAAAAACTGGTGTACTGAAACTCTATTTTTACTGACTTTATCCATTAACCCCATTAACCCTAATAACTTTTGTTGGACTATTTTCTAAAGATCTGTGGATAGTATATGTATCACGTATATGTATCACTACCTCCAGACTCTTGGGGGGTTATCTATCTTAATATTTTCTGCTACAAACTCCGATCAAATACGCTCAGGTTTTTTATGCTTATTTATTATTACATTTTCCTGAAAAATTGCTTTTCAGGAAAAAATCTGATTTTCCCAATTTTTTCGGAATTTTCATCTGAAATTTCAGGTATTGCACAAAACCCAGCGCACATCAAAAAAATCATTGGGACTTCCCCCATTGACTTATATGCAACCTTGGCAGGTCTGAGATGCCTGGATTTCCAGATCCTGACTTTTTCATCCCCTGGGTTTAATAAATTCCGAAAAATTCATGATTTTTTAAAAGTCTGATTGGATTCAGAGTTTAGTAAAGAACTCCCTTGGTGTATGAAACCAACTGCAACTGATATTGTACACATTTAATATTCTCTGAAATGCTCAATAATCTGTGTAAAAAGTCTGGGGCTACTAGTCATTACAGCGTCCCAAGCCTCACCATCGCCATGTTGCTAATGTAACGTAACCAATTAATTGACTGGAGCACCACTGCAGAGTACAGGCTGTCCTATACTTCAAAAGCTCCTAATCTTTGTCCGTAATGATTTAGAACTGTTTTTGGCTACGGCTTCTTTTTAAAGTGAATGCTATTCAATTGTTCTTACTATAAGGCAACATTTTTGGGAAATCTCTATGTTGGCACAATCATTAGTGATTGGCGAATTTATTCGCCAGGCGCGAATTCACGGCGAATTTGCGCGATTCGCCGCCAGCTAATAAATTCGCGAAACGCCCGCGAGAATTCGCGGAAAAAAATCGCCGGCGATCAAATTTTTTTTCGAAAAAATGGACGCCAGCGTCAAAAACGAGACGCCGGTGCCGTTTCGCGAATTTTTCAGCGAAGCGAAACGGCGCAAATTCGCCTATCACTAACAATCATGCCTTTATACAGAACTGTACAGAATTGGTTTACAAAGATGGGACTGGAAGAATTTGATTGGCTTCCATAGAGTGCAGTCCTCAGTCCAAATGAACACTGGTATATATTGGAATACTGACTGGGAACCTGCCAACACATTCTTGTACCGGGACCCTAGATTGCACTATTACTTATCACTGTATTTCCTTTAGTTTCTCTTTGCATTCCATGAGTTTCTCTATGAGTTTAGGCTTACTAATATTTAGTGGGTCTGTCCTCAGTTAATTGAGGCAAGCTGCAGGCAATTGTCTATACAAGCCTCTTCCTTCTTTATAGTATTGATCATCACTTATTATTGGTATATAACTACACATCCCAGAGGCGCTGAGCAAAATGCATACAGATCTGGTCTCCAGTATTGTATCTATAAATTAATGTAGTGTACCTTGAGACACACCTCTCTAATTAGAATTAGAAATGTGACTGGCTATAGAGATAACATCAATTATAGCCTTATATACTGTATTTGCAGAAAATATGGTGTTGTATATAGTGGTCCCTGTTATGCAAATATAAATTTGGCAGCATGTTTGTGTCCATATTTATGGCAAGATTCCGAAACTTTCCAGCTGTGCTATTTTGTCATTGAGCATTATCTTTGAAATCTATTAGCCAGCATTTAATGCTACCGGATGTAATCAAGTTATAAACGTTCAAACCATAAACACTGTTGTTCTGTTAGATGTTTAAATAGTTATGGTAAGAATGGTCAATTGACTTCAAACAGAAGTGTGTGGGTATTTTTTTCTTTTTTTGCTAAAAATAAATACAGTTTATTAGCCCAAAAGCCATTTTTGTACTACTTAAATTGCAATGCATCAGCTAGAGAGTGACAGTCTGTCAACTAAATTATCATCATTCTCTATGGCTGATCCCTATTTTTTTAATTGGGACATTTGGGGGAATGGGAAAAAATGATTAAAAAAAATGGATCAGTATCTGCTGATGAGCACAAAAGCTTGATAATATTAACTGAGTTTTCAAAATGGCACGTTCTCTTATGTTTTACACATGCACAGGAATCACAACATGAGTAAGCATCGCATTTTACAACACCAGCAAATTAAGGGAAGATTGCATCAGTTTATACTGGGACAGTGTAATATAACTAACATTCCTCTTTACTTTATGACACAGCCCAAATATTGCATTGTGATCTCTCTTTTTAGCCACTGGGACCTCTATTATATTTATATTTAGGGTGTGTCCTCCTACTGCACTTTTTAGAGCAGAAACAGAGTTCTCTGTTTTCAATTCACAACCAGTACCTGATGTTAAGGCAGTTCTAACCCCATATGCAGGGTCAGCAAGCAACATCTCTCTCTGCAATGCAGTGTATAAGTCAGTGATCCCCACCCATGAGCAAAGAAGTTGCTCACCAACCCCTTGGATGTTGCTTCCAGTGGCCTCAAAGCAGGTGCTTATGTTTGAATTCCTGCCTTGGAAGCAAGTTTTGTTTGCATGAAAACCAGTTTTAATGCCAAACAGAGCATCATCTACCAGGCTGTTTAAAGCATGCAAGTCATAGAAAATTTTCCAACTTCTATGAATAGAATGTAGAACATAGTCTTTTAGACAGTTTGAGAGCTTTTTTTTTATATCACCATATAGTTTATCACTGCCTGACATAACTAGGTCTATGATGCGCAAACTAATAGCAGAATAATATTTCAGATAAAAAGTGTAAAAATGTATCTCATTTATGAAGTCTAGTAACACCTAAATATAAAGGTGCAACTTCACCTTCATCAAAACGATGCATATACTTATAAACAAAGTGGCAAATTAGCTAATTAATTACGATGTAGTAGGTTGAAAACTACCTACATTTTGGAAAGCATATATAGCATATTTTAAGTTGGAGAGGGGACTAATCTTTTAAAATTTTACATGTATTGTGTATGGGACCTGTTATTCATTATGATCAGGACCTGGGATTTTCTGGATAAGGAATATTGTTGCAATTTGGCTCTCCATAACTTAGCTTTACTAGAAAAGTATATCTTATTTGGGCTTGAGTACAAGCTACTATTTTATTATTACAGAGAAAAAGGAAATCCTTTAACATTTAAATTATTTGCTTAAAGGAGAACCAAATCCTAAAAATGGATGTGGGTAAAAATGCCATATTTTATAAACTGCACTTAATGCACCAGTCTAAAGTTTCAGCTTCTCAATAGCAGCAATGATCCAGGACTTCAAACTTGTCACAGGGGGTCACCATCTTGGAAATTGTCTGTGACACTCACATGCTCAGTGGGATCTGAGCAGCTGTTGAGAACGTTAGCTTAGGGGTCGCCACTCAATCATTATGCAGAAATTGAGGTTGGCCTGTAATATAAGCTGATGCTACAAGGCTTATTATTAAATTCTGATGCTAGTTGCACTGGTTTCTGTGCTGCCATGGAGTAATTATCTGTATTAATGACTAATCAGTCTTATATTGTGACATTTCTATTCTATATGTACTGTATATTGTGAGTCGGTCCCTAAGCTCAGTAAGTGACCAACACAGAACATGTACAGTGAATCATCAGAAAAATAATATGGGGAGCTACTGGGGCATCTTTGGGGGCACTGATCTTCCCTGCTAAAGGGCTGTGGTTGCCTGGGGCTGGTACAGAAGCACAAAATATAATGTAAAACATTTCTAATCTTCTTCTTTAGTTAAGCTTTAGTTCTCATTTAAAATGGAGTCTATGGGAGAAGACCTTCCCATAATTCAGAGCCTATTGAACTGTAGTCATTTTGTTATAACTACTTTAAATATATATGAATAACCCACTGACTTTGTTGCCCCTACAGCCTTGCCTAGTTCATTAATACAATACTCATTATTTTCACACAACAGGATTAATAATATGTTACATACATTTAAATGTATATGAAACTCTTTAATTTCTGGGGTTTTTTCCCTTTTAGGCTCATGGCTCACATTGTGTTTTCTCTGCTGGAGGGAGTTTTTCAGCCAGTGGAGAAATGCTTGAATCTGCCATGCTGCCTGCCATTCAACTGTAGTGGAAATCTGCCTGACACCTCACAGCAGTGAAAAGTGGTTTCCCTTAAAGCCACTGACAGGTGGTATGAGCCTAAAGGGCCAATAAGTCAAAAAGATGAAACAGATTCATGTACATTTAAATACAAGCAACCTTTATTTTCCTCTTGTGAAAATGTATCTTTGCTTCTAAGGATTTTATTTCCATTTATAGGTTATAGCTGCTGCAGAAATGTTATTTCTTTTATTGTTTAGAACATACTGTGGTGTAGATTTGGCAATGAACTATGCTGTTTATATTGTTATTGATACATTATACATTGCTGTGGGCATATCAAACCTTCCTTTAGGGCTTGGGTAATCGAGATTAAAGGTGTAATATAAATGCAAGATGCCCTTGCATTGCCATTAAGCCTTCAAATTTATGGAGGCAAGAGGTTTGGTTCTATTTACTGGTAACATTGATAAAAGGGGGCTGTGCATTTTATCATAAGGCTTAAACAGGATCAGGCTTATTCTTTAATGTGCTTTCTTCTCTAGCAGGAACTGGATGCTAAAGTGAACGGGGATAGACCTCTTGTTCAAAATCTTTCACCCATATGAAATGTAAGTTGCCACCTGCCCCATAATTATTAGTAAGGGACTTTTGTGTAGTGGTGTGTCCTCAGGCATCTGGTTTTGCTTCCATATCTTCTGATTTACACTATTTATTATATTTAATCCTTCATCTCACTCTATCTTTGACAGATGAACTCCAGCAAAGTCTGAATACATCTTATACTCACATTTCTGTTCTATTTTTGCAGTCAATGGATAGTGACATCTTTTGTCATTAGAAATGTGAAAACTTAGAGAAGGACTGCTACAGTAGGCTGCGTGTAAGCGTATCACTAGCTCTGTCATTCCTCTCCAGTCTCACATTCTTTATATCTAAATAAGATATTTCTCTTCCTCATCATTCTAGAATATAACCCTTATTCTCACATGACCTGTTAATTACTTGACCATAATATTTCATCAATCCACGATCATTTAAAGAGAATTCTCCAAGATACAATGCTCCTCTAAAAACCCATTCAAATTAATTTTATTATTGGTGGCTGGTTTTGGTGCAAAAAATAAAGTCTATTTTAATAAATGTTATTACATACACTATGCACGGATACAAACTAATATGCAAAAAAATATGCAATCTTTTTTTCACTGGTGACAGGTAGGGATGTAGCGAACTGCCGTTAATGTGTTCGCGAACGCCGTTCGCGAACACCGGCAAAAAAGCGAACAGTTCGCGAACTTCGAACGCTCGATAAAATCGTTCGATCGAACGATCGAAGGATTTTATTCGTACGATCGAAGGATTTTCGTTCGAATCGAACGATCGAAGCTATTCCATCGAATGATTTTAATTCAATCGAATGCTTATAATCGTTCGAACGAATGGAAATCGTTCGATTTTAGCGATCGAACGGTTGAATGGTCGAATGGTCGAACGAAATTTTACTTCGAATCGAACGCGAACACCAATTGGCGAACGTCGCGCGACGTTCGCGAACATTCGGCGGACGCGAACAGTCGAAGTTCGCGCGAACAGTTCGCTACATCCCTAGTGACAGGTCGCTAAATTATACAGTAATTAGCAGTAAAACTGCTAATATTTAAAAAAAAAAGCAAAACAATAGAAAACTGATGTAAGAAGAACTTTCTAAACAAATGTATATTTTTGGGGGGGCAGTAGATTCCGTTTAATTACAAAATCTCATTATGTATTGAATATATTTAGAAAGTTTAGAAAGCACACTTTGGGAGTTATTTATTAAACTCTGAATTTATCTGGTTGGGCTTTTTGTGGAAAAACTCACATTTTTGGAGATTTTTTAAAAAAAGAAGCCGATTAATTTGATTAAACCAAAACAGATTAAATAAGGTCAAATCGGGTATGGGAGTTTGCTTGTGGTTTTTTAATTAAAATAAATTAAATAATTAAAATAATTAGATAAATTCAGACTTTAGTAAATAACCCTCTTTGGGGCAAATTCACTAAGAGCCGAAGCGCCTAATGCTAGCGTCAATTCGCTAGCGTTGGTCATTTTCGTTACTTCGCAAATTCATTAACGAATGCTGGCGTAAATTCGCTAGTGTTACTTCGCACCCTTACGCCTGGCGTATTTTCGCAATGGACGTAACTACGCAAATTCACTAACGCGCGCATTGTACTGAATACTACCTTTTACGCTAGACTTCCTTCGCCACCTCAGACCAGGCAAAGCACAATAGAGTAGATAGGGATTGATTCAAAAAAAGTTCACATTTTTTCTAAGTCCCAAAAAACGCTGGCGTTTTTTCTATATTATGGGTGATAGGCTGAAAAAGATCGAAAAAATTTTTGGGGCTCCCCTCCTTCCCCCCTACATTTCTTAACTCATGGCAACTTAACTATACAGTGGGCACATGTGTAGGGCAAAAAAAAAAATTATTTGATGTTTTGAAGGTTTCCCAGGTATTTGTAATGATTGTACGTATTCCTCCATTGAAATTTGGTGCCGTATGCAAATTAACCATCACTAGCGTAACTTCGCTTAGCGAATCAATGCTAGCGCAACTTTCGCAACCTTACGCTACCCCTGAGCGCAACTTCGGATTTTAGTGACTTTGCGGAGCGCTGGCGAAACTACGCCTGGCGAAGTCCGGCGAAGTGCGGCAAAGTTACGCCTGGCGCAACTACGAATCTTAGTGAATTTGCCCCTTTATGTCTTCCTGTTTTATATTTCAAGAAACTTCAGTAATAGATGGGGAATGATTGCCAGTGAACAATTACTGACTTTAAGAATAATTGTTACAATGCAAAAATTGTGCGCTGACAATCATTCTCCTTTTTGTCTCCAAATAAGGGCTTTTATTAGTTTGGTAATAAAATAGTTTATCAGCTGGTCAACTCCAGAATCTAGCTTAGCCTGCAAGGATTAGGTAGGGGGCGCTGTAGAGACTGAAGGGAGAAGGCGAGTCCTTTAGGCAGGGCCTGGCTGTGTCCACAGAACACAAAGGGAAAGGCAGGAACAGGGAGACAAGGGCGTAGTCGAACTGGAACAGGTGCAGAGTGAAGCAGGACGGAGCAGGCGAAGGTCAAAACCAGATTGGACAGGACCATGAGGGCGTAGATCGGGGGACAAGACAGTGGGAGGACAGGATACAGACTGGATGGGGCAGGACGGTGCCGGCATGGATCAGGTCAAACTGGGTATAGAGTGCAGAGGGAGACTAGAGCGGATAGAGGGAGAGGACTGGAGAGCAGGATAGCGGGAGAGGACTGGAAAACAGAATAGCGGGAGAGGACTGGAGAGCAGGATAGCGGGAGAGGACTGGAGAGCAGAGGGAAATTGGATAGCAAGATAGGAGAGGGAGACTGGAGCAGAGGGAGACTGGATATCAAGATAGCAGAGGGAGACCGGAGCAGAGGGAGACTAGGGAAGCAACAAGACAGGGTACAAGGCAGAGCAGGTCAGGAAGCAGGAACTGGCTAGCCAGGTACAAGATGAAGTGAGTGAAAGGTACAAGGTGGAATAGGAAATGAGAACAGGCAAGGGTCAGATCAAGGTCAAGGCTGGGAAGCTTCAAGATAGGGTAAAGCAAGACAAGACTAGACAAGGACAGGCAGACAAAGAGGAATAATAAGGGAAAAGAGCTAGAACTACCTAGTTAGGGGTGCTGCCACTAGGGAGAAACAATGTTCTGGCAAGGAATGTTCTAAGTGCTGTCCTTAAATAGGGAAGAGTCAGCCCTGATTGGCTGATTGCAACTAGGTAGCAGCTGGGTTGGGGCTGTAGAGACTAAACAGGCTGCAGCTGGGCTGGGACTGCAGAGGCCAGGTAACACATAGCAAGCAACCCTACAGGCTGATCACCTGGCCAAATGGTTAAGGTATTGAGCCAGAAACCAAAAGGTCCTTGGCTTGAATCCCAGCAATACCTGACATAGCCTGAGAGCCGGCACAAGAATGCTTCTAGTAGCTGGTCAATGGTACAGAGTGGGTTAGTTGGAACACTGATGATTTCTTTCTATGTTCAGTAATATCAATTTAGCCAATGCTGTAATAATCAGTTTTGCTATAAACACACACGAGAAATGTTGACACATAGGGGCCTATTTAAGATTAGAACCCCTGAGATCTTGAAAAGTATTTGAAGAAATGTCCCTCCAATACAAGCAAAGTCATGTTGTATTTATACCTGGAAAATGTTTATTACATTTTATATAAAAAAGAGGAATACAGTCTTTATACAGTAAGAGTCTCTGTACTGTCTCTATGTACCTTTTGCTGCCAGGAGATGTTTAATGATATAATTTCACTTGATCCACTTTGCTTATTCTTATTGTTTTACAATATAATTAATAACAACTGATATATCTCTGGGCTGTAATGCTAGCAAGATACAGAACATTAGAACAGAACAGTTAGCATTTTCCAAGCAATCACCTTAGATGTCTCTGTATGGATTTTGGGTTATTAAAATGAAAATATGATTAATGTACTTTAAGCTGTCCAAACTGACAAAGGTATTGTCTGTATCTTTATAAGGTTTCAAAGCTTGTCTGACATTAGCAGTTAATCATTGTCTGCAGTTCATATAAGACTCAGACACTTAAGCACTTACTTTCAAGATTTATCATTATTTCAGACCTGATCTTCCAGTGTTCTTACAGAGAGTTGCATCCTTGAGCATTCTGGAAATAAACCCTAATAGAAAGATACAGGTGACAGATGGGCATGTTGCCCTATGTGTATGTACTGTGTGCCAAAAATTAAATACATTGTAAGATTATTTTTTGATAAGTAAGACACATTAAATGGGGGGAGCATTTATTTACAATTTTAGAATACCATGATACAAATCCCAATAGATTGAGATTTTTATGTTCAGAAAATCTCACTTTTTTCTATACAAGGGGATGGGGGACAAAACACCTACACAATTTTTTAAACTTAATACATTTTAACTATTAGCTAATAATACAATAAAAAATGAATTTGACACCAGGGGATCTCACTAGGGTTCTGGCAACTTTTACCTAATGTATAAAAAGTTTTCTATATATTCATGAATCATGCATGAATAATATTTTACTTTAGTGTTAATTGATTTATTGTATATTTATGAATTTATTGCATATCTATAAAAACATTTTAACGAATATTTTTTTTACTTTAGTATTGATTTATTGTATATTTATGAATGTATTGCATATCTATAAAACATTTTAATGAATAATTTTTTACTTTAGTGTTCATTGATTTATTGTATATTTATGAATTTATTGCATATCTATAAATGAATTCAGCATGCAAACCATGTAAAAAGCCATGACTCCTTACAATTTATCCACAAATTATGGAAACCTTTGATTCTGTGGTTTTAATGAATGTAGTGGTTATTGATTGTTGCTGAATCTTTTATGAATTGTGTGCTCCGTTATATTTATTGCTAAGTTATTTGTTTTTAAATTGGCTGGACAATTTTTAAGGGAATTTAATTATTTTTTATTACAGAGGGCAATAAATTATTACTACTTTACATTTACTTTGGAGCTAATTAAAAATAGAACATATAATAATGTGATCATACACATCAAACAGAATCAAGAAACAGTAAAAAAACAGAATTGTAAAAATATCAATGACAACACCATGGTACCTGGACCTGGCCTACTTTAGAAATTATTATGGACTAAGGAATGAAGTTTGAAATATTTGTCTCACTGTGACAAGTTTTTGTACCTCATCCACCAGGTGAGAAAATTAATCCTTGGTGTTTAAAAGCCATAGTTAAGCATGAAAGAGGTACCAATGTGGTTTGAGGGGGTTTTGCTGGCTCTTAGGTTTGTCACTGGCCTAAAGTGCCTGAAATTCTTCATCAAAGAAGCTACCACAGTATTTTTTATCACCATGTCATACCCTCAGGTATGTGACAGGTATGACGGGCATATTTATTATGCTATGCCAAATGGAATTTGCAGCAAAAAACATGTAAAAATCTGTTTAAAATAAATGGCGAATTTATCAAGGTGTGTTTTATTTCATGCCATGTGAACGCCAGATTTGCCACCATATACTTCCAGGCTGTGTCAGAACTATTTGGAGAAGAACGAAATCTCACAATGATGACATGACCCTCCCAGCCACTTCACCTTAACCCCCTTTGAGCTGATTTGGGGTGAACTGGATAGAAATGTAAAGACTAAACAGCCAACTTATGCACATCAATTGTGGCCATGTTGGAATGGGGGCCTTCAAATCAATGCCTTAAATCTTTTCTTCTGCTGTGATCAGAGCCAGACTGGCAATCTGTAAATTCTGGCAAATGCTAGAGGGTCTGCTGTAAGATGCCATAGACAGTCTTTATTTATTGGGCCTGTGGGGGCTGTCTGGGCCTTTGTGTAACTGAAATTCTATGTTGATGATTTTCTTTTGGTTTATATTTTTCAGGAAGTTGCCATTCTGTAACTTTCTGCTCTGTATGAGGCACTGATGTGTGCTGTAATAAAACATATCAAACTACACGTGTTCAAAAACTTTTGACTGGCACTGTATATACATACTGTATATACATGCTACAGATTGGAGAGTGGGAAATATTCAGTGGAGTAACTTGGTGTGCACTGTGCCCCCCACAAAAAAGTCTTCGGAGGGGCCTGGAAAAGGCATGCCCCTGCCCACCTACTCCCTGACCACCACTGGCCCCCCTCTCGCCCCCGCTAGCCTATTCTGATGCCTACCTATATACGAATTGTTTAGAACTATGAAGGAAGTGGTCCAGGCTCTCCTATTCTCCAGGTTGCCCCGCAGCCGCGTGGTCTGCTTCCTCTATATACATCACTGGAGTTATTGCAAGATACAGATGTATTACAGAGTATTATAGACTAATCAGTTTCACAGACCTTGCAGTATGCTCTAAGAATTAGGCATTGTAATCAGAGGACCATAGCATGGTCCCACAAAGGCATTCAGAATTAATTTTATGAACATAATTAACAAAACTAGAGGTTTCTTTTTTAGCATAGTCAGGTCGGGAAAAGACTCAATAAAACTTGAAATGCCATTTTTGACTCCCGAATCAATCGTTTTCACGAAAAACCCAGAATTTTTTGGATTAACAAACTAAACCCAGAGCAGATCACAATATCTTCAAATTGTGAAAGGGACATCTGCCATTGACTTCTACATGACCTCTGCAAGTTTGAGATGGCGGATTTTTAGATTCTGACTTTTAGCAGCTTCGGATATAATAAATCTCAAAACATTTCAGATTTTTCCCTCTAAGCTTTTGCCCAAAAAACATCAACCAAAAAAAAATTGAGGTTTATTAAATAACCATAACAAGGTTCCTCTCAATTAGCAGGTCAGCTACAAATATGAACCTATTTGTAGCACATAAATATTTGGGTTAAGTTTAGGCTACATGGCTGCCCTGATGTACTTTTATTTGGTGTGTTCTTGCATAATAATGATTGAATGTTTGCTGTTGGTTCAAAGTTGAAGGTAGATGGGGACCAGGGATACTACAATTAACAAGTGAATAACCCAAAAAAAACAATATATAATTGCATGAGTATACCATGTCTTTGCTAAAGTCCACTTGTAGGATTTCTCTCATATAGAGCATATGAACTAATATCTGAAAAACATTACAGAACAATTTCAAAGTCAAATATCAGCCACATGGCCTAACCCTAAAACCTAACCTAAAAACTTGTGCAGCAAGAGAACTTATCTTATTGAATCTACTTGAAATTTAACTGTGATAGAAATGTAACTAATAATAATTTGTAATTCAAATTTTCAAGAACTACAGGAAATACAAGGTGACTGCTGAATTAACAACTATAAAAATTCAGATGAAAATGCACCAGTCTATAACAATGCTATTCTGAATCTGGGACATGCTTCTGTTTGTGTTAGGATATAACTAATCAGCCTCCATCAGTAAAATAAAATCAGTAGCTGTGTATTCATGAGGTTTTATAAAATAAATAGCTGATGTAGCGAGCTAAAATACAATACGAAATTTGAGTTGTTTTCCTATTCTTGTCTGTGGCAGGGACTTCAGGGTAAATAAGTGTCAAGAGGGAAGAAAAGACTACTTAAGGCCCTTTAGTTTATAAAGATAGTGTGATGCACGTTTTAACAGCCAATCCAATATGGTATTATCTTAACCAATGGTTAAGGCTTTATACAACATAAAAGTATGAGAATAAAAGATTATTAATGTTCCTTAAGCTCTTTGTGTTCTGAAGACAATTTAGTGTCAGTGTAAACCTCCCACTGAAGAGCAGTTCTTAAGGGAAAATACAGTAAATCCTTTAAAAGGAACTTGCCTTCAAAATTGGAGATAGATTTTAAATGAAGATGGCAATGTATCCCTGGAGGCCAGTTTCTGGTATAGAGAAGATTTTTCTGTTTTATAAGCCTTTTCTCAGTCTATCTTTTCTCTGCCGTACTAACTCCCCCTGGGAAGTGTAAATATAGATGTGTATTTCATGTTAAAAAAAACGTATTCCTCAATTATTGTGCAACTGTTCTAGTTATTAAAGTTCCTTGCTTTCATTCATAAAGTGCACATTACATTTTATTATGGCTTAAAGCAAAAGGTACATATTTTTAAAATGCTGCCATTTTTTTGCTACTCTTTATTTTAACCTAAAAATAACGGTCACATCCCTTTATATCATTTATATTAAGCTGAACAACAAGGACAAAATTATAATTTATCTTGCCAGTCCTAAACTCATCTACATTTAATTTTCCCATGCTTTTCAGAAAGGGGGTGGGATTTCCCTGCAACTTGACTGTGATTGAAAATGATCCCATAGCTCCTGAGTACAAAGGGTAAGTCAACACAATTCTACCCCTAAGTCATATATAATGAACATCGTTGCTATGAGTTTAAATTGTCTTAAATGGGGGCCTTGGTGTGGCATGTGAGCTTACATATTTTGGCCAAGGGATTCACACGGGCTGTATTTGACTGCTGGCATTATCTTTTCTCTTTTGTTTGTTCAAATAATGGTTTTACATTATTTGTAGCAGCTGGTCAACTGTGTGTGTGTGTATCACTTTGACAAGTTGTAACAGATAATTTAAAAATCTATTTTTGAGATTTTACTATGAATAAATACTATAGAATAATAAATGACAGTTAAATTCACTCATAAATCATTTAGGTTGGTGAATTTTGTTATAAGTGACACTATTCATGTTAACAATGAAGAAAGTGAATAGTAAAAATATATCTATATTTATTTTTGCGTGAATTTGTTGCATTTTTACATGTATTGTATGTGCATAAGTTATATATGCTCCTTACTTTTATGCTTGCTGTGTGGTTCTGCGAAGGGGCTTGCTCCAATATTAGGCTAGGAGCACACAGGGGGTTATCTCCTTCACCTTAGAGAATAGGATGGAGAAAAGGATGATTCACTCCGTTCACATTTTGGCATGCAAATGCTGGACAGCCCAGGAATTGATTGTTCTTCCAGGGGAGAAATTCCTTATGTGCCCTACCCTTAGAGCTTCATTTGTAACAGGATATAGCGGTATTGATTTCAGGGGACAACTTGTAAGAAAAAGAGATAAATCCTGTAACTATTGTAAGTAGTGTTAAACCCACCATATCTTGTTATTGTATAAATAAAGTGCTTAGCCTGAGAATGATTTCAGAGCCTGTGTCAAGCTGTAATGTAATGTAATGAGAGCCATCTCAAAGAAATATGGCCGCTGAACAACTTTGGACCCATGATAGTGGACAACATTGTGTCTAATGTAATGCTAGTTCTGGCTAAACAATACATCTGAAACTTAAAAATGATAGGCCTTTTTATCAACCTGGGTATGACGAAAAAAAAAACCTAATTTGGGTTTGGCTAAACTGTGCTACTTGATTGAACTATTGATTAAATAATATGGGACCATTACTTTGTTACACAGCCTAGCAAGATAGCTATACCTCTACTGCTTTGGATATGAATGCACCTTTTCAAAGCTGTCCCTTTACCATATCCTGTGCTTATTTTACTATATGTGGCACCCTAGTGTCTACAAAGATCCTATTGTGTTAATAGTGTCTAAACCCCCACTAGGGGTTCCAACACAGTGGAAAGAGTATCCCAACCGGAGATCTTCTAATGCTTATTTACTGTTCTGGAAGTCCATCCGACTAAAACAGGCTCAATGTTACAACATTATTTCTATGTATTAGTAGTAACCTTGTTATCTAAGGGGCCCTGACCAGATTTTGACCAACAAAGGATCTTAAGTCAAAAAGTTTGAAGACCTCTACATTAGGTGCAGTCTGTCAGTACTGGACCTTGTCCACTGCTTATCTCCCCATAGCACATCAGAGTACTGTCTCAAGTAGGTGTAAGTAAAGGAGGAAGAGACTGTCACTGCCATGTATTACAGAAGTCATGTCTTTGGACCAGACCTACTCCATTTTTAGTTTCATACTTCTGTACCCTACTGTTTAAAAACTTTGTATTTCAAGCAAAAGGTTACCTAGAAGGCGAAGAAATCAGTGCTTAAAATAATATGCAGATATGACCTAAATATGTTTCATTATATATTGCATGTGTCCCTCAGGGCAGGCTTCCTACAATTTATCCTCATTATGCTGTTTATAATGTTAACCTATTACATAAAATATACCTTTTTTTTAGCTTATGAAATACAGACATAAGCCAAATACCATCTTAATTACACACCAAGGTCAGCATAATAACAAACATAGTTACAGCTGGATATAGCACCATAAAACAAATACTGTACATATATCAAAATAATTTTGTGTCATTCACTCAGAACAGGACAGGAGGAATAGGTACTATTATGTACGAAGATTAGTATTTCAGTTCTTTTCTCAGATGACAAGTATTTGTTGATACTGGAGCATTATTAACATCAAAGCTTTTTCAGATTATATACTGTTACAAATTTCCTCACACACACACACACTTACAGGCTTTCATCAGAAGTTCATCCTTGCCGCTGCTTGTTCTTTCTCTTTCCTTTTACTTTCATTTTTCACTAGTTTTGTTTAGATCTTGGACTTGACTGCAACAACTGCATAACATATAATATTTTGTGGACAAACCCCTTCCTCAGGTACAGGAAGATCAAGTGCAGGTAATTGGTTAGCTGTCATAAGGGCCAATAGAGGGCAATTTTGGGTTTTGGCTAAAAAGGGAAGATTCTACTATGCTGCTACTGCCATGCTGACTTGTTTTACAACATCAATATATTGCCCTCAACAGTCTACTAGTAAAATGGCTGCTATTGCATTTAAATGAAATTGAGGGCTTGACATAGCTGATATAATAATATCCTCAACTTTTTTACTCTCCCTGTCTTTGCAATTGCAGTCCTTCTTCATAATGCCTTCAAACACCTAACTCATCACAATCAACAAATCAGTATTAAGAGGACAAAATAACCGGCAGCTGTCTAGAGTAGGGATGGGCAAATTTGACCAGTTTCGTCAAAAATTCGCCTCTGGCTAAATTTCGCCAACGCCCATTAAAGTCTATGGGCGTTTTTTTTTGACGCACGTCTTTTTTTTTTTTTGTCTATGGAGTCTATGAACGTCATTTCCGTGGCGAAACAAGGCGAAAAAATTCACCCATCCCTATTAGAGACAGTAAACACTCCCAATTCTGTAATATTTTAATGGAAAATTTTGTATGTGCTCTGTTAAGGTGGACCCACCATGACTACCATAAGGCCCCATACTATTTAGTTAGCAGGGCCCTCTACTGCTATATTACTATAGAAGTCTTAACCCATTGGCCACCTGGCACCCTGCCACCAAGCCAAAATGCAGGCCAGCAAAATAAATGGGCCGTATATTTACCACCATACCCCTGATTCAAACCCACACTCCACCCACTCCCCTACAAGCCCCACCACTGTACCAGACTTGGGGCCCACACACAAATTTCTATGATCAAGCAGGTAAGAAAATTTTCCACACAATTAATGTCAAGCTAGACATTTGGGGAGGGGTCATTTTTGACTGCAAGTACAGTATACAAAGTTATGAATGCAATCACCATTTTTTTTATCACCCTCAATGCAATTTTTCCCACAATTCCAGTGTTTTTGCAATTGCAAGGGTGAGTTGTGCCTGATGCAATTGTGGATTATGCATTAAAATTAGCACAGCTGTACTCACACTTCAATGTGAATCTGATGCAATTGTCGTGAAGTTTTTCTAAGACTTCATGTGTGTGAGTGATGTGTGTACCCAATTATTTTGTGCTGCAATAATTGAAAGCCAATCAAGCTCATTTGAACCTATTGATGCAGGGAACCCTGGATCAATCACCTATTTCGGAGGTGGGTTTGATACAGAACAGGAGGCAGGAAGGAGCAAGAGATGCAAAGTGCAACTATATGGCAGTGCAAGGAGAGCCTTTGGCACAAGTACATTAAGGGGCTGGTTTATCAAAGGTTGGATGTTACAGTTGTTTTTACCTCGAGTGAACTCGTATGAACCCAAAAACTCCCACAAAAAACTCAAAAAAACCCCTCAAATCGATCAAAACGAGTCCTTGATTTGACTTTTTGGCCAAAACCATCCAAAAAAAAAAAAAATAGAACATCAAGCATGCTGTTATCCTCTTCAAATGGTTCCAGGTACCACTGCCATTGACTTCTACAGAACCTTAAAGGAAAACTATACCCCCAAAATGAAAACTTAAGCAACAGATAGTTCATATCATATTAAGTGGCATATTAAAGAATCTTACCAAACTGGAATATATATTTAAGAAAATATTGCCCTTTTACATCTCTTGCCTTGAGCCACCATTTCGTGATAGTCTCTGTGCTGTCTCAGAGATCACCTGACCAGAAATACTTCAACTCTAACTGTAACAGGAAGAAGTGTGGAAGCAAAAGACACAACTCTGTCTGTTAATTGGCTCATGTGACCTAACTTGTATGGTTTGTTGGTATGTTTGTGAGTACAGTGAATCCAAGGGGCGGTCCTTATTTTTTAAAATGGCAATTTTCTATTTATGATTACCCAATGGCACATACTACTAGAAAAGTATATTATTATGAAAATGGTTTATTTACATGAAGCAGGGTTTTACATATGAGCTGTTTTATGCAATATCTTTTTATAGATATCTACATTGTTTGGGGGGTATAGTTTTCCTTTAACATGTTTTAGGTGGTTAATAAATCGATTGATTCATGTTTTTTTTAAACAGAAAATGTGAATTTTGAACAAAAAATACAACTCGATTTCTCTAATTTTCATTGAAAAAACAACTTGAACCTTAATAAATCTGCCCCTAAATGAATGGGATTGTGTGACTGTGTGAAATTTGCAAAACCACAAAATGGGGCTTCACCTGCAAATTTATAACTTCTGGTCCTCAGCTTTAAATTTTCACTATTCAGCATTTGCCTCCTGTTCTGCACCTTTAAATATACAGGTTTCTCTTTGCCACCATGCCAACTCTTAGGGGCTGATTTACTAAAACTCCGATTGGATTTATCAATAAGTGTTCTCAAAAAAATTGGAGTGTCAAAACACTCATCTTTGTTCCTGAAATCTCTTAACATTTTCCTTTGGTGGCCTGTGTGAGCTATATTTCACCTTTTGGCTGAATGTTAATGTTTTAAAATTTTATCCGACCCATTAAGATCAGATGGACTGTATAACCATACCTATGCCCAGTTTGACCATATTTGATCAAGTAATCTGATTTGATCTGATAAATGAACAGATCAATGGGCTAGGCATGCTTAGGAGCTAATGACCACATAAAATGGGCAGTGATATCACAAAAGAAGAAAAAAGGGAGAGGCATGTTGTTTTATAACACCGACAAATGTTTATCTATCCCTAAAGTTAAAAATAGAATGTCAGATAGTGCCTTTTATAAGATTCCATTACAAATTTCCCAGAAACTCCATTTGAAGGCATGGAGGTTCTGGTAGTTAATAATTGAATACTATGGATGTCAAACTCTATTGGTAAGGGCAAAATTGATTAAGTAAATTATGTTACATGTGCAGCGAGGGCTATGTAGCAGAAAGTACATGGTGGGTCAAGTCATAGTATTAGTTCCTGTGCTCATAATTTTTTCTATTGCCTGAAAAAATAATGTAGTACAGGCTTTTTTAGCACCGGGGGGGGAGCCAAACCTTACATAACCCGGTTATCAGCCCTCATCGTATTACTATACATGAATAACACTTTGAGGTTGGTCATAGTTTATGCAGAAAAACTCAGTTTACAGTAATAAAACATTTAATTTAATTATTTGTACAGGTATGGGATCCAAATTACAGAAAGTATAAAAAGCACAAAAACCTCTAATACAAAACTTGTAAAAGTTGTCGACGTCCTACAAAAGTCAATGGGAACTGCACTGGTCCTATCAGACCATTTAAATCAATTTCGTATAAAGGTTTTGGCTTTTTTTTCCACAAAGAATTTTATGAAAAATTAGAATTTTTAGAGGTTTTAGAAGTATTTGTTTTTGGGTTTTTCGGATCGTTCATCATTATTTTCCATTCGTCCTTTATTTATTTGAATGTTTTAATAAATGTCACGACATTTGTGACATTCAGAGAAAGTACGTTTAGCCGGGGTTTCAAAAACCTCTGAAACCACTAAAATTAGACCTTCAATAAAAAGGCCTCCATGTCCAGAGTAAATATCACTGAAAGTAGTTTTTATCTTTTACAGTTGCCTCCACTTCTTTCCCTAACTGTTTAACTGCTTAATCTTTGAAACACTGCAATCAGCTCACCCCCCAGTGAAGAGTCTGCTTCCCACAATGCCTTCTCTGTCTCCCCTCTGTGTTCCTCTGTCTGTCTTCAATAAGATCAATTAACATAAATCCCCTACCCTTGATTGGTTGGTGATCAACATTGGAGGCCCAATGATTAATGTACCCATATCTGTCGATTGACACGTGGCAATAAAATCATCACATTCACCATTAATTAATTTGATCAAAATGGTTTAAATGTATGTTGTCAATGAACCAGTAGACAACTATAAATGCATACAATCAATATTTTCCAGCATCAGATCCATGACTTCATCATTGTACAAAGATTTCAATAGGGCCATATAGTTATAGCTACAGCAGGCAATTTGTCATACTTTTAGACAGTGACACTGTAGATCAGGGTCCACAGTAAGTAGTCCAGTGAAGCATGACAGTATATTTTAGAATGTGACAGCAAGGCTAAGCAATCATATGCATAAAACATGCTGTGTTAACATCGTAGTAACTACATTATTTCATACACAATATATGTAAAGAAGGAACCAATTAAACATACAAATCTTTAATGTAAATATATGGACAGAAAATTAATATTCATGAAAATACTGCTTTACTATTTACCATATATCATACACAGTATATTATAGGTATTGTATTACTGATGCTATGCTAAAATTCATATTCTGCGTGACATATCCTCCCACTTGATTTATCATTTGAATTGTAAATGCACCTTAAAATAGAAGAGTATAAAATAGCAATAAGGGGTTTACAAAGAAAATGTTACACATGACAATCGGGAAAAGTAAGAGGAGGATGGTTTATTTATTTATTTCAATTATAATTGTCAAAAAATGACAGGAAATTTTTTAGATTTAACCATTTTTCTTCATCTGTGGAGCATTCCATTACAAAGTGGAGCAAATAGTATGACAACTTTCCTTGCATGCAGGAAGTTTTGGTATATTCGAAAAATATTGAACTCTAAATCCTCCATATTTGATAAATCTGCCCCATTCACTAAAAAATGTTTACATGAGCACATTAAAGGGGAAGAAAAGGCATTTTTACTTGGGGGCCAAAAGTTAGGCACCCCCGAGTCATATTATGTACTTATGCTCCTATCAGCAGAAAACGGCACCGGCCCGGGGGTTCTTCCAGCAAGCACCATGGAGCAATCAGCTTCCTTCTTCTTCTTTCTTCAAATTTCCCAGGCAGACTCATGTAAAATAAAATTGCCAAATTCATTAAAGTTCCGATTTTCACGCTACTGCCCATGCGCAGTGAGAAGAAAGAAGAAACCAGAAGCCGTGGTGCTCATTGGAACAGTCTCAGTAAAGCATATTACTAAAGGGCAAAGATAATTGAAAAGCCACTGGGAGAATATGAATTTAAAGAGTAGTGGGGTAAAGATAATGAATAAAAGGTAAGTAAAGAAGGCAAGGGCCTAAGGGGATAATTGGTAACAGACCACAAGGTAGAATAGGGACAGCAGAGGGGAGTGTATGACAATCACATTTTCATGTAATTTTTATGATCAAACAAGCCACACCAGTTCAAGAATTTCCACTGCCTATCACAAATCATAACTGGCTTTGACTAAGTAGATGGTAATGGTTGTGATTATTGCAATGAAAGATCTACATTACTGTATATACACAATTGTGTGTATGAGTTTAAAAGAAAGGCTCGCAGGATATAGTTCTTAAAGAGGAGTTAGGATGGTGGCACACGCTGCTATTCGGGGAGGTTAGTCGCCCAGCATCAAACCTCCTCTTCTTCGGGTGACTAAAATAACTTCCTGCCAACTAGAATATCAATAGCCAGGCAGGATGGCACTTGTATCGCTTCATTTTCCAAAGTCGCCCGAAGTTGCCTCATGAGGAAGCTTCGGGCATATTCAGAAAGCTGAAATGATCTAAGTGCCATCCCACCAGTGATTCACATTCTAGCTGGCAGGAAGGCATTTTGGGGAGAATTAGTTGGCCGATAAACAGGAGATTTGTCGCTGGGCAGCTAATCTCCTCGAATCAGGTCTGGACTGAGAATTAAAATAGGCCCTGGCATTTCAGGTACACAGAAGCCCAAACAGCCCCCACCAGCCCACTAAATACTGACTTTCTATCGCACTTTATAGCAGAACCCCTCTGCCATTTGCCAGAACCCACAGATTGCCAGTCTGGGCCTGCCTTGAGTAGCAGTGTGTGCCACCACTTTAAAAGGTAACCCTTAGATAAAGAGAAACCAGTTAAATTGTGTGTTAAGGTTTTCATTTGCATGTTTAGTCCATTGTAAACTTTATCTTAGGTTTCTCTCTAGGTTCTAGGTCTTGGTATCATGTTAATTGTACCAGGGTCTCACTCACCCATGGCTACATTGCAAAGATATTTTTGGACCATTAGGCACCTAATTCACGGGGCAACAGATCTGAGGAATTTTCGGGGGTATTTATTAACAGTAGCATTAAAAACAATCAACATGCATTGCTCAAGATCATGAGCCTCATTCATTAATCATAGGGGCAGATCTGTTTTCAAAACTGGGCACAGAATTGCACACATTACAATAGCATACAGTACTTTAACCCCCCCCTCCATTGGAGGGGTTAAATGTGATGGCCCGTTCCTTTTTTTAAATGAAATGAACTATGTAACTATACAAAGTAAATAATTGATTATGGTAGCCCATGGAAATAATAAATCCATTTAAAGAGTTCTTGGTTTCTCTGCTACCTGACTTTGGCATGGCTGCCAAAATCAGCATATTGACCACAACCCCAAGAGCCTACTTGCTTTTGTTATGTATATGCAACAGTTTATCTTAAAAGTTAACATTGTTTAAATTCTGAACATCATGAAACAAACCTTTGAGAGCTAAACAGAAAGAGGTTGATTGTTAAGTAATGTTGAGAGCCTTCATATAAACAATGCTTACCAACAATCATTTTAGAAAATGTCTGATGAGACATTATGCAAAACAGATTGCTTCTTGACTTTTCTCTGGCAAGATAAAATTAAAAATTCTTCTCAATGTCATCTACTTCATGTTCAAATAGTTTGCAACATGTGACAATGTGTACTGATTACAATCTCTAAGCAATTTAATTCCATCTCGAAAGAAATTTATTTTCAAGTCAGATGCTATAGCAATTATTATAGTTGAAATATCATTTCTCTAACATGCACAATATGTCAAAAGCAATACATTCAGGGGAAATGAATTTGAGGACATTGTAACATGGCTAAAAAAATTATGTCCAGTTGCAGGACATTCTATTTCCCTTTCACTTGTCATAATCATGATACCCTTATATTAACTTTTCAAGAAAATACTCAGAATAAGTTCTCAGTGACAGGCAGGGTTGCCCTACTTAGTAGAAAGTATTAATGGAAGGCAGCTCATAGAGAAGGTAGGATTCTCTTTCTTATAAAAGTTCTAAGACTAAATTGCATATAGTCTGATTTTTTGGTTGTTGTTCAGTTATTTGATGTTTTGTTGAGTAGCACTACAGTTTGTAATTGTTTGTCATAGTCCCAGATAAAACTGGTTAATAAAATTGGTGGCCTATGATTGTCCACAAATCCATCTCTTTGTATTTATGTTTACTAGTTAGGCCACAGTTAATAGGTCTGTTTATCGGTTTGGTCTTTCACTGGTCATGTGAGATGATGTCCAATTTATTTTGAATTTTGCATCACACTCATTGACTGCAGTGTTATAGAAATGACTGGTGTTCGCATTACAGAGGACATCTTAATCACAATGGTTATTACAGAAGTAATTAGAGCATCCTTTACCAAGTAGCAACTTTCCATTCAGTCAGATGGGAGATGACTGGCTATGGCAAAAGAATGTGCCATTTATATGAGTAACTGAATAACTGAATACAATGTTGATTTTCATATTTTCAAGCAAACCCTGCTCAGTAGCATGAAATGTTCTATACCACATTCTACTGAATGGGGAGATGATTCATGAGCTAATGGCATTATATTGGCTTGTGTTCTGCCTAGAAGAGCTGATGAGAGCAGGATAGGGAATAAACTAACCAAACCACCACCGGAGATACTTACTCTTGGCTGTACTTTTAGCTGGCAATCTAACCCACTGATTATGGAGTAGGAAAATGTTCCCTTTACATATACTACCTCCTAATAATAAAAATATTTATGTGAGGTAGGAAGATCTAGTAACTGCTTATTACATTTCTTTATTATCTCAACATATTAACAAACAGCAATAACGTGTGCTCTGTTCAGCTTCCTGTTATAAAAATTTAGCTTAATCCATGTATCACATATTTGAATTTGATAGTTATTAGGAAAATTATTACATCTCTTATGAAATTAATTTCTGTCTCCATATTAAGGTAACTTTGTAGCAATTTATGACACATTAAAAAATCTTGCATAACCCGCAGTTATATATTAAAAGGGCCCATTTTGAACTCATTTGACGTCTTTTGTGCATTTAATATCATTGCTGGGCAAAAAAGCACATTGGATACAGTATTTACTAATGCACAGTCTGTTTTCTTATTATCCTTACAGCAGAAATTATGATAATTGTTTTGCAGTTACAATCTTTCCTCCGGCTGTAGATTCATAACTGAAAGTGTAGATATAATCGAAATAATTAAGCTATTAAAAAGGTTCCTGTCACTAAAATAAGCAGCTATTTGTTGTTGTACACTTAATAAAAAATCCCGTAGCTGTTAGAATCAAAGTGTAAGCGAGTATTATCTCTATGCTAACGACCCGCCCAGAGATTACCTACCTTTAAGGTCTCTTCCTCCAATTATGTCATGTGTCTATCTAAAAAAAACTCAAGTGATTAAAAGGTGGCCTGAAGAAACAAGAGTGAGACAGAAAAGGTTTAGACAAAAGAAAGTTGTATTGACTTCACAGACATCCCTTGTATATAGTTTTTTAGTTGTAGCCATGGAAGTTTGTCCATTTACAAGACTGAGATGGATGTTGATGGGCTATACCCTTTTAACTTGGTGAATGATAAAATAGGGTGTAACACACAGGTGTATAGAGTCAGTCAGGGTAGTAATGAGCAAAAATGCACCATTTCACTTTGCAGAAATATATTGAAGTCAATGGGAGCTTTTGCCCCCTGCTCCAAACGCATTAGAGTCCTTTGGTGTTTTTTTTCCCGTATAAATAAAAAAATTCTAGCAAAAAAAAAAAAAACATGGTAAATTGTTGCACACACTTGAGAAAGTTTTCATCACTTGTGAGGAAGTGAATCTGTAGTAAGTGGAAACATTAGCTCATTCCTAAGTCAAGGTAATTAGAAGGTAATAGTAAGAATCTTGCCTGGGCAGCTTTCTATGAGTAAAACTGCAGCTTTATGGACAATTGTGTGGAAACAATTCTAGGTCTATAAAAATATTCTTCTGCAAAAATGCTAACATTTTGTTAACGAAATAGCGCATGCGTTGTGATTTCAACACTGCCGCCATTAAGTAAAAGTGGTGCCCAATCTCAGAACATGATGAAGATAATGAGTTATGGGCCCCTTTTAGTCCCCCCCTGTTGCTGCTAGAAAATATAGAAAATAAAAATAGATTACCAGCGTTATTACATTATTAACTATAAAGAGGCGGAAGAAGCTCTGGCTTATCAAGTTAACAGTTTACAAACCCAATATGGCTGGCCAACACTTTAAGAATTCATTTTAAATGCTGTTAAGAACATTTGGTGCCAAACAATTTGTCAATAATAAAGCCCCACAGGAATATTATATAATATATATATTGTATTTTGAATGAACACACCTTTAATAATATATTAATAGTCCGCACAGTGGGGGGGAGGGTGGTTTGTGGTCAAGGAAGTCAGGAGGGGCCCTGTTACTGTGAGGAGGGCCCTTCGGGTTGCAGGCCCCAATGCTCCAGTCCGATCCTGGATTTATTGTCTCTGTATGGTGCATTTAGCACATATACTCAATTAACATAAAAAAGCAATCAGGCCAAAAAGTATTGGTCCACAAATACAGGTCCTGACCAGTCAAGCATCATAAACACTACCAACTATCAAATTTCCAAACTTGCTGCCCCCTTTGAAATAGTTCAAGGGTCTGAACAGAGTGAAGGGATTTGGGATGTAACTCGTTCCTACTGGTAGTAACCATTATAAATGACAGGAGAGAACATAGTTCTAAATAAATACCATATGCACACATTTTTAACTTGTGTGAGTTGCTTTTTGTGGTTTCATATTAATGCATATACTTTTTTTTTTTCATTCTCGTTGTTGTCCCTGGAGTCTCAAAGGTTAAAGAAATCCTCTGTGCAATTTGCCTTGCTTTGGAAGAGGAAGAATCTTTTAAATGAAACATCTGTCACCAATGTGCTATTACCAGAGATATGTGTTATTAGTGCTTGGCTAAAAGATTGTTTAATCTCAAAATCAAATCAGAAGTTCTGAATAATGGAAAGGACAGATATTAATGACTGTGATACATTTTTTTCTGCTTCCTGTGGTACCGTTTTCATTATGAAGAACAACAGATGGCAAGCGGCTGTACTGAGCAGTTTACCGTACAGTTAGCTAAAAGTAGCAACTGCATGGGGCACAGAGATGTGTTTTTCTTTCATATTGTCCTGCTGTCTGAGTACTGTATTTATATGCTTAGGTTAGTGTCCAGGATGCCCCCTACTGAGTCTAACAGATTGTTTTTTTACATATACTGTAACCCAGACTCCCTAACTCTTGTACAGAAAACTATAGCAAGGTAAACTCTAAGGGACATTCAGCAGAGACAATTTAAAAACACCAGTTACTGCTGAGCTTCTATTAAGTGCAGAATAGGGGGTAACAGAAAGGACAAAGCTGAATGTGCTCTTACTGGTAGTGAGGGAATCTTCTTTGCAGCTGCTCATTCTTAATTGTGCTCAGTTTACAAATATTGAGTATGAAATAGAGGTATGTGATCCTTTATTCAGAAGCTATATCATAAAGCTATGATTACTGGAAGGTCATCTCACATAGAGTCCATTTTAATCAAATAATTTTAATTTTTAAAACTGATTGCTTTTTGTCTCTGTAATAATAAACCAGTAGCTTGTACTTGACAGTAACTAAACTGCATGAATCCATATTGGTGGCAAAACAATCCTATTGGGTTTATTTAATCACATTTTCAGGTTAACATAAAACAAGAATTGATCAATTTTTCATAAAAAAATAACCTAAATATTCATGATTTATTGTACCCCGACCCTGGAAATAGCTATATTCCGAAAATACACCATCTAAAACTTGTTGAGGAGTCAATGGCAGAGGTCCCTTGAACTATTTGAAGAGGTTAACAACAGCCTGCTTGATGTTGGATTGATGGAGGGTTTTTCCCTCCATCGCAGAAAACTCAATCAATTCTCAGTTTCAGGTTGCAGGACTCGAACTCGCAGAAACAGGTTTTTCACATTCCAGTTTTTTCCTAAATAAGCCATTCGAGTTTCGAGTTCATTCAAGTTCCTTCCAGGTAATAATATGCTAACACTCTGAATGCAATGTCTCAGAAGCTGCTGTAGATCACATTTTAGTTTCTCTAAAATTTTACTCTGTATGTTTCTACATATAGAGAGACTCGCAGAACTAATTTGCCACCCTGGCAGTAATAAACCTCCAGTGATTGAAACGGCTTCTTTTTAACAACATAATTGTCTCCCTTAATTATACCAGAAAGGTATTCATTGCTATGTAATTGTACAGAGCAGTTGGTAGCCAGATTTAGTGCCATTTTTTTAATGTTTTGCTATTTGACCCAGGCCTATATTACACACACTTCTAGTTTCCCTTTATAGTCAGCTCAATATATATATATATATATATATATATATATATATATATATGGTATCCATAACCCATTATCCAGAAAGCGCTGAATTACAGAAAAGCCATCTCCCATAGACTCCATTTTATCTAAATAATCCACATTTTTTTTTAAAAAAGTAACTTTTACTTGATCCCAAGTAAGATATAATTAATCCTTAATGAAAGCAAACCCAGCCTATTGGATTTATTTAATGTTTACATGATTTGTCAGTAGATTTAAGGTATTGAGATTCAAATTACAGAAAGATCCATTATCCAGGAAACCTCAGGTCTCAGGCATTCTGGATAACAGTAAACAAACAGTTTACATTGAACGTCAGGTTAATAGTGTTGTAAAAATAATAAACTGGAGAGCTAAAGTCTTGAAGGCAAATACTTTGTTTTCCTTTTGTAATAATTAGGCTATTGCATGTATATATTTGCTGACTTCACTGTGCACTCTCTCTGTTCATAAGGAATCAGCCATGAGATGAAAATAAAACACCTCTTCATAGCATGAAATGAATTGGCCCATCATCTGTTCAGAGTGTCAGATAAATGCTGTGGGTACTCCAGGGAGATCAAAGTGCTCCAATATCCATTAGCATTTCAAGGGGTTTCTTATAGTCATTTTCAATTTCATCTTTCTGGAAAACCTGTTACCAAGTGCATCAGTTGTTTGCATTGCTCAGACACCTGTTCACTTTAGCAATGCAGTAATCCACTTAATATTTCTGCTAGGAGCCCTGCCTAAGTCATTGTTTTATGATGATGTGAATAAAGTGGTGACTTAAAGCAAATATTATCATCGCAAATGAAAGTTACACTTCCACACCTTTTTCAGTACAGGTGGGTGATCTCACAGTCAAATTTATTTTTTGTTTTATTATGTCTCCTTTGCAAGTGCAAATTCTGTCTCATCTCATTCCACATCTCATTTCACAGACATATCTATTAAAAATCTCTTCCCTGTAATCACACCTGCGCCTTGAGCCATCTGGAGCTTTGTTTCATTAAATACGACTGCATATTTGTGAAGCTGCGATGAACAAAAAAATTAATAGACTTTTTAATTAACTATTTTCTTTGCCTTCGCAGTAGCTTTCAACAAGGGTTCCTATACTAATCTCCAATTTCCTCACATTATTATATTAATTGTTGGTAATACTTCAAATACTTGAACTTTTTTTCTGTGTGAAATGTGTTTCATCCAGCTAATCCCTTAACTGTGGCACAAACTGTTAGTCAGTTCCTCTGTTTTTGCTCATTTTACAAAATTACATATTTTGCAAAATTAGGGGGAGGGAAGCATCACGCTGCCCTCCTACAACCTCAACCCTTATTTACAGACCTTAATTATTTACAATGACTTTGTTATACTAATGGTAGCTTTTAAACCACAGAACAGGTATGGCATCCATTATCTGAAAACCCGTTATCCAGAAATTTCCTTATAATACAGTACCTTGTGTTGACTTTGGGGCGGATTCACTAAAGGTGAAGTGGCCATCATTAGCTACAATTTGCCAGAATTCACATCCACAGGGACATCGTCAATTTACTAACAGGCGTAGAGAACAATTTGATGGTGAACAAGGCCGTCTCTAGCGTTCGTTCGCACCCTATCGCCAGGTTGACTTTTTGCTTTGGTGAACGGTCGTTACTCCGCAAATTTGCTAAGATGTGAATTTTACTGAACATTACATCTTTTGCCAGAGTTTACTTTGTCACCTCAAACCAGGCGAACTGATAAAACAAAGCTAAATCTTCCTCAATCTTATGTCAGTGACATCATATCCTGTATGTTGGAAATGCATTAAGTTGTAAAAAACGCTGGCGAATTTTCTTTTTTTAAAGCGGAAGTACCTTCAAAAGTCCAAACTATTAAAGATTTATGTGTGCGGAATTTTTTAAAACTATTTTGATGCCATATTTATTTACGGGGGGGGGGGGCTCAGGTCTAGGGCCTTAGAGGATCTCCTCTGTTTTTATTATTACTCAATGGACATGCATTTTTAAAAGTGTCCACTTCAAGCATTTGCACCAACATTGCTATTAAAGATATCCATACGACTTGTAAGTACCGGCCCTATTCAATTTAACCTAAGCGCAAGAGTCCTAGCAAAGTTTTGCTAGGCAGAAATGAACACTAGCTAAAAATTTTTATGAAATGCTCGCCCAGCCAAAGTAACGCTAGCTAAAATTTGCTAGCATTCGCTGCTGAGACGCAACTTCACATTTTATTGAATTAGCATAGAGGTAACGAATTTGCGCCTGACAAAGTGGTGTAGAGTGTGGCGAAGTGGTCGCTGTCGAAAATTCATCCTTTAATTAATCCTTATCAAAGGCAAAACACTCCTATTGGGTTTATTTAATGTTTAAATAATTTCTTTAGTAGTCTTAAGGTATGGAGGTCCAAATCCCAGAAAGATCCCTTATCTGGAAAACCCCAGGTCCTGAGCATTCTGGATAATAGGCCTCATACCTGTACTGAGACATCTGTATGAAACCAAACCAAAGACTTCTGTGCAATTCTGCCCTCGAAGGGAGTCATTTATAATCACTGGACAAATTTTCACCTGGGCAGTTACCCATGGTGACCAATCAGAAGATTCTTTCAGTGTTCAACTTACAGCTGGCTGAAATAAAAAACTAATCAAGGTTTGGTTGCTATGGGTTACTGCCCATGTTCAATTTTGCCCAGTGTTTATAAATAATGTGAACAGATATTTTGCCCAATTTTAAATATAGTGCCCGACCACCTAGTTATGGACGGCCAGTTATTAGGAACTGCAATCCTGGACGATTAAAGATTATTGTTCTTGATGGAAAGTTTCAGTTGGTTGGCCAAAAAGAGAATGACTCATAACTTGATCAGTGTAACAATAAAAAAAAGTGGCCTTAGCGCCATTTAGTAGACAAAAAGTCTCTTTGTGGTCTGTAATGGATGCTGACTATGAATGCATGGAGCTCAATCCTGATGAAGGGAGGGTGTACCCCCCTGAAACGTTGATATTTTTGGTGAAGCAATAAATGGGGTAAGCTCCCCAACTCCACAATAGCTTAAAGATCTGCAATTTTTATAAAATTCACAGATGTCTAGAGACCAAACCAGGTCAATGGATATCCAGCACCACCAGTACAGTGCTTGAAACAACAAGTGTGCGGTGGATCCATTACATATAAAACTAGATATAACACTGTAATACCTTGAAATTAAGTCATATTGTTATGAGCCCCCTGAGGCATCCACAGTGACATCAAAGGAGCTTATCCATAGACCCCACTCCTCTTAAACCCCAGTTGGACAGCTATTGCTTAATGTGACTGTAAAGGCTACAGTGATTTAAAGAAATAGCTTAAAGATCTGCAATTTTTATAAATACTGTCATTTGGGAACAAAGGATACCAACACAACACAAAGGAATTACACTGCTCTGTTCAAGCGCAACATTGACTGTAACTCTTGAAATGGAAGTGAATCACTTTTCCACTTTTACATTGTATTGAACATTATTTTCAGGCACAAACACATGCTGTGATTATAGTTTATTTTTAAAACTCTGGAAATTTATCAAAACCCATCTATCCTATCACATGCTTCATAGATAAATTGTATATTGCACAACCTTTATTTTTCTCTGTTCCAAGATGCCAAGCAACAACCACCTGTAAAACTTTCACATTCAACATAACAGGTAAATAATATAATTTATATTATACTATTCGACCATTCGATAGTCGAAGTACTGTCTCTTTAAAAAAAACTTTGACCAACTACTTTGCCACCTAAAACCTACCGAACATCAATGTTAGCCTATGGGGAAGGTCCCCATAGGCTTTCTAACAAATTTCTGATCGAAGGAAAATCGTTCGAACGATGGATTAAAATCGTTTGAATTGTAGGAAATGTGGTATATCCTTCGACGTCGATATTCGAAGTCGAAGAATTTTACTTTGACGGTCGAATATTGAGGGTTAATTAACCCTCGATATTCGACCATTGGTAAATGTGCCCCTAAATGTTTAAATGATTTTTAACTTAAAGGAGACATATAGGATAAATTAAAAAAAAATAATTTTGTAGGCAATTATGAGTAATATATGGTTTTGCTTTTACGTGGTTCTAAAAATTAATATTATCTTTAAAACTAGCCCCTTTATTAGAGCTCCCTATAGATGGTCACTGGTTCTGTCCCTTTTTCAAATGAGGGGTGGGCGTGTTCTAATGGTCCTTGCCAGGTATGTAAAAGACAGGTATGTATATGGCAAAGTGTATCATGTTTTAATTTTTTTGCTAATTTTCCACATAAAAATGGATGGAGGGTCCTTGTTTTTGCTTTTAAAAAATGTAATAATCCAGAGAGAGGGAGATTATTGATGAGAATATAGAACACAAGAATGTTCCCAGAAATAGTGTATTTGAAAAATATAATTCCTCAGAAAAAAGATGAACACATTGGAGAATTCATATTATCACTTGGGGCTTATTAAGAAAGAAAAAATTATGAAATTAGATTATTGTAGCAGTGTATTGTTGAAGTTTGCATTGATTAGTAGACGGAGGATTCAAGATAATTATTGATATAAGCTAAATAAGATATAAATGAATAAATAAGTTGATTTATCAAGATCAACAGGATCATAAAAAATAACATAAAGACTTTTTTCGATTTATACCCTTTTATACTTTTACAGTGTACACTCTATTGAGAAGGGCTCTCTTTACCTCTTGTATTAGTTATCAATTGTATTTTTGTATGTAATGTATATTTTCAGAGTATACCCCCATCTATTGTACTGAGCTGCAGTATACGGTTTTACAGAGACTGCTTACTTATAACACAGGGATTATACAAGTTCATATACATTCATATACATTGTTTAGGAGACCCCTGGTGTTCATATAAATAAAACATAAATCATAGAAATACATATATATCCATTTTAATTGTATCACTGTGTGTGCTTTGTAAAATGTATGGTTTTCTGGGATCAACTAACTGTTGAATGGGAATGTCATCAGCAATGTCATAACAGCCAAAACTTGAAATGATCCTTGATAAATTAAAATGTATTAATCATTTCAGAGGACATTGTCTTGGACTAATGCTGAGAATCATGCTGATCTGGTTCTTTGATTAAATATATGCTCTTAATTTTAATCTCAGGAAACGTTTTGATAGAAGAGTACACAACAGGGTACTAATTTATATAATGCATAGGGTTCTTCTTGTTATATATTTGACATACCAATAAATCTAAATGCAATGACCCATAGATGTCAGTTCTTATGTGTGGCTCTTGGGGTCTATATTTAGAACTATTCTGATGAATGTCACTTGAAGCAGAGCTCAGCTGCAATATCCTTGCACTTTCTAGTCAATAACTGGATTCTTCATATAATGAACTCATGATTCATCCATGCATTCCACCCCTTGCATCTTCCAATGACCCTCCAGGCCATCTTTGCTAAGGTGACTTCACAAAGCCAGTGATGTCCTTTATATCTAATTTATACTTAGACCTGTGTTTATGTTAAATAGGTAAAATGATTCAGTTGCTATTTAAATTCATGGTAGCTGATAATATGAATATATGGAAATCTTAGTTGTGAAATAACAGCCAGTTGAACTATTTTGCTCTTTAGTCTAAAATGTTTTCATGTAACAGGCACTCCAAACGATTGAGGGCAGAAGGGAAATGACTTAAATGTACTATTAGATTTTGCAAGGATCACAACCACAAGCAGCATGTGGAGCATTTTTAGTTTAAGGATAATAAGCAAAATATTAGGATAAATCTGTTAATGATGGATAAATCTGTGAAAGAAAATTTTTAAAAAGTTGTGCATGGCTAGCTCCTGAGCATGGTGGATGCACATTGAAAGAGCTCCTCTACTCCTCTAGCTACAATACAATGGCAATCAGCCATGAGACATGAGAAAGCATAGCAAATTGAAGGTGGAAGAGGAAGGTAAAACACCAAAATATCAAAATTACCAGCGCTCGCTAAAACAATTCTTCAGCCCAGAGGTGCAGAGATGAACACAGAGCCCTGCAGAAGAATCAGACAATGAATCAATACGTTCAGAAACTGCCATGCTGTCCTTTCTTAAGTCTTTATCAACTAAATCGGACTTTGCCAACATGATTACACAATTGAAAACAATTTTAAAAGAAGTCGTCATCAATATAAAAGTGCAGATAACCACACTGCACACTAGAGTGGCAGACATGGAGAGATTTTATTAATTTAAAAAGAGAAAAGAAAAGTAAAACCCCGTATGTCTTTGTATTCTATAATCATTTCAAAGAATTTACACTGCTGCCAATAATTAACTAAAAACCTCTAAAGTGCCTGTGCTTATCTTTATGAAGATCACCAAACTGCTATGTGCTAAATTATATTATTCGGTCAAATTAATAAAACTGCAATTCATTAAACATTCTAATACATCAATTTTAATTAATAGTGATACTTTATAAAAAAAACCCAATTGAATTCAATTAATAAGACCAATTTTAAAATTATTACCTATGTGATTAATTCGGTTCTCCTATGGCGTGTTATAATACAAGGTATTAAAGATAGAGACAAACCTCTAAAGTGCATTAGTGCTTATTAATTAACCACCATAATTACCCCCAGGGGATTTAATTAACAAAAATAAATAAATGAATAAATTATGTGTATAAGTTCCACAATAGCTAAGGTAAAATTATTGAAAAACACAAGCTCCTTTCACAGGACTTTCTGTGAAGGATAAATTGTATCAACCTTATCAGTTGATTGGTAGGATATACAATGTAACAACAGATTCAAGAATTGTATCACATTCACACTTGTAATATATTAAGATTTGAAGTGGAAGAAAGAGATAGTGGTGGAGTCATCCCGTTTGTTACTGTCTGGTCACAGGCACTTTAGAGGTTTTTAGTTAATTATTGGCAGCAGTGTAAACTCTTTTAAGTGATTCTAGAATACAAAGATATACGGGGTTTTACTTTTCTTTTCTCTTTTTAAATTAATAAAATATATCAAATTGGTGATTGTCCCCCGCTGTGTCCTTTTTAAGGTGATAAGTTGCTGAGAATATGCAACCTTTTGATAGACATGGAGAGATGTAATGAACAATTTGAAACCTTGAGGACATTGTCTCTGCATTAAAATTCAAGAAAACTTTTAATAAAAAATGTCACCAGGAAAAGGTTGTCAAGGTCCTATAGAAGTCAATGGGAGCTACGCTGATGCTATTGGACTGTTTTAAATCAATTCAGACTTTTAGAGGGTTTAGGATTTTTTTTTCAGCTAGGAATTCTGATTTTAAGACCTCTGATTTTAAGAGGTTTTACAAATACTCATATTTTTTTATCAGATCGTTCCATTTGTATTTTTTTATTCTGATCTTTTAATACATTTCATGACATTTGTGGTTTTAGAGAAAGTGAGTTTAGCTGTAGTTTCAAAAACCTCTAAAACCACTAAAATGAGACTGTTGATAAATAGGCCTCCATATATAGTTCCTTAGTGTAATAGCATTTAAGAAAGCAAGGACAAACAAAAAGACTGTAAGGTATTTTGTTTGAGTTGTTTTCAATCTCTGCTTTAGTTCCACTTTATCAATCTCCTTCTCCATTAGCTGTATATCATCACTCTCTAGCAGAACCTATCATTATGTAATATTGAGTGTTCATTTTATCAGATGAAAGGAGCAAACATGCTGTGCAATCTCACAGACCGCTTCAATTTAAACCATCAACTGCCCTAATTAAGATGAAATCTGCTGTACAAATACCATTTTCAAATTTTCGAGAATATTCAAGAAGAAGACATTTATTAAATCCCCTGCTGTGTAATAGAGCCCTGCTGTCTTATTCTACTTGGTAGATATTCTTATATGAAATTTAACTTAATAAGCAGCAAGGAATAAATGTCAAAGTTTTAAACTGTGATTTTATTAAGTGAAAAAGTTGTCAATTAGATGTGACTGGGTTTCCAGGTTATGGAACAATGATTCTTCAGTAGATGTAAAAAGGAACACCTTGTGGAAATAGCATAGTCACCATATATTTATCATATGGGCAGTAGGGCTCCTCCAAAAACAGAATTGTTATCTCTGCCAAAGAATGACTGGTGAATGAGTATGAATAGGTGTGAGAATCACTCACCCTGGTGGTCTAGGGCAGTGATCCCCAACCAGTAGCTCGTGAGTAGGGATGTAGCGAACTGTTCGCCGGCGAACTAGTAAGCGCGAACTTCGACTGTTCGCGTCCGCCGCAAGTTCGCGAACGTCGCGCGACGTTCGCCAATAGGCGTTCGCGTCAAAATCGTTCGATCCTTCGACCATTCGACCGCTAAAATCGAAGGATTTTCGTTCGAATCGAACGATCGAAGCATTCGATCGAATGAAATCATTCGATCGAATGGCTTCGATCGAATGAAATCATTCGATCGAATGGCTTTGATCGTTCGATTCGAACGAAAATCCTTCGATCGAACGATTTCAATCCTTCGATCGTTCGAATCAAACGATTTTCGGATGTTCGAAGTTCGCGAACAGTTCGCGAACTGTTCGCAAATTTTGCCGGCGTTCGCGAACACATCGGCGGCGGTTCGCTACATCCCTACTCGTGAGCAACATGTTGCTCTCCAACCGATAGAATGTTGCTCCCAGCGGCCTCAAAGCAGGAGCTTATCTTTGAATTCCAGGCTTGGAGGCAGGTTTTAGTTGCATAAAAACCATGTGTACTGCCAAACAGAGCCTCAAAGTAGGTTGACAATCCACATAGATGCTACTAAATGGCCAATCACAGCACCTATTTGGCACCCCAAGAACATTTTTCATGCTAGTGTTGCTCCACAACTCCTTTTTCTTCTGAATGTTGCTCACGGGTACACAAGGTTGGGGATCCCTGGTCTAGGGGGTCGGCTGGGACGCCTGCACGCGCTCCCGCTTTTTATAGGCACATTGGCGCATTGAGTAATTCAAATCCTATTTAAAGGGAATTGTTAGGTTCATCTCTGATAGTTCCTGGGTGCTATTCCTGTTTGTTATCTGCCTGCCTGACTAATATGACTTCTGTGATCCTGACCCCTGCCTGGTAACCGACTATTCTGAAATCCGTATTCCGACCCGTGCTTGTCCTACTCTTCTGATTGATATCCTGGTTTTGACCCTTGCCTGTCTGACTTTGCCTGAATTCTGCCTGCACCGACCCGGCCTGGTTTGACTACATTTTCTGTCTGCTCATTGAACTGTGACCTTCTGCCCAAAAAGACTTTGCTAACGATTGTGCCCCTTTGCTCGTCCAGAACCCTTAGCTTGGCTCCTCTCTTAATAAGTAATCCATCAGCATGTTTGCACACTCAGAACAAAAACGATTTAGCAAGAGGGTGGTTTAAAAATAAATTTTTACTCTTTGTTCAAAAAAACATTTTATACAGACAGCGCCATACAATACATGGCATAATTTAGACAATGTTAAAAAGTAGCATAGAATATCAACCACCCATTAGTTATATGCAGCAAGCAAGAAATCAGCAAGGGAGTGGATACACCTACCAGAAAAATGACAATGGACCCAACGTTTCGGCACCAAAGCCTTTGTCAAGGGGATTCAGAGAATCCCCTTGACATTCTGAGATTCTGAGAATCCCCTTGACAAAGGTCTTGGTGCCGAAACGTTGGGGCCATTCTCATTTTTCTGGTAGGTGTATCCGCTCCCTTGCTGATTTCTTGCTTGTTGCATATAACTAATGGGTGGTTGATATTCTATGCTACTTTTTAACATTGTCTAAATTATGCCATGTATTGTATGGCGCTGTCTGTATAAAATGTTTTTTTGAACAAAGAGTAAAAATTGATTTTTAAACCACCCTCTTGCTAAATCATTTTTGTTCTGAGTGTGCAAACATGCTGATGGATTAGTGATATGGGTTACCTGGGGTAGGGGTAACATTTGTTTCTGCACCTCTTACTAATTTTTGAAAGTTTTGGTGTGCCCTCCACTCATTATTAATTCCTCTCTTAATAAGACCTGGTGGCATCCAATTAGCCGAGGGCTCCTCCTGAGGTGAAAGGCGGCTGTTAAAGGCAGAAGCAAGAGCCGAGACCAGGGAGCCTAGCATTGGTTCTGGATTCTGGGTGCCGATCATGACAATAGATTTTTGTAGTCCTATAACCTATCCAACCAACGACAAGCTTTTACAGATCAAGCACAGCTGGAATAATGGAAATAAATAACTGAAATGATGATATAGGATCCTTATCTAATACATGGGAATAAATGGGAATTTTTCCTTTTTTTTTCTCACCAAGCAAGGTTTGAGGATCTTTGTCCTTCCTTCAAAACTACTCAGGAACAATAGAAAATATTTTTTGAACATATTATTATTAGACCATGTAATTCAACATGTTCTTCAACTTTATTAAGATGAATAATCCAAAAACCTAATTTCAGTCTTCCTGTTACAGGTATGGACCTGTAATCCAGAATGCTTGGGACCTGGGGTTTTCAATAATCTCTATACCTTAAGTCAACTTAAATATCATATATCCTTACTTTGCCTCCAATAAGGATTCATTTTATCTTAGATGTGATCAAGTACAAGGTACAGTTTTATAATTACAGTGAAAAAGGAAATAATTTTAAATACTGTTTTGAATAAAATGGAGCTTTATGGATAATGGGTTTCTGGATAACAGATCCTAAGACTGTATAAATTTAGCCAATCCAGTTGTAAGGTTATGGACCAACATTGTGATTTAACAGCTGCTTATACCATTTGTGACTTGCTATTAAAGGATCATCTCACATAGAGGGGGTGGAATATCTACAATGAAATGAAAAATATATCAAATAAATGAATAGCATCAAAGATGACAGCCTTATATTAATGTGCAGATGGTTATACCACTCCAAAATAAAATGGTACAATAACTGCATAAATATAACAATTGAAGTAGAATTGCATAGTTTCAAGCCAACAAATTAGACATACAGAGAACAGTATATAAAAAGTGGGATGGGTGTTCAAAACGGAAAACATTGGGGGTTATTTACTAAAACCAAGAGAAACCCGCTATCCGGCGCTGATCCAAATATCATGCAGAATCGCTTTTGAAAACACACAGTGCGAGATACATGGCAGTGGGTATGTGCAGAAACTAACGCGTTTCGTGCCCGTGTGGCACTTCCTCAGAAGTGGCCGGGTCCCGCGAGAGCAGCGATCCACATGGGGAGATCGCATGACTGTTTGGTGAGCTCCGCTAAACTTACACATCCTGAATATTTGTTTATTTACTAAAATCCTATTTTTTTTTCAAATTTTAAATAAAAAAAGCTTGACCAAATTCCCATCCACGATTTTGCCTCATTTACAATTAAAACAACGCAAATGAATCGGATCTGGAAAAAACTCGATAAAATAGAGAACCTTTTTTTTCAGGTTTTTTGTCAGAAAACCCCAAATTTATCAGATTATCAGTCTAAGCCCAGCGCAAACCGTGATATCTTCAAATTGGGATAGGGACGTCTCTCATTGACTTCTACATGACCTTGACAGGTTTGAGATGGTGGACTTTTGGATTCAGGCATTTTGCAGCATTGTTGTATAATAAATATAAAAAAATTTTTTTTTTTTTTCAGATTTCAGTTTTTGCCCCAAAAAAGCCCAACCAGAAAAATTCGAGAAATCCTTTTAACGCACGACAATTTTGACACGAGCAACAATTCTTAAACGTGCAACTATTTTCTCCAAATGCATTAAAATCAATGGCCGTCTGAATAATTTTGATGCGCAGCAATTTTTATGCGCATGACAGTTTTGACGCACAACAAATTTGCTTGGATGTGGCCGAATTTTCACCGGAATGGTGAAAACGCCGGGAAAACGTGAAAATTTGCCGCAAATCCATGCCTGGCGAATTTATTCGCTCATCACTATTTATATACAACTTTTTGATCATCCGTCTAGATTGTCACATTGGATGAAATGTATGATGGGTTTCCGGATAATGGATGCCATACCTGTACACAAGTTTTAGTGAGTCATGCGACAGAAATTATATCACTTAGCACAGAAAATAACTGATGACATCACTGAGCACCATTTATAAGTATATTAATTTACAGGATATTCATGAATCTTGTGTATTATAATTAAACTTAACTATATCTGCAGTTTGTATTGTCTATAGCCTCAAACATGGCATGACAATAATTAAAAACATAAATTAACTGCAAGCAATGGAAAAGTGCCTCAAGTATTTCACTAACTATAGCCTTGAGAATAGGTGTTGATTGACAATATTCAGATTTTCTGGTTATTTTGATATAGTGCTACAAACAATATCTGAAAATGTTAAGAAATATTGCCACAGTCAGCATAAGTAAATGAACTCCAAACATGAAACTGATTTCATGTTTTTCAGATTCTTTTTGTAATTAGCATGGCTAGGTTGAACACTAATATACAACTTTTTGACCATCCATCTAGATGGATCACATTGGACAATTTCAGACAAGTTTGTGAGAGGAATAACCCCAAACTATTATAGAGCTTTTGAAAAAGCTATGCTTAAATGAACCTTCTGTAAAAAGCAAAATCATATTAAATACAATTTATTAACAGGAAATAAAATCTCTTCAATAATGTAGTATTTTTAATTTGAACAAAGGGAAATAATTACAAGTAATATAAAATACAAGAAAGAAACATTCAGATACTCCCCATATACACTTTCTTTCCTACAATAATGTCATCATAACTAAAAATAAAACTGTTCCCTTGTGTGCGTGTATGTCTTCCATCATACACCACTTTCACTTTTATGTAAAAGAATATTTTCTGTTTTAGTTCTCAGTTGCCAGACTAGCTTTTTTTTACATTCACTTTTCTGAAGTTGAGTGACTTATGAAATATAATATCAAACTTCTGTTCCCCCTCTCTAACTTGTCATCTTAACAGTCACATACTTCAGTAACTTTTGAAGGAACATTTCTGTTTTAATTCTTACTTTTTCCAATAGGATGAATTCTATCTTAGTTTGGAACAATATCAGGTATTGCTTTATTATTATAGAGAAAAGGAAATTATTTTTTAAAATTTGGATTATTTGGAGTCTATGGGAGATGGACTTTCTGTAATTCAGAGCTTTCCAGATGACCAGTTTCTGGATAACGGGTACCATACCTGTACACATGTTTCAGTGAGTCATGCAACAGAAATGATATCACTTAGCACAGATTGTAAGTGATGTTATCACTAACAAGCACCATTTATAAGGATATCATTTACAGGATATTCATGGCTCTTGTGTATTATAAGTAAACTAAACTATATCTGCAGTTTGTATTGTCTATAGCCTTAAGCATGGCATGTAAATAATTAAAAACATAAATTAACTGCAAGCAAAGAAAAAGTGCTTTAATTTAAAATGTATTTCACTAACAAGAGTCCCTATCATATTTTATAGAGGTTTTGATATAGTCCTACAAACAATATCTGAAAAGGTATGCTAAGTCTGTAAAAGAGGTACCGGCAAGGATCAAGCAAATCGTAGTCACAAAACAGGCAAAGGGTCAAGGCAGGTGGCAGAAATCTAAATCAAGAACAGGCAGAAGTCAAAAACCAGGACAGTCCAATAGCAAAATAATGCTTCAGCAGGATCTGTAAACAGAAGCCAGCTTGGGCACTGTTAAAATGGAGGAAGGCCTTTTTAAAGGAGAATTGGCGCCAAAAATTGTAACCTACTTTACAATCAGGAACCTGGAAGGTAGGCTGGTACGCCCAGACGCACAAGCAGAACCCTGTGGATTCCACTGTTCATCGAAGCTCTTTTGGGGCCCCGTGCTTTCTGCTGCGGAACCAACATGGACTTGGTGCATGTGGTAGTAGAAAGTCCGTTAAAGAGGTACCGGCAAGGATCAAGCAAATTGTAGTCAAAAAATAGGCAAAGGGTCAAGGCAGGCGGCAGAAGTCAAGAACAGGCAAAAGTCAAAAACCAGGAAAGTCCAATAGCAAAATAATGATTTAGTAGGGTCTGTAAACAGAAGTCAGCTTGGGCACTGTTTAAAGGAGAATTGGCGGCAAAAATGTGTATCTCGCGAGCGTCACGACGCTCATGAACGGGAACTTGCACACGACCAGAAAACTTGACATTGCAGGCAGGTCTGCATCCCAGAATCCAGGGAGAGACACGCTGGGTGGTAAGAGAACGGAGAAATCTCCCGGCACGTCTTACACCTATTTAATAACTAATTGCTTCATGTAAAGCACAGTATTTAAAGGGCATGTGTCAAACCCAAAATGTTTCAGCCACCAGTCTCGACCGTTGGAGGAAACAATAGTTTTTTTAAAAAAATAAACTAGCCCCCTCCAGTGCTACGCTTCTCACACCGAGAGGGAGCTCCTGATACGGATGACCATGTTGTATGGCGCGCATGCGAACAATGAGTGATTTTTTCAGCACACTCGTTATGCGCATAATGCATGAAAGCTGTGGCAAGAGAATTTTGTGCTCCTTCCTGGTTTAAGCAGCCTAGTGCTTGTGGGGGCCATTAAAAAATTGTTCTCCCAACTGAAGTGCAAGCTCTATTAGCCCGCATCTCTGGTGGGGAAGCAATTTGGGGTAACAGGTGCCCCTTAAGTCACTGATCAAATATAACTGCAGGTTAACTCTTCTTCCACAATAGCATTCCAGACTTCCTTTATAAAATGTAAAATGTATGCAGTGACATCACTTTTTTTTCATTGTAATAACATTTATCTGTGCTTCTGTCAGAGCCTCCTTTGAACAATGTTATTTTTCCTTATCTTTTGTTGTAAAAATCTTCTAAAGAATACATTAAAGATATGAATTTTTTACTATTTATATATTTAACAGACAGATTAAAAGACTCTTTACAAAGGTGTTGGTTTCAAATTAATTCCGCACTATGATTATGCAAAGTATGGATTCAGAAATCTTTAATTTAACAATCCCATTGTTTGGCAAATTGTGAGGCTATAAGTATTAAAGACTTTGCAAAGAGAAATTTCTTGTTAATTGTTGTATAATGTTAATTATTCATGGAACATCAGTGAATAAGCAACCACGCATTAATTAAGTCTTCAGAAAAGTTAATGAGGAGATTAAAGGGGGAAATTTTGAATATCAGAAGAAAAGTATTATTGTATTTTGTCACTGTCCCAAAGCAAAGCAAAAGAACATGAAGTAGATGTAAAATCTATAGAAAGTTGGATATTATGGTATATTTTTCATTTGTTTTTAACCTCCTCACACCATTTTTTAGCTACATTTACTGCTATTAGCAAAAAATTCAGAGAACATTAAGGGGCCCATTTACTTCGAGTTTGAGTGAAGGAATGGAGGAAAAATAGTTCGAATTTCGAATGGTCGAATATGGCTACTTCGACCATCGAATGGTCTACATAGGTCCCCATAGGCTTCCTAACATATTCCTGATCGTTCGAACGATTATTCCTTCGATCGTTTGATCATAGGAATAGCGCAAAATCCTTTGACTTCGATATTCGAAGTCAAAGGATTTTACTTTGTCGGTTGAATATCGAGGGTTAATTAACCCTCGATATTCGACCCTAGGTAAATGTGCCCCTAAGTGACCCGTTTATTAAACCTTGTTTTTTTCTGGTCATGGTTTTTTCATGGGAAAAAAACAAAAATTTTTTAGAGATTTATCATAGCCTAAAGCTGGCCATAGACGCAAAGATCTGATCGTATGAATCGAGGATTCGTATGATTTTCGGACCGTGTGGGGAGAGGCCCGACATTTTTCAGTCGATCGGACAGGTTAAAAGTTTTCTGATAATATCTCTGCATGTTTTGCTGATCGTACGATTGTCACTAGCTTTGGTCGGACATAACTTTCGTACAATTACTGTCAGGGGCAGAACATCGGCTGATCTGTTCTTTTTATTTGATCCAAATGGTTAGTGGCAGGTCGGGAGATGGGAAAGTCCGATCATACAATGATTCGTACGATCGGATCTTTGCGTCTATGGCCAGCTTAAAGCTGCTAAAAATCCAAAACACGCCATCTCAAACCTGTCGAGGTCATGTAGAAGTCAATGGCAGATGTCCCTGAAGTTGTTTCTTGACATCGTGATCTATGCTGCATAATCCGAAAAATTTGTGGTTTTCGGGCGATAATCTGAAAAAGTCGAGTTTGGGAGCATCAATCATACTGTATGATTTGAATTGATGCTCAATTTTTGTTGTGACGTTTTGTCACTGATTTTTCCAAGAAAAATTATTGATAAATCAGTAAAAACATGGAAGGGAGTTTGGTCAGATTTGTTTTCATAAAAAAATTATATTAATTAGAGTTTTAGTAAACGTGCCCCTAAAACTAAATATTATGATCTCACATTTCCTCTATAAAACTGTTTGTTTTTTCATTTTTTTAAAAAAAAAATGTAAAGAGAAAAGAAAAAAGAGCTAAGGATCCTTTTTTTCTATGGCTAAATAATAATATTCTTTATTAGGTCCCTAGGCAAGCGGAATATTATTTACGAGAATTGGTTTCTTTAAACTGCATGTCATTCAGAGGCCAAATAGTGATGCACTCTGGATTTTCTTGAATCGAGCATGAGGTGCAGCTTACAGCCAGTCCCTCGGCATGAACTAACAAATTTTCCAGGAATCTATAAAACTTTGTGATTTTCCTATTTTTTTTTAAAAGCTCTAAAAATTGTGTAAAAGTGTAAAATACACAAAAACTACTAATACAAAACTTCGCCAGGTAAAAATTGTCAAGGTCCTATAAAAGTCAATAGGAGCTGCGCTGATTCTATTGGTAAAAAAATTCAAAATTCAAAGTAATTTTTTGGATACTTCGACCATCGAATAGGATATTACGACTTTGAATTTACTTCAAATTTGATTTGAAGTAAAAATAGTTTGAATATTCGACCATTCTATAATAAAAGTACTGTCTCTTTAAAAAAACTTCGACTTCAATACTTCGCCAAATTAAACCTGCCAAAGTGCTATGTTAGCCTATGGGGACCTTCTACAACCATTTTCTAAGTCTTTACACATCGAAGTAAAATCGTTCGATCATATGCTAAACCGAATTTGGCCATCAAACAATCAAAGTAAAATCGTTTTGATCGAACGATCGAAACGATCGATCGAACGATCGAAACGATCGAACGATCGAAACGATTTTACTTTGATCGTTCGATGGCCAAATTCGGTGAAAAATACTTTGACTTCGATATTTGAATTCAAAGTATTTTAATTCAATGTTCGAATTTCGAAATATTTTACAGTTCGAAATTCGACCCTTGATAAGTCTGCCCCTTAGAGGTTTTTGGATTTTTTTTCACTAGGCATTTTCAATGATTTTTAGAGGTTTCAGAGATATTTGGACTTTTTAGCAGATCGTTCAGCATTATTTTCCGTTCATACTTTTTTAATTCGGATCTTTAAGTAAATGTCATGACATTCAAGGTTTTAGAGAAAGTGAATTTAGTTGTGATTTGAGCTCTTGCACTTATAAATAAACACTTGTATGCTAAAAGGAGAGTGCTAGGCAATTGCTGCATTTGAATAGGAGAATGTAAAAGACCCATGGCAATATGGAGAAGTCAAGTGCAAGTCTACCTTTGCCATCCACACATATTGCTTTTAATTATACATATAAGTTCAAGCATTTATCCATAGATACTTTCTGAGACAATGTGACTTGGTAGCAAGCAACAGCAAACCAATCAAATGCTTGTTTTCAGTATTTTACTTGCAGCTAGATGAACAATTGCTGAGTGATTTCCATCAGTTACTTCCCGGTGTTATATGAACCACGATGAGCAACAATGTTGCTGTGCACATCTAGTAATGGGAATACCCTTGAATTATGCAGAAAAAATGCATTTAGTATTTTTAAATCAATTGAGTGAATATATAATCAGAAATAAAGCTGTAAATATATTGATATAGTAGTGTTTTATAGTCCATCAAAATGTAATGGGCTACTGATAACAGCAGCATCAATGCCATTTCAGACTAAAAAACTCACCTCCATGGGAAATACCGCTGGCACAGTAAATTTATCATCAGACATGAAAATAAGATTTCTGCTGAAAAATTTATTTGCTCCGACTATCAAGAGAAAAGTGGCTAGATGATGTATTTCTAAACTGTTCCTTAAAGTGCTGGAATAGGTAGGCCTAAATATTTTATGCCATGCAGAGGCTCTCATATTTCCATTGCATCTTAAAGTCTTTGTGATTTTAGAAAAAGGGAAATCCAAGGATTTTCAGTATCATGAGTTGTGCCAAATAGGGAGTTGTGCTGTCATTAATTTTTTTTCCTAGGTCCTTCTTTTACTCTGTATTCGGTCAAAATTGAACTGTTGTAAAATATTGCTTTTTATCTTTGTAAAAGAATAATTTTTTCGATTGGTATGAATGAGTTATAGCTTTAACAAAATCACTGCACATAAAAAAAATTAAAAATAAAGTCTTATTGACATTGTTGATTATTTTAAATATAAAGACTTATTGACATTGTTGTTTTTAAAGAAATGCAAAAAAAACAATTATCCATGCCAAAAATTATTATTTTATGATGTGATGAACAGGAGATACTCCACTGATTATCCATGAATGCACCAACTACTGCTTACTGCATTAACTGCTCAGTTGGAGTGCAGTCGGAGTGACAAACTAGTAGCTAAGATTTACTGGTCAATTGGAGTGCTTTTAGAATAACCAAGTAGTTAGCTTTAACTGCCCATAAGTAGTTAGCATTAACTGGTCACTGGGGGGCACATTTACTTAGGGTCGAATATCGAGGGTTAATTAACCCTCAATATTCGACCGTCGAAGTAAAATCCTTCGACTTTGAATATCGAAGTTGAAGGATTTACCACATTTCCTACGATTGTACAATCGGAGGAAAAATCGTTCGATCGATTCGAAGGCTTTTAATCCATCGATCGAAGGATAATCCTAAGGAAATTGTTAGGAAGCCTATGGGGACCTTCCCCATAGGCTAACATTGCACCACGGTAGGTTTTACTTGGCGAAGTAGGGGGTCGATGTTTTTTTTAAAGACTAGTTTTTTTTATATCTGACTATCGAATGGTCGAATAGTGGAATGATTTTAAGTTCGAATCGTTAGATTCGAAGTCGAAGATGTAGTCGAAGGAGCCAATTTGATGGTCGAAGTAGCCAAAACAATCATTCGAAATTCTAAGTTTTTTTTATTCTGTTCCTTTACTCAAACTAAGTAAATGTGCCCCCATGAGTCCAGTAAAATAACCAAGTAGAAATTAGCATTTACAGGTCAATGGAAGCGCAGTTAGCATAACCAACTAGTGGTTAACATTTACTGGTCAGTTGGAGTGTAATTAGAATAACTAACTTGAAGGTAGCATGTCCTGGTTCATTGGAGTGCAGTTAAAATAACCAACTAGTAGCTAACATTTACTGGTCAATTGGAGTGCAGAAGGACAACATCTAATTGGTTTCTGTTTTGGGCTGGGGCAAAGTTTTGTGTGGGTTACTAAATAACATAACCAAGTTCAGTATTGATACAATAGATGCAGTAGCCATGAAACTATGTTTCTATCTAACACTGCTTGCTAATTTTCCCTTCTATGATTATGAAAAAGGGAAGTGTTCAAGAACCGTGAATTCATGTTTACAATTTGCTGCCCGAGGTACAGTTAGACTGAATGCTTTTATACTATTCGATTATTATAATAATATCTAATTATAAAGTATTTAACCCCAGTTCAGTAGTCTCCTGCAAGTAAAATGAAGAAAGGAAATTGCTGATTTAAAGCTATAGGTTACTGCACTGCGGCGGATCTGCTAAGCGTTAGAAATGAGCTCTACTGTATGGATTTTCTATGACATCCTTTATTAGAATGGTGACAGCTATACTCTAATCTCTGAAACTATATCCCACATTGTTTACCAAGTAAAGTGCTGAATATTGCTATTTTCAAACAAATATGTTGGCAGGAATGAAAGAATAAAGAAAGAATAAATTAATAAAATTTTGATGTCCTTCCTCCCGGCAACGTTCCACTCTGTATCAAATGATGTGTGGCCTCTTTTTTTATAAAGTTGTGTTGTCATTTCTCTTCTCAAAAGTCCATTTGCTTTCATTTAACTCACATTCTACCAATCACAAGTAATACAGTAGTTTGTTCGTACTGTATTTCATCCGTACGTACTTCCGTAGTACGTACTTTGCTATTTAGGTATGACTATTATGAATCACACTGATTCCTTGGCAAATCATAAGTCCTTCATTAAATATGTAACCAGATTCGGATATAAAGCTAATTCTGCACAGTGTTTCATGCTGATTTTAAGCAAAGTATAACAGATGCAAAGCCAGAGGAGGTCTTAGTATCTCATGTGCTTTCTTGGCCTATAGAAAAATAGGCATTTACAAATCCCTTATAATACTTTCCTGGTTTGGTGGTTGGTTATGCACCTATTAATATTGGGAACACTGATATGAGATAATCAAAGTGCTCCAAACTATTATTCAAATAGTTTGCTTGCTTCTTTATGACTTAAGGGGAACTCAGCATACTGAAATAAGAAACTTTCTAAATACATTTGCTTAAAAATTCTGTACCGTTTCTGAAATAATCAAGTTTATCTTCATTATCCCTCTCTCAGCATCTGTTTCCCTTCATTCTGTCTTCATGCAGCAGTTGGCTGTCAGATGAATGATCCAATATAATTTATCAGGGGGCTCCCTTTGCCTAGAAGATGTATTAGAGCTCATTCTAAAATTACCAGACATCATGTCTCTCTATAGGCAGGATTTGTGCAAAGGCAGTTGTTTTGTTAGATTTTGTTTGTACTGGAATCAGTTATTGGAGTGAGCTCTAATTCATCTGCTAGGAAAGGGAGCCCCCCTATAAGACATATTGGATCATTCATCTGACACCCAACTGATGCATGAAGACAGAATGAAGAGAAATAGATGCTGAGAGAGGAAAAGAGGAAGATAAACTTAATTATTTCAGAAATGATACAGAAAGGTTGTGTTTAGAAAGTTTCTTACTTCAGTATGAAGAAACTTATATTAAATTTTCATTTTCACGATAGTTCCCTTGTAAATATATAAGAGAGATGTTATAAAAGGTACTAAGGTCATTTCTACCTGCTGATTGGTTGCTATGGGTTACTGCTCCTGGGCAAACATAGTGCATTTTATTACATAACCTTCAAAGTGTGTTAAAGTCCACAAATTAATGCTAATGCTGCAGGTCTGGCATGGCAAAGAGTGAGGCTATAGCCAGCTATTTATTCAGCTATACAATGTCCTCATCCAATGACATAAGTTACATAACACAAGTGTATGAAATTCTGGACTGTGAAACATTTTTCACAGCAGTTAGTGGAGTATAACAAAGAAAGGCTGCAGAACAGAAAACACACCTGATCATCAGAAAGGAAGACACAGGGGGCCACTCTTTCAATAAATTACAGCTGCTTTTGATATGGAGCATGTTATAGTAAGAAATTATTCAGCAAATCATCTGAGTATCCTTGAGAACAGTTGATAATAAATTCAGCTCTCTGTTGAAGGTATTAAGCGGATTTGTATAGTAGTTTTAAGGGTATAAAATGTCTGTAGAGCATTTTTATTTGATAATCAGCATCCTTACCCAGTTGAGATTTCAACTTCTTCTGCATTTCAGATTCCTAGAAAGAGTGCAGCCTAAGGCCAGATAGACCCACTGCTTGAAAACAGAAACTGTAGTGAATGTGGGTAATAGGCTTGGTGGGCTTCACATATCCAGTTCCAAAAATGAGCATGGGTGACATCATCATCATCTATCTTATGGTATCTGTACTGTGGGTGATAAAATTAGTGTATAGGGCAGGGATCTGCAACCTTGGCTCTCCAGCTGTTAAGGAACTACAAGTCCCACAATGCAATGAAGGAGTCTAATGAAGGAGTCTAAAGGCAAATGCATTGTGGGACTTGTAGTTCCTTAACAGCTGGAGAGCCAAGGTTGCAGATCCCTGGTATAGGGTATAGTTCCATAATAAAATGTAAATTGCCGGAATAATGCACTTGAACATGCTGTGAGCCATTGCCTTTCTTTCATTTTTGATACTTTGTAGCACCTAGAGCAGTGGGTTGGGAAACATAACTAACGGTGATCAGGCACCCTTATAGTATGCTTGAGGTTAAAATAGAGGCATGCCTAGGGATTTTGGATTTGGAAAGAAGCATAAGAGCACTATTCCTTTTTCCTACATATAGTTACATAGTAGTTACATAGTTAAATTGGGTTGAAAAAAATTCTATATACCCATACCTATCCTAACTATAGAGCTTAGTATCACAATAGCCTTTGATATTATGTCTGTCCAAAAAATCATCCAAGCCATTCTTAAAGGCATTAACTGAATCAGCCATCACAACATCACCCGGCAGTGCATTCCACAACCTCACTGTCCTGACTGTGAAGTACCCCCTACGTTGCTTCAAATGGAAGTTATTTTCTTCTAGTCTAAAGGGGTGGCCTCTGGTACGGCGATCCACTTTATGGGTAAAAAGGTCCCCTGCTATTTGTCTATAATGTCTTCTAATGTACTTGTAAAGTGTAATCATGTCCCCTCGCAAGCGCCTTTTTTCCAGAGAAAACAAACCCAACCTTGACAGTCTACCCTCATAATTTAAGTCTTCCATCCCTCTAACCAATTTAGTTGCACATCTCTGCACTCTCTCCAGCTAATTTATATCCCTCTTAAGGACTGGAGTCCAAAACATACTCCAGATAAAGCCTTACCAGGGACCTATAAAGAGGCATAATTATGTTTTCATCCCTTGAGTTAATGCCCTTTTTTATGCAAGACACAACTGTATTTGCTTTAGTAGCCACAGACTGACACTGCCCAGAATTAGACAACTTGTTATCTACAAAAACCCCTAGATCCTTCTCATTTGAGGAAACTCCCAACACACTGCCATTTAGTGTATAACTTGCATTTATATTATTTTTCCAAAGTGCATAACCTTGCATTTATCAACATTGAACCTCTTTTTCCAGTTTGCTGCCCAGTTTTCCAACTTAGAGAAATCACTTTGCAAAGTGTGCACTCTGCAAAAAAACTATAGGTTCCTGCATGGAACCTATAGTTCTGCACAATTTAGTATCATCTGCAAAAATAGAAACAGTACTTTCAATGCCCACCTCCAGGTCATTAATAAACAAGTTGAAAAGCAAGGGACCTAGTACAGAGCCCTGCGGTACTCCACTAACAACACTGGTCCAATTAGAAAATGTTCCATTTACCACCACTCTTTGTAGTCTATCTTTTAGCCAGTTCTCTATCCAGGTACAAATACTATGTTCCAGGCCAACATTCCTTAATTTAACCAGTAACCTTTTGTGTGGCACTGTATCAAATGCTTTAGCAAAGTCTAAGTAAATCACATCCACTACCATCCCAGAATCGAGGTCTCTACGTACCTTCTCATAAAAAGAAATTAAGTTAGTCTGGCAAGATCTATTATGCATAAAACCATGCTGGCACAAACTAAGTTTGATTCTGGCTTTAGTTGCTTCTTACATTATTCAGAGAATATTCTCAATGCAAGGCTTATTTATTGGACACAATAATTCTATAAATTATAAATTAATTCTATAAAGAGATTCTGTTTTTTTTTGCCCAGTGCAAAGTGAAAAAATGGTGGAAAGTATCATGTTGATTTTTTGTACATTGAACCTTGAAGTTCAAATGCAGACAGAATGGGCTTGTAAAAGGTAGCACTTGGGTGTCCTCAAGAATAACCCACAGACTACACATCATTTATAAAGTACAACCACCATGAGACACAAGGTGCAGGGAAACTCTGTACTTACTAACTCCACAGGGCAAGTATTAGGTAGAGGGCTTTGCTATGCTCTGTGCTCCCTGCACTTGCATTCATAGCATTGTTAATGATCCCATGTGTACCCCGAAAGAATACGAAAATATTGTAAAAACACAGGGAACATTTAAAATTCTTTGTGATGGTTTCTAATAGTTTCGTGCATGTGCCAAGATGTATCATGTTCAGCACTTCATATTCTACAGTTATTATTGCTAAAAGTGCTCACCCTGCAGTCCAACTTTTTAAGTGCAGGGATTTTTGGCAAAATCACTTTAAATCAGTCTAAATGTCATTGCTTTGGGCAGATGGAGCTGTCAAAGGAGTAGGTGATCCAATTACTATTATATGGTCCCCAGGAAATAAAGGCTCACGTAAGGGTTGGCTTTAATTAATATTCGAGAATTAAAAGTAATCACCACTGGGATTGATTTATTGTCACAATTTGTAAAAAAATAAAACAGTACAAATTTCCTAATTGGAAATCAAAATTGTGATCATCAAAAATATGTATTTCAAAATCAAAATGCTATTTCAAGAAACTAGAAACGGAAAATGTGCAAAAATGTTTTAACTGCATTTTTCAATTTTTTCTTCCTTTCAGCAGAAGATGTAGGCGAGACTTCTCCAATCAGTTTACACAAACATAAAATCATTCCTGAAATTCTTCAGCAAATCATCTGAGCATCCTTGACAATTGTTGATAATAAATTCAGCTCTGTGTTGAAGGTATTAAGCTGATTTGTATAGTAGTTTTTAAGGGTATAAAATGTATGATACAGTATATATATGATTACTGACACATCAAAATATAGAGGAGTTACAGATCTGTGTGAATGTATTTTATAATTACTATAAAAATAAATTTGTAAAAAAAAAACAATACTTAACATGTGTTAGTCTATAGTGCACATCCATCAAACAAAAGTCTGTCTATTGACTTTTTAGTAGCATGGAGCAACTATTTGATAAAGACAGGACATCTACAAAAGATAAGTAGACATGGATCTGGCAGGCATTTTCCTTGGCCACATGGTCTTTCTTACAGCCATGCTACCTTTCTATGAATAAAACATAAAATAGCTTTATGCAGAACACAACTCATCTGTGCATGTCTACCTGAAGGAACACACATATACCATAGTGCTTTCTGTTTTATGAGTTTTTCATGGCTGATATATATAACATTATTGGATATTTATTCCCCATTAATTTACTGGCAGTTATCTGAAACACAACCCCAATCCATTGTTATCCTGTCTATGGGATTCATGCTTCAAGACTATGAGAAAGTTAGATACTCAATAGTTAGTCAATAAACATCAATGTCTCTGGCTTCAAGAGGTCTGGTTAAAACTCCCCAAAACTATGCATTCCCTTAATCTGGAATATAGGATGAATATCTGGCCACCCAGATAAATGGTTTAGGGGGAATGGTAATAAAAGGTACGAAGTTTATCAACTCACCAGCAGTTAGCTCTTAATGGTCAGCTGCTTAAAACATAAGTTTGCTTGGTTGCTACACGTTACTAGAAATGTACATCAGTTGTGCCTTCTAACACACATAATCACTCATTGGGTCCAGCGTATTGACACATCAAAAAAAAAAAAAAAAAGAGATGTTGACCCGTACAGAATTTTAAAGGGACAATTTTGTTTTGTATCTGTATAGCGGTTACATGCAATAACAATAAATGTGAATTAATTTCTGAACGTTGTACATTCTAGATCCAATTTATTTACTTTAATTCTGTTTTGGGCAATCTGTTTCATTCATTTGTGAGCTGACCTGATTCCAGGGACATTTTTGCTAACAGCTGAGGAAATTCTGAGTTTTCATTATTGTGATTGCTACAGTAATAACAGAATGGCAGCAGCTGCTGGCTCAGCTTCACTGAGTTTAAGGTGGATCATGTCTAAAAGCAGGTTTTTCTTTTTTTGATTAAAGCTGCCAGGTAATGAGACCTGGTCCTTTTAATCCCTCTTTTATTTACCATATTCTCTTTTATTTTTTTTAACTTTTGGGATGCAGGATTAAGCCCATCTGTCAAATACATGTTACAAGAAGCTTAGCATGTCTGTAATCTGTCCAAATGAAAAGGATGATCTGAAATACCTAGGGAACATTAGCTTTAAAACTAGATTTAAATTAAGGCCTATGCTTACAGCAGTGAGTTGGCCAGAGCCACCAATCCAATTTTAGTTACGTAATCCCATGCAGCTAGTAAAATATTTTTTTATTTATGTTTTCTTAAAATTAGGAAATGAATACCTTTGGCACAATATTGTTTTATGGGATCTGTTATACAGAACCCCATTTCCAAAAAGACTCTGAAAACTATCAATGTAATTTCCAATAATATATTTCTCTTAAATAAGCAATTAAAATTTTTTGACCAATTTACTTTTTTTATATTTAACTTAAAAAAAGACTAATTTACAATAGAAGCATAGAAAGGCTTGCACTCTCGAAAACTCCAACATGCAAGTATAAAAATTAGAAAGACTTTATTCAAATAACATGTCCACAAAAAAGTTGTGTTTCATGCCTACATGGTACACAATCATAGGCTGTCTATGATTAAGTTCCATGTAGCCACAAATACTGCTTTTTTGTATCCTTCCCCTCAACCATGCAAATTTTGGAGACCTAAGGCACCAAGAATACTGTCTTCACACCAGCATCAGACTGGAGTACCAGGAGTCCACAGAAAACCTGCAGGACGACTCTCAAACTACTCTTTTTTTCAACAACTTTCTTTATTCTCTTTATTCTCCTAATAATTTCTCCTTACATATTGTAATCTTTGCTTCCTTCCATTTTTCTCTTTGTTCTCATATAGAAATGGTGAATGGCCATGGTATAGGCATACAAGACAAATGGTTGGGTGAGCAGGAGGGCCCTCCACTGACACCTGGGCCCGTCTGGGCCAGTCCGACACTGCATCAGTCCTACACACTTCATCTACAAAAAAATAAATGAAGAAATTTAGTAAAAATCAGTTAAGGCCATATCTGACTTCATCATAATTACTATTCAATATATACTTTAAAATATTTTGGTTCCGTCTAAATAAATCAATAAACAGGGCTAAATATGTATATACATAAATGGGAACAAACCAAAATATATATATGAGAGGCTCCAACAAAGAAAGAGAGAGAGATCCTGTGTCCCAGAGGTACCTCGCCCATATAGGGACCCAGTGGAAGAGGGACTAGGAGAGATGGACCAGTGTCTTGAATGCAAGGCTGACCCCTGTTCTAAAAGTCTGTAAAAGGTACAGCATCAAGTTTGTGGTAGGTGAACTTCTGTGAATGTATTCATATGGAATTGTGCTGGTGACAGTTAATAAACTGTTCCAGAGTTATCGGTGGCATGTAGTGATGGGCAAAAATATTCATTACTACACCCATAACTATGTGAATTGCAAGTTTCCTGTATTGTAACTGTGGCATATGTTACTTGGCCAAGTCCCCGTCACTGTGAGAAGTGAATCAACAAGCAGTTTACTCACCCTTCAATCACCACACTGTATAAGGTCTGGAACTTGTTTAATGCTGATAATCAAAAGAAGGTAGAACTGTAGATACAAACAATATAGAGGTATCAGAATACATTCTGGATACATAAGATACAGATGAAATACAATAAAACATATATAATACACAAAAGCTATGAATATCTTGTAAATTATATCCTTATAAAAGGTGAAACCTGTGTATTATAATAAATAAAGTACCCCCAGTTGCAAAATATGAGGCTATTAGAAGTTACCTCGGAGTTCCATGACCTGTATAAAAGCACTCGGCCTTTGGCCTCGTGCTTTTATATGGTCATGGAACTCCTCTGTAACTTATAATATCCTTATATTTTACAAGAGGGGGTACTTTATTCACTATATAAACATCTGATACATGTTATACAGTCCTAATGAGGCCTAACACAGGTTACTGCTGAGAGTGAAACATTGAGTCACAAACTACAACCTGGATGCACATAGCAGTAAAATACACATAGGGCCAGATTTATTAAGGGTCGAATTTCGAAGTAAAATATACTTCGAAATTCGACCATCGAATTAAAATACTTCGACTTCAAATATCAAAGTCGAAGGATTTTTCACAGAATTTGGCAATCGAATGATTCAAACGATTTCAGCGATTGATCAAAGGATTTTACTTCAACCTCTAAAGCCTTTTTTTTTTCCCCCATAGGCTAACATAGCACTTCGGTAGGTGTAATTTGGCAAAGTATTGAAGTCGAAGTTTTTTTAAAGACACAGTACTTCGATTATCGAATGGTCGAATATTCAAATGATTTTTACTTCCAATCGAAGTAAATTCGAAGTCGTAGTATCCTATTCGATGGTCGAAGTATCCAAAAAATTACTTAAAATTTCAAATTTTTTTACTTCGAAAATTCCCTCGAATTCACTTAGACCCTTGATAAATCTGCCCCTTAAAGAATCATTATGCATGGAATACTGGCAGAACTACTGCTGTGGCAGCACACTTAGGGGCCGATTCACGAAGGGTCGAATTTCGAAGTTAAAATTACTTCGAAATTCGACCCTCGAATTGAAATCCTTCGACTTCGAATATCGAAGTCGAAGGATTTAGCGCTAATCGTTCGATCGAACGATCGAAGGATTTTTCGTTCGATCGAACGATTAAATCCTTCGAATCGAACGATTCGAAAGATTTTAATCAAACGATCGAAGGAAAATCCTTCGATCAAAAAAAGGTTAGCAAGCCTATGGGGACCTTCCCCATAGGCTAACATTGACTTCGGTAGCTTTTATCTGCCGAAGTAGGGGGTCGAAGTTTTTTTTAAAGGGCAAGTACTTCGACTATCGAATGGTCGAATAGTCGAACGATTTTTACTTCGAATCGTTCGATTTCGTTCGACTTCGATCGAATTCGAACGAATTTAACCAATTCGATGGTCGAAGTACCCAAAAAAAACTTCGAAATTCGAATTTTTTTACATTCGAACCCTTCACTCGAGCTGAGTGAATCGGCCCCTTACTGTTGCTCAAGAATTCATTTTGGGGGTATAGTTTCCCTTTAATGTGCTGACTGTGTTTTGAAACTAAGTACTAATTAATAACCAAAGAGACAATCATATGCTTTTAAACTTTAGTTAACAATACAATCACAAAATCTATTTTATTATCTGCATGTACAGTTGGGAGCCATCTATATCAAGTGAAGTTTAATGCTCCTAGTTCATATACGGTTTACAGGATAAACTGCTCCACTGTTAAAATAAGGCTGTATGAGTCAGCTCAGAATGATAGCAGCAGGTAACTGTTTTAATAGTTCATTCATACAGCTTGACTAGCTAGGAACTATAAATGAGCCACCTATGCATAATGCATAAAAGGATCTATAAACACGGAGATTTGAGAATGGACTAAAATTACACATAATTCGATATTAACATTAAGATATGTAAAGCGCTTCTGAGCCTCACGCTGTAGAAATTACAATTCGATCTGTCAAGTACCTGCTGGCTCTGTAGATTATATATTTTCAAGTTGTTGTTTGATATATTCCATAAATATCAGAGGTGCCCAGCATGGAAGAACTTCTCTCTCTCTCTCTCTCTCTCTCTCACACTCTCTCTCTCTCTCTCTCTCTCTCTCTCTCTCACTCTCTCTCTCAATTTATCTAGTTAAAACATTACAGGAAAGTACTTCTTCAGTTACATGTTTCTGCATTCATTTCAAACCATCCTTCAAAACAAATTGTTTTGTTTCTCTTAATTACAAAGGATTGGATGTGAAAAACACTGATCGCTTAGTGCCATATTCAGGGTTGGAAATAAGGGTAGCCAAAAAAAAAATCTGTGAGCTCTGGCAAATGCCAGAGGGGCTGCTATAAGGTGCCATAGAAAGACAGTATTTAGTGGGCTGGTGGAGGCTGTTTGGGCCTCTGTGTGGGCTGATTGGGCCTCTGTGTACCTGAAATGCCAGGGCCTATTTTAATTCTCAGTCCAGACCTGGTGGCAGGGGAGACTAAAGAGGTAACAATGAGCAACATGAAAGGAGCAAGAGAAGAGCATCAGAACAGCAAGTGAGCAGCAGGGAGCATGTTCTCACCCAGTAGAGGGCAGAGGTAGGGAATTGGGATGAGTCTCTGCCATGCAAACAAATGGGGATGAATTAGGGTGAGTGGGAGGGTGGTAGTAGGCGCCAAGCCATGTATTATTTGCTTTGGGTTGCAATACTACATTTATAAAGGTGTGTAAAATATTTAAAACCAAAAAAGATTGTAACCATTGTAAAATAGGGTATTTATAAAGCTCCATTGCCCTTTACAGATATGCATAGCAATTACAGAAATAATTAATTGCAAACACAGGGTCATTCTTTATTGGCAATCCAACCAATTAGAGGGTCACAGAGGCAACAATGACTGCTGTGAAAATCCTGACCTTCAGTGCATAAAATGGTCTCTTAATTGTTACTGATTATAACTACATTTTAAATGCAGACAACTTTTAATGAAAACATTCAATTTACGGCTTCAGTGAAATGTAGATGCTTAGAAGGCTAGACACATTTATTTTTATTTTTTACAGTCATATGATCACACCTGCATTCCCCGGGTCAATTCATATTTAAACATTAGAAAATACAAATTTCTTTTGACTGATAATGTATCAAGTAACAAGCAAAGATTTTGGGTTTTGCAGATCTCAATTCTGAACAGCCATGTTGTTACAAGCTTCAATTTTAGCTAATAGCTACATGTATGGAAAGCGTCATCCAGAAAGCTTCAAATTACAGGAAGCCATCTCCCACTATAGACTCCATTATAATCAAATAGCTCAAATGATTTCCTTTCTCTCTGTAATAATACGCAAAACAATCCTATTGGTTTTATTTAACATTTAAAAGATTCTTAAGTAGACTTAGGGGCAGATTTACTTAGGGTCGAATATCGAGGGTTAATTAACCCTCGATATTCGACTGTCGAAGTTAAATCCTTCGACTTCGAATATCGAAGTCAAAGGATTTAGCGATATTTAGAGCGATTTTAATCCATCGATCAAACAAATTTTCTTTGAATTTTCTTTTTAAGTTTGAATCGTTCGATTTGAAGTCGAAGGTCGAAGTAGCCCATTCGATGGTCGAAGTAGCCAAAAAAAAAAACATTCGAAATTCAAAGTTTTCTTCCTCTATTCCTTCACTCGAACTAAGTAAATGGGCCCCTTAAGGTCTGGAGATCCAAATCAGGGAAAGACCCATTATCCGGAAAACCCCAGGTACCTAGCTTTCTGGATAACAGGGTCCATACCAACATTTCCTATTTTTCCCGATTTTTCAGTTGTCTTGCTCTTCTTTTTTCAGTTAGAAAAGGTTTTTTTTCTTCTTATACATCACTCACGATAGTCATGAATGAGGATTAGCAAGAGGTAGGGCAAGTTCTGCTAAAGTAAGTCAAATGGGCATCCCCGGACCAAAATAACATTACATACATGTATATATTGACAGAGCAACCACATAGATAAGCTTTATATTTTTCAATGCATGCACTAAATCACAAATAATAATGTAGTTTGCAAAAACAGTTTCTTGAAATCAATACCATATCTCCTTTAAGCTGTTTTTAAATGATATATCAAACGAAAATGTAAAGCTGTACTATTTTTAACTCTGTTTTAGCACATTTTACTGTGTTCTTGGCATCCTTTATACTAGCCTCATGAGTTACTTTATTTTATTTTATCTTTTTATATGTGCTATTGCCAGTCCCTCCAACACCTGCTATTTCCCGTTATATACTGTATTTTTCATTCTTGCATTAACTGTAGAAATACCTTTCTGAACAGATGATTTACCATCAACATCCTTCTTAACAGGCAAGCCACATCCTATGAATATAAGGCATACTTATAAAAAACAAGTTGTTTGGTGATACCTTCAAAGCATAATATTTAGGGACAAGAAGGAGTATTTACTGATGACAGGGCAGAAATGTCTGAATCATACACAGTATGATGGTAGATTTCCATATGGCATTTGAGATTTGAGCTTTGTGAGCCTTATGAGCAATTGTTACTACCAAAGACCTTCAATTGGGTAGTCAAGTTTGGCGCAGGTGGTCCTTCATTAAGAAGCCAAACCCTCCAACATGGCAGAATTCTCAACCTTTTGCTTAATAAGTTGTTCCACTGACCACTATACCATTGAAGCACAATAACTGAACAGGCAAATTCAGATGCAGATAGTACTTCATATTGAACTAAGGTCAATGTAACCAAACAATCATGAAAAGACAGATCTGGGAAAAAGCTGGAATTGAATTCTCAACCTTCAACCTAGGCTGTAGATAAAAAAAATGTAGGTGGGGGTTTGAACTCCAAACATGCTTTTTAAAAAAAACAGCTTCCCTAACCATTACATCAGTGATCCCCAACCAGTAGCTCATGAGCAACATGTTGCTCCCCAACCCCTTGGATGTTGCTCCCAATGGTCTCAAAGCAGGTGCTTATTTTTGAATTCCAGGCTTGTTTTGGTTCCATAAAAAACAGATGTACTGCCAAACAGAACCTCATGTAGCTGCCAGTCCACATAGGGGCTTCCAAATGGCCAATCACAACCCTTATTTGGCACCACCCAGGAAAAATGATCATGTTTGTGTTGCAACTCTTTTTACATCTGAATATTGCTCATGGGTGGAAAGGTTGGGGATCCCTGCATTACACCATTGCATCCCTGCACTTTAAATGATACAATACGTTCCAAACTAAAGGTATACTAGCAGGCAAAGTAGTGTAGAAGGCAACTGCCTATGGTGAATAGCGTCCAGAGTTGCAATCTGATCTAAGTTACTTGGCCGAGACAGCTAAATGTGATTTTGTGCTTGGAAAAGGAGGTTGTTGAACTAAAAAGTATGCCCTAAGGAAGTGATAGGTGAAAGTGGTGCATGGGGAGAGCATCAAGTTCTAAAGCAGAGGAGAAATACATGCTGAATTGATTAAGTGGCCGATGAAGGGAGTTTAAAAGACCTCTGAATAAGGCAAAAGAGTGTCAGTATATGCAGGTATTTGAACACTAGACTGTTTAATCACATGGTGCTGTAGGGTAGCACTTTACCTTGTTGAGCTACCTTTGGTGCGCAGGCTTATGTGCATTGTTAATCCATTTGCTATGCTGTGTGCACACTGACTTTATCCTTGCTCTTTAAATCCATGCAATCTAGCAATTAAGGGGCTATAAACGCTTCATACCACAGTGAGTTGCTTGATCACGAGCCTCACAGCCTGATCCAGCCTGCATTCATAAGTAACTGTGGTAGTGACACAAACACAGATTAAGGACATCTCATCTCTAGGTCTAACAAATAGGTGTCAAAATAAGCACACATGACCTATTGTGTTACATTGTACATGAATAAGCTTTAGCAATATTTGTTTTAATTATAAGAGGAGGGCGCTTACACTTTAAGTAAAAAGAAAGGGAGATTGCACTTCTTTATTTCACTGGGGGTGTATAATGTAGGTGTAATTGCTTTTTACCGCTACAACTAGGAGTCATTCATATCAAACCATTGCACTTTATTTGCCACTACTTGGTAATAGCATTACATTCACACCGTAACTGGTTTACATTTTCTAATAAATGTTTTGCCAGTGATGTGTGTGCATTGTGCAGACTTTCTAGCAAAGCAGAACATTTGAAAGAGACACATGTAAGTGTTTAAATAAACCACATCTAACAGTACCAATGAGAAAATTAAGGTCAATGTCTAATCTGGAAAGTAAGAATTAATCAAGCAAAATTGATAAACAGATGTCCAAGCACCTCTGGGCACATGCTTCTTGCAGAGGGTTTTTATAAAAAAGAAAATATTCAAGTTACAAGGTCACGTTACATAACATTCACCCTTATGCTTAGGTCAGTTAATGGCACTGTGTTAATTTCCTTACTTCATGTCCGTGAACCGTTTTATAGAAAGGCAAGTGTTTTTTCAGATAATTAACCTCACTTCTAATGGAATTTTAGAAAGTAAATAAATAAATATATATATAAATATAATCCGTGAAGAGCCGGCACAACTCGTAATCTGCTGTGTTATTTGCCTGGGTGCTATCAGCAAAAAAGCATCATGAATATCCAGAACCAAAGCAAGCACTCTCAGGTCTTATTAGTCCAATAAAATTGTTTTTATTTAACAAACAGAAGCTGACGTTTCGGCTAGCACTCTAGCCTTTCTCAAAGTGAGTTAACTGTTAAATAAAAACACTTTTATTGGACTAATAAGACCTGAGAGTGCTCGCTTTGGTTCTGGATATATATATATATATATATATATATATATATATATATATATATATCATAAATATAATATTATAATATATATATATAAATATAATTTTTAGCTAACTTCTACTCTGGCAATTTAGATTTAGGTAAACAGCAAAAGTCTTTAGGGCAATAATATATGGCACAGTTTGGATGTTTTGTCACCTGATTTTCAGATGGATTGGTGGCAATCACTACCCATTACTTTTCAACATGCATGGACTTATAAGTGCACTTACAGTTCAGAGAATTGTCACTGAGAAACAATTAGGGCATTGGCACACAATGTTTTGTCGTCCATTGGTAATTGACTCTCTCACGGATTATATAGCATCTAAAGACACCTTTTAAGTCAACAAAACTACATACAACATTCCCTTCTTCTAGATGAAATAGTATTTTGGCCACTTTGTTACCTACAGAAGAGGTGATTATCACAAATCGACAATTGTCATTGCCCTTAATTAAAATTTTCCTTATCACCTGCCATAGCAAACCTATTGTTTTATAAACCCCTTAGAAGACAGAGGAGACATGGAATAAAGGTTCAGTGGACATAATCTATACTGTCCTGTGCATGGATAGCTAAACAGGTCCACAAATGTATTATTTGATAAATATATGCTAATTTTAGCTTGGCACTTGGTTATATATTGGACAGATAATTTATCTGAGAGTAGGGAGGGATGTGTATATGGAAACTGGGTTTTCATTTGGAGGGGTTGAACTTGATGGACTTCAACACGATGTAACTATGAAACTGCTGTCTTAGACATAAAGGGAATCTCCACCCAAAACGTGTTTGTTTTTGTGTAATGAAAGAAGGTGTACAATTTGATACCTATGACAACCAATCAGATGATTGCTTTCATTTCTCAACCTGCAGCTGGCTGAACAAAGCCATTCACTGGTTGCTATGGGTTACTGCCCAGGTGCAAAATTGCCCATTGTTTATAAATTTGACTCAAGAAATAGTTGTTTGACTCAAGGAATATTACCCATGATTATTTTGTAATTTTCAGATTTTGTGTTGTTCTAACTTTGTTTGCTTCCTCTCCCAAATGGGAGCTGCTATCAATGCAAGTGGTACTCAACCCCTTACCTACTTCTTTTGCTTTCCTCTCAATAGATGGGTTGGGTTGCACTGATGTTTTCTCCAGTTTTGCGATTCTCAGTTGAATACTTGGCTGGGGAAGAACATTTTAATATGCAACAATGCACCAATGCCTCAGGAAACAGTAGATTTACAGTTATACTTTTCATGTAAAAGAGCCGTTCAGTTATTTTTTATGTTATAATAAATCTTTCCATGTATAATGACCTATGGCTCCTAGTATTTGTCATTTCTAAACTGCTAACAAGATGACAGCTGGATGATTACTGAGCAGAAATGGTGAAACTCAGGGAGATTTAAATTCAAAATAGCAAAAAATATTCTTACAAGTAACCTGCTAATTGATGGTCTGCTCAAAAACTTAACAGAGCCATCTTATTAGAAAATGTTCAGGAGACACAAACAACAAACCTAAACTAAGATTATTAACTAAAACATTGTGTATCTCAGTATTTGGGGATGTTCAAATAATTAACTAATTTGAAGACAAAAAATAATAAATGTGTAAAAATGATCAAGTGTTTTTACCTTTAGCAATATCCAAGAGTATCTACAGTGGTCTTGCTAATGACATGAGATTGTGTAAGTGGCTATTTGAGATTATGTTTAGGAAAAACAGTGGGGTTGATATGCTAAGGAAAAAATATGGTTTCAACGTGTTCTGTTGCTGTTGGTACAGTATTTGTTCTATATAAACTGCTAACAAGATGACAGTTGGCTGATCACTCAGCAGACAAGGTGAAACTCAGGGACAATGAAAGTCAATATGGTGCAAAATATACTAACAACTAACATACTAATTGATTGATTGCTCAGAAACTTGACAGACACATCTCATTAGAATTGAGCCACAAACACCTATTGGGTCAGCTGTTTAAATCCCCCAAATTACTACGTTACAAAAAGGCTAGTTTATAATCTTAGTTAAAGGAGGATTCAACCCTTTAAGAAAAAAAACCATACTCCCCCCACTCACGAAACTCACGAAAATTGCCGAAGTGCCAGAAGAAGACACGAAGACCCGGAAGATGGCTGAGTGGAACTGTGATGCCAGAATCTGCTCTGAGGGGTAAGTATAAAGTATTGGGAATTTCCCAGAGGAGATACCAAACAACAAAAGCCAGTGTAGCGGGGAGAACCCCTGCACCTTTATTCGGTTACTGACCGAATAAATGTGCAGGGGTTCTCCCCACTACACTGGCTTTTGTTGTTTGGTATCTTTTCTATTTGGGCACATTGGGAGAGGCGCCGACCCCTCCAACCAAACATAGGCCAATCTTACATTGGAGAAGACTGGGGAAAGAGGATAAATTTTACTGAATTTCCCAGAGGGGCAGTTAGTCTGGGGGGAGGAGGGTCTACATGGGGTGGGGGGTACAGATTTTTTTCTTAAAGGGTTGAATTCTCCTTTAACTAAGATTATAAACTAGCCTTTTTGTAAGCTATTAATTTGGGGCATTTAAATAGCTGACCGAATAAAAGACAAAAACCTTATTAAAGTACATAGATGAACATGATTGTGTCAATAACAACATTATAGAAAAGGACTTTACTGGTGTACAAACAACATTCAACTGAATAGAGAGCTATTGTATATTCATTATTTTTTCAAGTGTAGATATGATATTACATTATGCAAAGAAAAGATGTGGCTAGATGTGCATGGATCTTGTGGTCATTATAACCTTGGGTGGGACTTAGGGGAAACAAGATATTTGTATCTTGTTTAGTATATTCAGGCTATTAGAAAATCTAGGATATTTCCCTGCCTTAAATAGTTTCATTGGTTTTTCACTCAAATATCATTAGGTCATATCCCAATGGAGAATTCCACAACAATAGGTAAAACCGTGGAAACCATTGAATAGTCTCCCGGAAAAACAGTGGCTAGGTAGGTAAGGCTAAAACTGCAAGCTGTAATAATAGAACATAGATGATAAAATCAAAATCAAAATAATTAATCATTTGGCTATTAAAAAATTACATTATAAAAAAGGAAATTAAAACAAGACGTCTAGTATTTAAATGTTCTGAATCAAGCAACGCAATTTAAAAACCCAAAAGAAATATAACATATTCATAAAGAGAGACTATACCTATTTTCCATTTGCAATTCCCTGTACCTGCATAGGTCACCTGCCCAGAAGCAAATCTCAGTTTGGTTCCTTTGTGAGATAATGAAAGATATATTTGTGTTTGTCCTTGTTGCTCTCTATACAGATGCTTAAAAAAAATCCATGAGTTGAACGGTGCTGTCAGAATCGTATGCTCTGACACCGAATTAATGTGTGGGTGCAAGTTATTGCCTACAATCTCATATACTTTATCTTGTCAATTTCTTTGGAAGTTAATTCCTGTGAGATTATATTTTCTGTTCCATTTAACATACCAATCATCTTAGAATTCTAATTTAGATTTCCTGAAAATGTCAGCTATAGGAACAAAATTCCATTTGCCAATTACAATGCATTGTATTGTGGCTGATATAGTTTATAGCTGTCATTTTAACCAGAGAAATGCAGCATCCACTCAGATAACTTTGTAATCTTCATCTCTAACTTCTCTAACTTCTTTTAATCAGTATCTTTAGCGCTTGATTATCTTATTGTTATTATTAGTGATGGGTGAATTTCTCCCGTTAAGCTTTGCAGAAAATGTCACGAATTTCACGCAAAATTTGCGAAACAGCAAAAAAAAAACCGCAGAAAAAATCGTGAAAATCTAAAACTTGACGCCCATGTCGAATTTTGGACGTGCGTCTGAAAAGTTGCTTGTGTCAATTTTGATGCTGGAATTAAAGTCAATGGGCATCGAATAGTGTTGACGCGCACCGATTTTGACACAAGCGACTTTTCAGACGATCGTCCAAAATTCGACATGGGCGTCAATTTTTAGATTTTCATGATTTTTTGACACTGGCTAATTGTCGCGGGAGATTCGTGAATTTATTCATCGGTGCCAAAACGTGGAAATTTGCCGCAAATTCACTAGTTATTATCTTGTTGTTATAAAGGACTGTCTAGGAAAAACATAAGAAAAAAAAAGTGTTTGCAGTGGAATTAATAATGCATCTTGTTTACAATAAAATATTTTCACCCTTGCTTCAACCGCTGACAAAATATTGTCATTTAAAAGTGATTACCTTAACTTTTCTGCTTCAGCTCTATACACTATCTTCCTTTCTGCCATAGCTGCTGGCATGCACACTTATAGGAAATATAAAAAGAGAAAGCTTGAAGGGGCTAAGGTTAGGGGTGACTAACCTCCATTGATATTAAAATTTCAAAGTTCTGTAACATTTACAAAAATGAAAAATTATATTTATAAAGCATTGATTTTAATGTATACTGTAACATTTTAATGAAACCTATAAATGCCCAGCGCAGTATAAAAAAATAAATGCTGTTAAATCATAATTGAATTTCTATCCTATAACCTTTTTTTTATTCACAGAGCATACACTTTAAAATGTATAGCTTGTGACAATGTAAATGGGGCTTAATTGCAGTTTAGTAATGGACCTCTTGTTATCTTGAGCTTTTGATCCCATTTATGGAAAAGTCCACTGCATTAGTATGAAATGCTATGTCATTCTGTAATTAGACCATTAATTCCTCCTAAAACATTTTAAAAAATTCAGGCAAAGAGGACTATGTTTTTCTTTGTAAACATTTTAATCTTGTGCTTGTTTAGGCTGAAGTAATATGAGTACATGTTCCTATTAGTTACTCACCTTTTCACCCTAAGGCTACAATATTTGTTGTAAAGCAAATTATCTCAAGGTGCAATTTTCCTCCAGGCAAAAACGTAATATTTATTTTGCATCAGAAAATAAAAAAAACTTTAAAATGTTGTGAGTTTTTTTTGCTTAAAGGTATACTTAACACACCATTATCCTTTTGGCATTGATTTTCTCCATCTTAAGTTACAGTCTCTGTGGCACAGGACAAAACAGACTGTGTAGATATGGGGTATATTTATTACTTACCAAACAGCAGGCACAGAATAATGGAAGCCAGAGTTCCTTATCTTACTCACATTCTCGAGCATCAATTGTTTTCTCCTTTTCTACAATAGTTTTTTTTGAAATTCACAATCAAACTTTTTAAAGGCATAAAAATCTTGCCATCTAAAACCAAGCTTTTCGTTTTTGCATTAAAAATTCCTTTCATGGAATTAAAAAAATGATTGATGAAAAAAAAAAAAAGCAGAAAATGTGAGCAACTCGCTCATATTTTCTAACATTGATTTCAAGTCTAATGCTCAGTAGGTAATAAATACTGTAAATTCCTAAGTGACCCATTAACTGTTATGATGCTTCTTCTTCCTGATTGGATTTAAGGATATAGCACAGTGGGGCCCATAAATAAAGTAAAGATCCATCCACAAGGTAAACGTATGTATCTGTGATAGGTTTCTCTAAGAATAAAAATGGGTCAGTTAAGACAGGGCAGCTTTCTATCCTCAGGTAAAAAGATGACCTGGTACCTAGCGATGCCACATCTACACTATATGGCCAACACGTTCCAACTGCCTGTTCGATATATTAATGCTAGGGTATTAGTATGACGTTGGTACTACCTTTGCTGCTATAACAGCCTATACTCATTTTGGAAGGACATGAGGGAGGCTGGGCACTGATGTTGTGAATCAGGCCTGGCTTGCAGTTGGTGTTGCAATTTCAGTTCTGTTGGTTGAGGTTAAGGTCCTATTCAGGTCAGTCAAGTTCTTCCACTTCTACATCAGAAATCCTGTTCTGTATGGAACTTGGTTTATGCATGGAAGCATTATGGGAAGTAACCTTCTCCAAACTCTTGTCATAAATGGGAAGCACAGAGTTGTCAAGAATTACACTGTTTATTTCAGTGCAACCAGGAGCCATAGCCCAGACCATGGAATACAGTCGCAGATTATTATTCATTCGCCACCAAATTTACTATTGGCATTATTTATTCAGGAAGGTATGGATGTCCTCCTGGCATCTGCCAAATCTAGACTTTTTTTTACATCAAACTGCCATTTACTACTTCAGAGGATGCAGATGACCGTTACAGCACTTCAGCTGACACTTGACACTGTACATGGACATGGACATTATGGAAGCTTGGAATGAGTATTCGATGAAGTATCTGCAAAATGTTGGCCATATAGTAAACACAACATAGTTTTCATCAATGTTCTTTGGTATGAGATCTAGATAAAGTTTACTATAGCGACATCAGCAATCTTTAGTTGAATCAATTTTGTTCTTCAGCAAAGTGCAACATTCTATCCCATCAACACAGTCAAGTAGGTCTAGATAAACAGAAGGGGGCTTCAAGTTAGCAAGGGGACCAACAAAATCAGAAAGCAGTTGTGTGTAAAGTGCAGAGAATGAGAAGCTGCCTTGGGAAGCATTACTTTCACCTTGAAGTTAATTTATCTGTCAGATTCCCAGGAGTATAACAACAAAGTATATGCCAGGATATTTCATTATCTGGCTTGTTATCATTGTACCTGCACTTGAAATCTAATGATGTTCTTGAGACTGTGATGGAGGAAGATAACTGATGAAAAATAATACCATGTTAAAGGGACATGCATTTTTCAAAAGCACTATGCTGGATAACTGTTAAGTCAACTTTATACAGTATTTTTGCTTTTATAAGAAACAAAATCTCTCTCCATGTGCTGCCACTTTCTTGAAAACTGAATAATAAAAAATATTTAATTATTGCCCGGCTATCGTAAAAACATTTGCTTGTATCAATGAATGTAATGCAGAGTTAGTTACTTCCATCGGTATTACTTTTATTCAGTTGATAAAACAACAGCACATTTTAAAAATGGGGTTGTTCACCTTCCAATATTTTTTTTCAGTTCAGTTGGTTTCAGATTTCTTGAGAAATAAAGACTTTTTTCAACTACTTTCTATTTGGTTTTTCACCTTCTTATGTCTTTCTAAAGCAGCTTGGGGGGGGGTCGCTGACTCTGTAACTGTTCTAAATCGATACAATTCAGACTGTGTTGGAGGAAAATATTATATGTTAAAGTGACGTGTTTTTCAAAAGCACTATGCTGGATAACTGTAAAGCCATCGTTCAATTACTTTCTATTTTCTATTTGTGACTTTTTTTTAGGGGGGGGTCGATTGACTGTAACTGTTCTAAATTGATTTATTAATTGATACATTTCTTGTCTTTGGATGCCGGCGCCATTTTTCACCGTTTTGTGAATTTCACTGGAAATTCATGGATATTTCGTCGAAGCAAAATGCCCCAAATTCGCCCATCACTAACAGGGAGATTTAATTATAAACTTTGATTTGGAAACATAAAACATGGAAATTAATTGAAAAAAGTCTTTATAACTTTTTCTCACTGAATTGAATCTGGCCCAGTATTGCTAAGATCGGCAGACTTTAGTTTATAAAACAGTAATTTATGGGACACTGTGCTGAACGCTTTGGCAAATTCCAAGTATATCACATCCACTGCAAACCCTCTGTCCAACTTTTTACTTTCTTGATCAAAAAAATTACATCTGACACAATCTGTTATTCATAAAGTCATGCGGATTATTACTTACAATGCCATTTTCCAGTGCAAATGTGATCTCTTAACAAACTTTTAAATAAATTCCATACAACAGATGTTAAATTTACTGGCCTATAATAGCCAGGCTGAGATTGCAATCCCTTTTTAAATAGTGGAATCACGGCAGCTTTCCATACCAAATGAAAGAGTCTGAAAAAAAATCCTAAAATCAATTACAGGTATAGGATCCCTTATCCGGAAACCCGATATCCAGAAAGCTCAGAATTATGGAATGGCTGTCTCCCATAGACTCCATTTTAACCAAATAATCAAAACTTTTAAAAAATTATTTCCTTTTTCTCTGTAATAATAAAACAGTAGCTTGTACTTGAGCCAAACTAGGATATAAGTAATCCTTATTGGAAGCAAAACCAGCCTATTGGGTTTATTTAATCTTTAAATTAGAAATATCCGTTATCCGGAAAGCCCCAGGTCCTTTCATTCTGCATTCTGGATAACAGGTCCCATACCTGTATATCAATGCAATAAATAGTACAGATATGGGACCTGTTATCCAGAATGTTTAGGACCTGGGGTTTTCCTGATAATGGATATTTCCATAATTTGGATCTTCATACCTTATATAAAAGATTTTAAACATTAAATAAACCCAATAGGCAGGTTTTGTCTCCAATAAGGATTAATTGTATCTTAGTTTGAATACAGTACAATGAAATGTTTCATTATTACAGAGAAAAAAGGAATAATTTTTAAAAATGTTAATTATTTGTGTAAAATGGAGTCTATAAAAGACGACCTTTCCATAATTCAGAGCTTTCTGGATAACAAGTTTCTGGATAATGGATCCCATACCTGTAATACATAAAATGGTGTATTTGGGTTAAACCATTTGGTGTGTTTTGATTTAAGTCATAACATTGTTCCTTAAATCTAAAAGCTTATACCTTTGTCCTTTGTTCTTTAATACAGGATAAAGATCCCCACTATCTGTCTGTAATGTCCTCTTACGTATTTGTAAAGAGTAGTAATGTTTGCTTGCACTTTTACAGCACAGGGACATATCAATTTTAAGAACAAGGAACTAAAACAGTATATACTCAAGATGTTGTCTTGCCAGGGAACTACAAGGCATAATTATGTTTTCATTTCACAATGCTCTTTTTCTTTATTGTTTTTTCCCCCAGCTCAAAGAAGGTGGTGTTAAAAAGTAATTGTTTTGTTCTTTCCTTTTTTGTGTACTTCACTGTTATAAGTATTATAAATGATTATTTCAAAACTCATCAAAATGACAGAATCATGCCCTGTCTTACTAAAAATGTTCATATACAAAAAAAACCCACAGTACAGGTCAAATAAACGCAGTCGTTAAAAAAGCCCCTTCAGCACAATCATTCCTCTATTCTAGATATTCTGCAGAAAACTGCAAAATGCATGCTGATGTTGATGTGTCCACTTTAGTAATATTCTAGATCATGATTAAATAAGTCAGTGATAGCTCAAAGCCACCACTGGTTATGCTTCTGCCCTGATAAGCATAGAATTCAGTAGTATGCAGGCTTGGATAATAGTTTGCCCTGGGTCAGTTCCTTTTCTTGCAAGGACATTGCAGAATTTTAACAATATGTTTAGCTTATCATAGGTCACATTCCCCCACTTATTTTTTCAATAAAATCTCACTCCCCAGACTACGCATATTAATTGTGATTCAAAGAAAATGCCCAAAAAGCAGATGATAACAGCTGACTGCCACATGGCATTGCAGTAGATGCTTATTATCTTTTATACCTTTCCATTCTGCCACTTGCTTTGTATTTCTGGACAGTGTGCTGTCAACACATTCCCATGTCATATTTTTAGCGGAACAATTCTGAAATAGTCACTTTAAATGAAATGTGGACATCTACACATATTTACATTTTATTTGATGAACAGCATTATTTACAGCGGTTAAGGTATGGGATCTGTTATCTGGAAACTTGTCATCCAGAAAGCTACAAATTACAGAAAGGCCATCTGTCATAGACTCCATTTTATCCAAATAATCAAAATTTTAAAAAATGATTTCCTTCCTTTTTCTCTGTAATAATAAAACAGTACCGTGTACTTCATCCAAACTTCAATATAATTAATCTTTATTGGAAGCAACACCAGCCTATTGGTTTTATTTAATGTTTACATGATTTTCTAGTAGACTTAAGGTGTGAAGATCCAAATAACAGAAATATCCATTATCTGGAAAACCCCAGGTTGCATATCTGTACTGTCAATTTACAGATGAATCCGTTCAACAGAGAAACTTGCTCAACATTTAGATTTGTTACAGGGCTAGTTAGCTAATTTAAATCTTGACTCCCTGCATCCATTGAGAACTAGAACAGAGTTGTATTTTAACCAGAAGCACAATCAGCAATGAGAATGCTATGCTGCATTACTATCAGTGTTCACAATAGCCACAGAGCGTCTTCTAGACTTTCTGGAAGAAAGAGCTTCCAATGATTTCCATTTACTTACAAATCTCGTATGGCAGAATTTTCTTTGTCTTGTCTTTGGTTTATACAGGTTTAAAGGTTGATACAATTTCTACTTGAAAATGAAGGTAATAATAATAATGATTACAAAAATTACAAGAAAGCATAAAATTAAAAAACCCCACTCATTTGCATTATTAATGATGTTGAGAAGTGTTTTCAGGCTCCTTAAAATGCATTGTTGAAAGGTGCAAACAGCTGCCTCTGTGCCTTAAAATACTGTAAGTTCTAACTAGTGATATGTGAATAAATTCGCCTGGCATGAATATGCTGAGAATTTCCACGTTTCGCTGCCGATTTTTTCGTGAAACCGTTCAAATTGCTCGATTTTTCCGCGAAAACATTCAAATTGCTCGATTTTTTCATGAAAATGTTCGAATTGCTCAATTTTTTGGTAAAAACTTTCCGATTGCTAGATTTCTTAGTGAAAACTTTCGAATTGCTAGATTTTAGTGAAAATGTTCAAATTGCTAGATTTTTCCGTGAAAACGTTCGAATTGCTCGATTTTTTGTTGTGAAAATGTTGGAATTGCTCGATTTTTTCGTGAAACCGTTTGAATTTCATGTTTTTTTCGTGAACTTTCTGATTTCACAATTTTTCGCTAATTTTTCGCTGTTTCTCTAATTTTGTGTGAAATTCGTGAATTAATCCGGTGAAACAAAACGGGAGAAATTCGCACATCATTAGTTCTAGCAATAATTGCAGCATTAAGGCTTCTAATTGACTAAAATCTAGAAATAAGGGTAAGTTTAACTGGTATTTGAGCATTTTAATTGAATTTTAATTTTTAATTGGTTATAATGTTATAACAACAGTCTATGCCCTTTCTATACATCTACAACTATTGTCTTCAACTGGCTTTATTTGTTCAGTAAATGTGGTTTAGACTCATAAAGCTAACAGTACATTTATCCTTGTGAAGAGCTTCCTTTGGCATTGTGACCATCATAACACATTTCTGTCACAGAGCCATAGCTCATTCCTCCAACTTTGCTGGCTGCCTATCACAACTGCCAGCTGCTCTTAACTAGGTAATGTTTTTTTTCTCTCCCAGGAACTGATTAATAGTGATGGGCGAAGAAATTCGCCAGGAGCGAATTTGCGGACACCCATTGACTGAATTGCACTTGGACAAAATAGGTGCACTTATAAAAATTGTTGCATTGGCGAAATTGACGCACATCAAAATAATTTTGATGCCCATTGACTTCAATGCATTTCACAAATTGTTTGCCGTTTCGCGAATTTCGTGGGAAATTCACAAACTTTTCAGCAAAACGGGACAAATGCGCCCATCACTACTGATTAACTGTCCATTGATGACAAGAAGTTCTGATTGCAGGAGTAGCAACTGATTAAAAAGATTTCCAGCTGATGCCTTAATAGCTCTTGTAATAAAAACTATTGTATGTTTACATATGTACTGTTTTTCATCCATTTAAATCTGTAGATTTGAATTCATTATTGAATTGAATTGAACTGTTGTAATACACCTAGTTTTTTAAAATAATTTACGCTGATATTGCCTAGATTCAAAAGTGCGACACATTCAGTTACATTGAGTAGGAGAACCAACAGCCTGTCAGAAAGCAATTCCATTCTAAAGTGCTGGCTATTTCTGAAAGCACATGACCAGGCAAAATGACCTGAGATGGCTGCCTACACACCAATATTACAACAAAAAAAAATACACTTGCTGGTTCAGAATGAAATTTTATATTATTGAGTGAATTATTTGCAGTGTAAACAGTGTAATTGTAACATACCCTGGTGGTCCAGTGGTGCGGTGGGGACACCCGCCACACCATTGGCAGGGACACCTGCCTCGACGTCTTGATCCCTCTGAATGCGCCAGTAACTAAGGCGCGCGGTGCGTCTCTCCTGTATTTATTGGCGCATGCACGCTGGCGTATTGACGCCAGCGCGCAGTGGTGAGAAAGTTTTAAGTATTTAAAGTGCCATTGCACAATTATCACTGCCCGTTATAGGATCTTGTTTCCTGGTGCTTCTGAGCTTAGAGCTATTCTGTTTAACTGATTCTGATTCCTGTTGTGACCCCTGCATGGCTTTTGACGATTCTGACATCTGTATCCTGACCCCCTGCCTGATATCCGACTTCGCTTACTCTATATCCCTACTGATTGATCTCCTAGTTTGACCCTTGCCTGCCTGACATTTTGTATTCTGCCTGCCCCGACCTGGTCTGATCTGACTACGATTCTGTCTACGCCTTGAACCGTGACACTCTGCCCAAAAGACTCTGCTTTACAGTTGTGCCCTTTAGCTTGTTCAGAACCCCTCGCTTTGCACCTCTCTTTATAAGATCTGGCAGCATCTAATTAGCTGAGGGCTCCTCCCGAGGTGAAAGGCGGCTGTTAAAGGCGGAAGCAAGAGCCGAGAACAGGGTGCTTAGCATCGGTTCTGAATTTAGGGTGCCAACCGTGACAGTAATTTAGAAATAAAAAATATACCATAAAAATCATAACAGAATCCCTTTAATAATATTGTACAATATTTATAGGTAGACATACATTATAACAACCAATTTTCTAAATGCAGATGAATAAATTTTTGTGCCATATGGCATAATTTATTCTGAATTTTCAGTAGTCCCTTGCTTAACTCAACTTAAAATAAGTAAATGATGGTTTGGCTGCCCTTCTCTGTGGTTATTAAAATGACCTGCCAAGGGACCAAAATATTCAGATTATTTATATAGAATATCAAGATAATTTGGTTTAAGATAATAATGGTTTCTATTCTACAACCAGAGCAAGGGCAGAGATGACACCACTATAGTATACTGTAAATTATATGAATATTTACTTTTACCATTTGTACTGATACACAGAATATGTTTGAACTTGGTGTTATATATTGACAGTAATCTAAGTTTATTGTATAATCAGTTGTGCTCTTTTTACAAATACCATCCCCTTTTGTGTGGAGTTTAATTGCACCCTGTAAAAAAAAATCATACAAATTGGCCTCAACAGGCTAAAATCAACCAAGACGCTGATTTTAGAGCAGATGAGAGAAATGCCATGGATACCTCTGGGATTTATAAAAAAAAAGGTATTTATAGAATAAATTCAGAGAAATATCAGAGAAATGTCTACCTGCAGGCATGACATTAACACAAAATCTTCCAGGAGTTGATGTTTAAAAAAAAAAAGAGGTGAAAGAGAAAAAAATAGTAGTACTACTTATTATAAATACTGTATAACTAATCATGGAAGGCTTGAGTTGTCTTTCAGATTTCTTCTGGGAATTATATTGTAAATTAAAAACTTTTCTCATCAATTGCCTTAAGCCAAACTTAACAGGTTTTGTGTATTCATTACAAGGACATTGCAAGTCAATTCTTGAATACATGATTTTACTAGAATAAACCTCAAGCCTGTTTAATCCAGCAGCAAATGAAAAAATTAGCTCAATGATTAGGTAATCAATATTATATTTAAGATGCTACATACGAAGTAATGTATGTTGATAAATCTGTGGCAGGGGGTAAGATGGACAAAGGATCATAGACATGATGAATGCACTAGGAAATAACAAGAAAGATTATATGCAGTAAGTACAGTCTGGAATAAATACTTCAGGAATTGAAAAACTGAAGTAGAACATATTCCATATTTCTAAAGAATCATGTCTGTTATAGGTATTTAAAATCACGCTCTTGTTTACTCCCAGTCACATTTATTTCCCTCATTCAGACTTCAGGGCGAAGTGACTAACAATGTCGATGATTCGCCAGCGTGACATCATTTCATTACTTCGCGGATATACTAACAGGCGCAGGTGTCGCTTCACTAGCGAGGAAAGATAGACACTAGCGTTGCATCGTACTCTAACTCCAGGCGAATTTTCGCTCTGGCGAATGGACGTAACTCCCCAAATTTAGTAAGATGCAGATTTTAGTGAACATAAACTATACAGTGGGCTCATGTGTAGGTCATTATAACAACTCTGTTTTTCTTTATTACGGTTCCCTGGACTTGCGTAATGTAATGTATTTGCTGCAACATATATGACCATAAACTTTATAATTTCCCTTCATATGCAAATTAGCCTGAGAGAAGACTCTAACGAAGTTGCACTAGGCATAATTGAACGCCAGCGAATCTTCGATTTGATTGGCGACGTAATGCAAGCAAAATTTCACCAGCATTCGGCGCCCTGGACGCAACATTGTATTTTAGTAAATTAGCCTTGTCTGAGCGAATTTTCGACTGCAAAGCCGTCCCTGGCGAATTTTCGCAGGTTAGGGAATTTGCCCCTATATGACATATTAAAGAATCTTACCAAACTGGAATATATATTTCAGTAAATATTGCCGTTTTACATCTCTTACCTTGAACCACCATTTTGTGATGGTCTCTGTGCTGCCTCAGAGATCACCTGACCAGAAATACTACAGCTCTAACTGTATCAGGAAGAAGTGTGGAAACAAAAGACAGAACACTGTCTGTTAATTGGCTCATGTGACCTAACATGTATGGTTTGTTTGGTATGTTTGTGTGCTCTGTGAATCCTACGAACCCAGGGGGCTGTACTTATGTTTTTTAAAATGTCAATTTTCTATTTAGGATTACGCAATGGCACATACTATTAAAAAGGTATATTATTATAAAAAATGGTTTATTTACACAAAGCAGGGTTTTACCTATAAGCTATTTTATGCAATATCTTTAAAAAGAGACCTGCATTATATGGGGGTACAGTTTTCCTTTAATCCTTTGTTGAAGTAAAACCAGCCTCTTTGGTGTATTTAATGTTTAAATTATTTTCTTGTATTCTTAAGGTATGAAGATTAGGGATGCACCGAATCCACTATTTTGGATTCGGCAGAACCCCTGAATCCTTAGTGAAAGACTCGGCCGAATACCGAACTGAATCCGAACCCTAATTTGCATATGTTAATTAGGGGTGGGAAGGGGAAAACATTTTTTACTTCCTTGTTTTCTGAAAAAAAAAATTGCATATGCAAATTAGGATTCGGATTCGGTTTGGCTGGGAAGAAGAATCCTGGCCGAATCCCGAACCGAATCCTGGATTCGGTGCATCCCTAATGAAGATCCAAATTACGGAAAGAGCCCTTATCCTGAAAACCTCAGTCTCAAGCATTCTGGATAACAGGTTCCATACCTGTATATTGCAAGCTCCATGTTTATTCAGAACTGTTTAAAACAGGAACTTAAAATTCTTAGAAAAATTTAAGGAACAATTAGACTGACTGGGTAGTAGGATAGCCATGTCATAAAGTACTTAGGTATTCTATATTGGATATGTCTAACCAGATTTATTTCTATAAGAAGAAAGAGATTTCATCAAATAGTGACTAAAAATATTCTTAAGAAACAAAGAGAAAGTCTGTATTTGCTATGGCGTGTTTATCTATCTATGGCGATGCCCTGGTAACCCCCAGCATGATACTCTACACACATATGGCTTCTTGAAAGTTGGTAATAACAAAAGAAGGTTATAAGGAAGCCTGTGATCATCCAACCTCAAAGGTGTTGGCAGCTTAGACAAGACTGTTAAATGAGCAAATAAAGAAACAAATAAATGTATACTCCGCTCTTATTACTGTATTTGCATTGTAAAATTTTAAAAATATAGTAACTTTTTTTCATTAAAGATTTTATTTTTGAGTTTTCATAATAACAATTACAGGTTATACAAACTTAGAGAGTAAAGGAAAAGAGAGACAAATGAAAGAGAGAAGTTCTCAAGGGCCGTAAGAGATGGGGTCTAATGGCTTACTCATCTATATGTTTGAGGATCTTTACACCACATTGTTATCTTTGTGCTGCTACCCAGGTACCCCACACTGCATCAAACTTTTTAGGGCAGCCTCTACATATGTTCATTTCTGTTTAGGAAGAGAATCATTCATTACCTTTTTCCAAAAATTAAGCGAGGGGGCTGTCATAGATTTCCATTGGAGTAAGATTAATTTTTTTTGGCATACTACAACAATTGCAGATAACATAGTCTCATGTACGAGTCCACAGTGGAGTCTTTTGTGACACCTGGAAGGCAAATCAAGGGGAGTATGTATCAGGGAGGTTAAGTTCTGCTGCCATCTATTATACAACCTCATTCCAGAACTGTTGTATTGCTGTGCACTCCCAGAACAAGTGAAAGAATGTTCCTACTGAGGTTCTGCATTTCAGGCAGGCATGATATGATGTGGGGCACAGTTTAGCCAACCTTTGTGGAGTATAGTATACTCTGTCAATATATTTTACTTGTATATACCGGTCTTTTTTTTTTTTATTTATATTTTTATTTGCATTTTTTTTACATTTGCAAAAACAAACATTACAACTTGCCCCCATAGGGCCATATCACAGTACAATTGGCAAGAGAAGGCATAATCTGAGCACCATACAGCATCCATACATCAACATGTTACTTTCCTACTATGCTCCTTCATTCATTCATGTAGCCACATGTTATTGTCAAAATAAAAAGGTACATCTACACAGTTATTCTAGTGTCCCTACACCACCCTCAACTCCCAGCTATGTGTTTAGGTTACCACCCTGCACATCTTTTACATGCCAGTTACATATCTTATAGACCCCAAAAATCCCAAATTACACGGTCCCCCGCTGCAACTCCAACAGATCCCAATTACACCAAATTCTATCAAATACATCCATGGTATTGTGTTTCAGTGCCGTCAGACAATCCATTCTGCGAATAAATTTCATTCTATCTAGGAACTCCTGTTCTGTGGGAGGTCTAGGGGCCTTCCAATGTTTCGCCACTAAACCCCTTGCTGCCGTCAGGATGTGATTAACCATCCTTTGCGATGGGTTTGGCAATTTCGGAATTCTATCTCCTAAGACAAAGACCATAGGGTCAAGGTGCACCGTTACCATTATCACCCGTTCCATATATCCCTGTACCATCTTCCAGTAGCTATCTAGTTTTGAACATCCCCAAAACATATGCAGTAAGGAACCCTCTTGTTCTTTACACCTCTAACACACAGGAGTGGAGGAATCAGGAAACAGTTTATGTAGCAAAACTGGGGTATGATACCATCCCATAATAATCTTGTAAATGTTTTCCTTAACTGAGGCACATATGGAAGTTTTTCCTGCATTTTCCCAAATTCTCCCCCAGGTTGAGATCGTGATCTCCGTGCCCAGGGCCTCTGACCAGCGACTCATATACTTATGAGGGGTTTGTTCAATATCAGTTTTATTGATTGTATAGTACCAGGATGTAATCAGCCCTTTTTGCTGAGGAGATAGTGTACATAGTTTCAAAATAGGATGTAACAGGGGGAGCACTAAATCTGGGTACACCGACTGGGCATAATGTCTCAATTGCAGATATAAGTATTGAGGGAGTCTATCCACGCCCTCCATTCCCGCTAGTTCCTCATACGTTTTCATCTTCCTATCCGTTGGCCTAAATAGGGATTTTAGCTGAGTCAGCTTAGCTCTTTTCAGAAGTTCCCGAACAGCGGGAGAAAGTCCGGGGGGGAACTCTGGATATATACCGGTCTTTTATTGACATAGTCAGTTCAGGTATTTGTTATAGGGCTTCTTTCCAGATATCATCAACAATAGTAACTTTAACAACATTGATATTGCTACTCAGATTTAAAATGCTGTTTAATACTTAAAAAGAAGCATGAAAAAGTTCAGCAATACAAGGCGCACAAAATTGTCAGACATACTTAAGCCTTTGGTCAGAGCAGAACAAAACATAATTTTTTGGCATGGTGCAGTTTGCTTCCAATGTTAGGGAAATGAGCATTCTAATAAAGAAAATGGTTCCAGAAATGGAATTAGGATAATTGTATTCATAACATTGTACAAGGGCTGTTAATTCAAAGATTGTTGTTACCTTGAGCCAAAAACATGATGTATTTTCCCTTATAATAAGCTAGGTACCTCTAGAAATATTCATAGAGGAAATCGACATGCAGCTAATATTTAGCTATATGTTGTTGATGTAAACATAAAGATGGACTGTATAATTTAAATCTACAAGGTTTTGTAAGGAGGGTTATTGGATATGTAAATAACCCCCTAGGGGCTTATTTACTAACTGTGAAGATTGATATTTTTTACACAAATCTGCAAAAAAAGTGGTTTTCCTATTTCTTTAAAAAAGTTTTTAAAATTTGAGATTTATTATGTGTAAAAACAACAAAAAACTCAAATACAAAACTTCACTTCCAAGTAAAAGTTGTCAAGGTCCTATCAATGTTAATAAGAGCTGCGCTAATCCTATTGGACCATTTTAAATCAATTCAGACTTACAGTCGAAGGTGCAAAGTACAGGTATGGGACTTATTATTCAGAATGCTCCGGACCTGGGGCTTTCCAGATAAGGGGTCTTTTCATAATTTGGATCTTTATACCTTAAGGGACCCATTTAGTAACTATCTAATTTTGATTTATTTTCAAGGAATCTCCAAAAATGACTGGTTTTCCTAAAAAAAGCTCTGAAAATTCAAGATGCCTTAAGTCTAAAAGCCATGAAAAACTCTAATCCAAAACTTCACTAGGTAAAAGTTGTCAAGGTCCTATAGAAGTCAGTGGGAGCTGCTCTGATCCTATTGGATCATTTTAAATCAATTCAGATTTTTTTCCACTAAGAATTGTCTGAAAAACTCAAATTTTGAGATGTTTCCAAAGTATTCTGATTTTTTTTTTGGGGGGGGTTGTTCCCTGTTATTTTCCATTCGTTATTTTTTACACTGATCTTTTAATAAATGTCATGACATTCATGGTTTTAGAGAAAGTGAGATTAGCGATGGTTTCAAAAACCTCTAAAATCACTAAAATTCAACCTTTAATAAATAGGCCTCCAAGATTTGATTTTGTATTTTGTTCACACAAAACAATTTTTTCTCTAAAAAGTTGTGTTTTTTTAATTCCTCTAAAGCTCTAAAAGATTTAGGGGCAGATTTACTAAGCTTAAGTGAATAATTAGAATAAAAAAATATTCAAATTTCGAAGTATTTTTTTGGGTACTTCGACCATCGAATTGGTCAAATTCTATCAAATTCGATCAAATAGAATGATTCGAACGATTCGAAGTAAAAATCGTTCAACCATTGGACCATTCGATAATTGAAGTACTGTCTCCTTAAAAAAAACTTTGAATTCATACTTCGCCACTTTAAACCTACCGAAGTCCAATGTTAGCCTATGGGGTCCTTCCCCAGCACTTTTCTAAGTTTTTTTTGGGTCGAATAAAAATCCTTCGATCGATCGCTTAAAATCGTTTGATTTGAAGGATTTTATTGTTCAATCAAATGATTTTTATTCGATCTTACTTCGAGGGTCGATTTCGAGGGTTTTTTTAACTTGATAAATGTGCCCCTACGTGTTAAAACCATGAAAAACTCTCAAGTCACTGTTATATAAAAGTCAGTGGAAGCTGTGCTGGTCCCATTTGCCTTTTTTAAGCAATACTTTTTTTTATTAATACTTTTTTATATTCAGATCTTTTTAATAAATTACATGGCATTTGTGGTTTTAGAGAAAATCAGTTTATTTGTGGTTTCAGAAACCTCTAAACACACTAACATGAGAATATTTATAAATGGGCCTCTAATTCCAAAAAAAAAAAATCACAATTAAAATTGACCACTAAGCAAGCTACTCTTAAAATATATTTAAGATTACGCAGCAAGTCTAAACCTTCATAGACATAACTCATACTATCCATATGTAATAAAATACCTTGGGTTTGCCTATCTGCAGTAACCCATAGCAACCATATATATTTGCAGTCAAGTATTGACCAGTAAATGCTACTTGCCGATTGGATGCTAAAGGTTACTGCCCCTGTGCAACTCAGTGGAGAGTTCTCTACCATTCTTGTCCACTTTTAGTTAGGAGTAAGATATAGGGATGTAGCGAACTGTTCGCCGGCGAACTAGTTCGCGCGAACTTCGACTGTTCGCGTCCGCCGCAAGTTCGCGAACGTCGCGCGACGTTCGCCAATAGGCGTTCGCGTCAAAATCGTTCGACCATTCGATCGCTAAAATCGAACGATTTTCGTTCGAATCGAACGATCGAAGCCATTGGATTGAATGAAATCATTCGATCCAATGGCTTCGATCGTTCGATTCGAAAGAAAATCGTTCGATCGAACGATTAAAATCCTTCGATCGTTCGAATCGAACGATTTTCGGATGTTCGAAGTTCGCGAACTGTTCGCGAACTGTTCGCATTTTTTGCCGGTGTTCGCGAACGGCGTTCGCGAACACATACACGGCGGTTCGCTACATCCCTAGTAAGATAGATTACTCTTTTCAAATCTATCCTATTACGTAAATATTATTGCTGCAATTAAATTACTGACCAATAAATACTGTATTTTGAACAGATTATTATTATCACATTTCTCTGCACTGCTTTGCCTTTCTCTCATATTCTGAATTTCCTCTTTACTCTCTCTTGAGATGACATTAATCACATTATTAGCAGACATTTGTGCTCTATCCTTTAATTTATAAATTGTAAATGGGCAGTTCTTTATGATGCTTACTTTTTGGTTTTCTCCCAGCCCAACAGTCTTAAATCAATATTAAATCAAAGTATGCTTTCCTAATGTCTGTGCTGCAAGTCTGGGTCTATTAAATGGCAACCAATAACAATATTACACGCAGTAATTTGCTGAAATAAATGCTGAAGGTTTTATTCAGTGCATTCCAAAATAGTACATATATGTCATATTATTTATACCAGAAACAGAATTCTAAGAATAAATACTTCTGGCCCGGAAAATAAATTGTTAAATGTGAAACATTTGATTTTTCTTTTTTTACTAATTTTTTTTTACTAAATTGGCCACTGGGTCTTGTAAAGAAAAACATTCAGAAGAGAAAAACCTTGAAAATCCTTGATGTTGCTTTTTTATTTCTAGTGTCACAAAGGTTACATTTACAGCACTGGCATTTCTGCATTTATAAAGTGCTGGTAAGATGCAGTTTTTCAGGTGCATTGACTTTCCACATTATCCTGTTTCTAAAAACAAAGAGAGAATACAGTAAATCTCACCTCTGAAATAAATTACTGAAATTGTTATTAGGCAAAGTCTTATTTAAATTTAAAACTATGTTGTTTATATTGCAAATTTGCAACTACAGGTATGGGAACTGTTAATCTGAATGCATGGAATAATGTACCCCCACAGTAAATTATAAGGACATTAGAATTCACAAAGGAATTCCATGACCATATAAGGGGACAATGTCAAAGGCTTATATTATTTTTTATAATAGACATGTTTCCCTGAGTCATGTGACACAATTTGCACCACTAAACATTGCTTATAATTGATGACATCACTGTAAGGATATAATTTACAGGTCACTCATGAATTTTGTTTATTATATTGTTATATTTCAGACAACGCTTGCTTTAGAGGCAGGCCACAACTTTAAAGCCATTTTCCACATATTTTGTGGTAAGTTAATATGTGTGCTTATAAATGTTCTATTATTCTGGTGGATATGAAACCCCCATGTCTATAGACAATTAGCAAGATATCTCTAGAGAGGGGGCTGTAGGGCTAAGGATCTGTAATATGGGCATGCGAGACAAGTATTGTTTAGATATTTCAGTCACAGTATATCACAGTAATTATATGATTATTGCTTACCTACAAGATTAGATGATTGACCAGTGGGCAAATAAGCCATTTAATGTTTCTTTCTATTGTTGGTTGGGCAAGCTGAAGGGCCTTAAAACTCAAGGTGGCAATTACAGAACAAATGTCATAAATTTTCAAGCATTGTTTACAGAAATAAGATAAATAAACATACAGGGAAAAGGGAAGAGCTTACTGTAGCATGTTCTTTGCTGCTTGTCTAAAGCCAAATAAGTCAGTTTTTATTATAATAAATCAGCATTTTTCTTCTGCAAGCAAGCATTTGGAATGACACACAATTCATCATCACCTCATTTCCTTAAAGGGGCAGTATACTGCCTTGTTTTAGATGAGTCCAATTAAAAAGACTTGTGCTGAACTTAAAATCTATGTTTTTTTGTTAGTGCCTCAGTTAAACAGACCAGGGGACCCAAATTTCCTCCATGTTTGGTCCTTGCAAGGTAGGGACTGTTATAAAAGGGGCATAGATTCAGGGGAGGAGAGGGGTAAGGCCCCATCTAAAATATGCCATTCAGTTTTGGTCTCCAGCACTCAAACAGGACATTCTTGAATTAGAGAGGCTCCAGATGTAGGATTGTAAGGTTTTCCTATACCCTAGGGAATGTGTTAGCCAGCTAGGCTGGGTCCTTTTTCCCATAGGGGAAGGGGAGTAGTTCCCCAGAGATTATAAAAGGGGATGTTGCCATGTGTTCTGTCTTTTTCCAGTGCACCCATTGGAAGTGGGGTGTTGCTGCTAGGGCCTGAGGTGGAGGTAGGCCTCAGTTTAGAAATAAGTGAGTGTCAGGTCAGAAACTGTGATAGGTCACTATAGGAGTGACAGATAGGTTCAGGAAAGTTAGTGAGCAGCAAAGGCTCCAACAAGGAGATTAGTGAAGGGTTAGCACCCTGAGGTGTGACAAGGCTGCCAGGTTAGTGACTCAAGTGGTTAGGCTCAGGGTTAGAGAGATCCTTGTAGAGTGAGGCCAACTGTGAGGTTGCCTTTAGAGATGGCGCGAACTGTTCGCCGGCGAACTTGTTCGCGCGAACATTGGGTGTTCGCGCTCGCCGGAAGTTCGCGAACGTCGCGCGACGTTCGCCATTTTGGGTTCGCCATTGTTGGCGCTTTTTTTTGCCCTCTCACCCCAGACCAGCAGGTACATGGCAGCCAATCAGGAAGCTCTCCCCTGGACCACTCCCCTTCCCTATAAAAACCGAAGCCCTGCAGCGTTTTTTCACTCTGCCTGTGTGTGCTGAAGAGATAGTGTAGGGAGAGAGCTGCTGCCTGTTAGTGATTTCAGGGACAGTTGAAAGTTTGCTGGCTAGTAATCATTTTGATACTGCTCTGTTATTGGAGGGACAGAAGTCTGCAGGGGTTTGAGGGACATTTAAGCTTAGGTAGCTTTGCTGGCTAGTAATCTACCTTCTACTGCAGTGCTCTGTATGTAGCTGCAGTGGGCAGCTGTCCTGCTTCTGATCTCATCTGCTGACTGCTGCAATAACAGTAGTCCTTGTAAGGACTGCTTTTATTTATTTTTTTGTTCCAATACAGAGCAGTATCAAGCAGATTACTAGCCAGCAAACTTACTATCATCTGTCCCTGAAATCACTAACAGCTCTCCCCCTACACTATCTCTTCCAAGCACACACAGGCAGATTTTTCAGATACATTTTTGCCCTTGATCCCCCTCTGGCATGCCACTGTCCAGTTCGTTGCACCCTTTAAACAACTTTAAAATCATTTTTCTGGCCAGAAATGTCTTTTTTAGATGTTAAAGTTCGCCTTCCCATTGAAGTCTATGGGGTTCGCGAACCGTTCGCGAACCGCTCGCATTTTTGCGCAAGTTCGCGAACTTTTTTTCCGACGTTCGCTACATCCCTAGTTGCCTTCAATGGGGATTGTGCACCAAAGACAGGAAAGGAGACTCAATTCACAAAGCTGACTAACAAAGGATCAGACAGTATCCGTGAGTAATACAATTGTGCATAAATGACCTGATGCCAGTTGATTCATGGAGTGTACCATCTGAGCATACATCTTGAAAATGTGATGAGTATTGAGAAGTGTACCATTAGTTCAATAAAGGAAAGCCCTGGAGCTATAAACGCAGGGGATGATGGATCCGAATGACCAGCAGCTAGATTACTCTGGTTTATATTTAAAGATTGCCAGAATCAGATGTAGCTGTGAGTGGGTGAGAAGGTATGAGTTAAGGCAGAGGAAAGTGTAATGAAAGCTCACAAGCTGATCAAGGGGGTGGTCCAATTGCCATCTTTGAGTCAGGAAGGAATTTTTTACCCCTCTGAGGCAAACTGGAGAGGCTTCAAATGGGGTTCTTAGACTTCCTCTGGATCAACTAGTAGTGATGGGTGAATCTGTCCTGTTGAAAACTCGCGAAACGCATTGAAGTCAATGGGCATCAAAATGAGCAACAATTTTTATGCAACAATTCTTTTTTTAATGTGTCGGGTTTTTTGCTGTCGAATATTTGACACAGTTTAGCAAAAACATTCACGGGTAGCCAAATGCGGAAATTCACAGCGAATCCATGCCTTTCGCATTTATTTGCCCATCACTATCAACTAGCAGTTAGGCAGGTTATATATAGACTTAAAAGGTTGAACTTGATGGACGTATGTCTTTTTTTTAACCGAATTACTATGTTAAAACATATATATATATATAGTTGTTTTCATCCAGTTAAAGATAGAAGTCAATGTAATAATTTGCTGCATTAAAGAATAACAACCCATTAAAATCTAAGTGATTTTTAACAACAGCGATTCTATCTCAAAGTGCATTTATGATGTCACAGCAGCCCCATTAGGAATGTGCAATTGTCATAGGTGAATCGCTCAAAATAGATGGAAATGTTCCTATCACTGTAATATGCATGTATATGATTGACATCTCTGAAGGAGACATTAAAATTTAAAGGCTAACAGATAAAAATAGATGCTCAGATAATGTTGCCTTAAAAAAACACTAGAATATTAAGCAAACACTAAACATATCAACTGTGCTTCATGCGCAATGGTTATATAGTAACAACTAGAATTTCATAGCAATCTCTAGAATTAACATTTGATTAATACCATTTAGAAAGGCATTATCTATCTATCTATTATCTATCTATCTATCTATCTATCTATCATCATCATCATCATCATCATCATCATGGGGGGAGTTCCATGAAAATATAAAGGTACAGAGCTGGAGGGAACTTTAATTGGTTGTTGCAAATTTTATATAATACAGAAGACATCTGTGGTGTTTATGCATGTCTGCACATCCTTATTATAGTTATTCTAGTAGGAACCCCCAATTGCAATATTATTGCTGTGTGAACGGGCCATTTGCATGCTTTAAGACTCATCTGTTGTCTGCTTTTATATAACATATAACATGCTAGCATATACACGATTTCTTGTTACTATGGATTCACATATAAGGAAAGAGGTGGGACAAGAGAAGGGTCTAAAACTGTCATGTAGTATAAAGAGCAAAGGGCCAGATTCAATTCAGGAAAAGTTTTATCATGTCAAAAGTCATGGCTGAGATTCAATATGAGATATCAATTTAGAAAAACTTATCTCAAGGGTTATCACATGAAAGCTCTATTGAAGTCTATTAGAAAATCTGGAACTGAATTAGAAGAAAAGTTTTTTCTCCTGGAATTGAATCTCATCCATGACTTTTCACATGATAAACCATGAGATTACTTTTTCTCACTGAATTTAATCTGCCCTAAAGTTTGCTACTTTTGCCACAGGCTGTACACAGAACCTGGTGTACACTAGGAAGAGGTTCATTGGTTCTGGCTTGTAGTAAAGGGGATGCAGGAAGGAAAGTCAGTAGCCATGTTGAGGAAATGGACACCTGCAGCTTCCTGACTAAAGAAAACTTGTAAAGGTAGGCTAGGCGATAGTTTAAATCAGTCGTCTCCTACCAGTGGCTCATGAGCAACATGTTACCCAATAAACCATTTGATGTTGCTCCCAGAGGCCTCAAATCAGGTGCTCATTTTTGAATTCCTGGGTTTCTAGGCAAGTTTTCAAGGCACAAAAACCAGACGTACTGCCAAACAGAGCCTTCTGTAGGCTGCCTGTCCACATGGTGCTGCCAAACAGCCAATCAATTACCTTATTTGGCACTTTTTTCATGCTTGTGTTGATCTCCAACTCTTTTTACATTTGAATTTGGCTCTAGTAGAAAAGGTTTAAATAGACCGTAAGATCTATGTTAACATCTATTTCAATTACCGCCTTGCCTTCCTCGATAATGTTTGGATTGAGGAGTACAGTTTTTGTGTCCCAGTTCAGCAAAACAAAGATAAATTATGTAATATTTCATCTTTCCCTGTAATGGGGTGAGTATTTAATATGGTACACATTCAGGAGTAACATTATAATGAAATGATGATGTTACAAAAATTTACCAAAGCAGGCAGAAAAGGGGGCCTCGTTTCAGAGGTAAACTTACCACTATAAGAGATGGTCCCAGGTGCACTAGACTCGAACCTTCAAAAAAAAAAAAAGCTAACTAAAAAGATTACCCATACAGAACTTATACAAAACTTTGGATACTTCTTTACTTCTATCTTAAATGGGTGGTTTAACATTTAATATGTTATAGAATGGCTAATTCTAAGCAACTTTTCAATTGTCCTTCATTTTTTCTTTGTTATAGTTTTTGAATTATTTGCCTTCTTCTGTCCAGCTTTCCAGTGGTGGTCACTGACCCCATATAAAAACAAATGCTTTGTAAGGCTACAAATATATTGTTATTGATACTTTTTATTACTCATCTTTCTAATCAGGCCCTCTCCTATTCATATTTCAGGTTCTTATTCAAATCAGTGCATGGTTGCTAGGGCAATTTGAAAACTAGCAACCAGACTTCTGAAACTGCAAACTGAAGAGCTGCTGAATTAAAAGCTAAATAACTCAAAATCCACAAATAATAAAAAATGAAAACCCAAGCAAATTGTCTCAGAATATTACTCTCTATAGCATACTTAAAATTCATTTAAAGGTGAACAACCCCTTTAATATCTAATTGGCCTGATAGCTTGCTGCTTTGGCATGAACTTTCATCATTGTGTTAAATATTGTATAATATAATAAATCCACGAATCCCCTTTTATGAAGTACTGTATGTTGTATCATTTTTAGATCTTTTTGTCAGTTTATTTCTATTACTTTTGTGCAAGTAACACATAATTACCCATCACATCTGTGCAATGTATACTTATAATTTCATTAGCCCTCTTTGCTGAGTTGTGGTTACTACATCTCATTTAATCCAACTTTACAACCCACTGTAGCCGAGGCAACACTTTCACTCCACTGACTTCTTGCAATGTTAGGCAGTATTTACAATAGGAAAACAATGCAATTATGAATCCCATATGGCTTTAATTTACTAATCTGGCTTTGAGCCCAGATAAACAGATGGCATTGCAGATTAGAATTGAATGCCGACGGAAGACCCCAGTGAGGTTTGTATCTGTTCAAATGCAACAGTTTAAGGGTCCTCTCTCCTTATTTTGGAAGGAAAGCCAGCACTTTTATTCCAGGGAGAAATTAAACCAACACTGGGCCAGATTCAATTCAGTGAGAAAAAGTTTTCACGTGATAACACTGAGATTATTTCTGAATTAAATTGAATCTCAAACTGATTCTCATCCAAGAGTCCACTTGATAAACCTTTTTCTCACTGAATTGAATCTGGCCCATTGTATGCTGAACTTTTGTAACCTCCACAGTAATTATTCAAGCATTATCTTAATCCATTATGTAATATATTACAGATGAATCAAGTTGTGGGATGTAAAACATGAGGTCTGGGATTGAGCCAAGTAAAACAATTGCTTTGGCAGAGAAAATAACTTGTATGTTAATGGTGAACACACCTGTTAGCTAATTTTTCTTCTTTGCCTAAAGTATTTGTTGATTACATAGACTTTGTAAGGACTCACCCTGGTGGTCTAGTGGGCGGCAGTGTCCCCCACCGCGTCTCTGGCGAGGACACCCGCCGCATGCTGCTTTGTTCCTCCTGTGCCGGCTTCCCTATGGCGTGCAGCGCGCACAGGTTTTATGCGCCGGCGTACTGACATCATTGCACAAGGGCACGAGATTCAAACTATTTAAAGGGATATCAGTATTTGTAACATTGTCCGTTGTTAGGTTCTATTCGTTAGTATCCTTGGTGTTTATTCCTTGTGAATCCTGCTCGATCTATTGATATTGACCCTTGCCTTGCCTGACTATCCTGAACTCTCCAATCTGATTATTGCCTGCCTGTTAATTCTGACCTTTCCAAGCTGACCCTTGCCTGCCTGACAATTCTACGCTCTCCAATCCTGATTTCAGCCTGTCTGACTATTCTAACTCTGCTTGTACTGGCCCAGCCTGCCTGTTCCACACTGTGTTGCCTGGCCTGCCTTCCTAGTGGTGTTCTTCCATCCAGTATCCTTGGTGAGACGATCTTGCCCCTTTGCTCGTCGAGGGCTCCTCCCGAGGTGAAAGGCAGCTGTTAAAGGCAGCAGCAAGAGCCGAGACCAGGGAGCCTAGCACTGGTTCTGGATTTAGGGTGCTGTTCGTGACAGTACAACGGGCCCATGAGACGGAAAAAAATGGAAGAAGCTACTGCTATTACTCAAATCGCTGAGCTACTTTACTCTACCCTCCTTCAGCGCCTGGAGAAACAAGAGGGAAAACAGGACTACATTATCCAAGGTCTGCGTTCCCTCTCCGACAGACTGGATGCAGTTCAGCAATCCTCTTCTGTAATTCCTTAGGGGTCTGCCCCATCAACTACTCGGGGTAATAGAGGTTCTTCCCATGGCCCCAAAATACCCTTCCCCGATAAGTTTAGTGGGGATTGGAATACATTTTTGGTTTTTCAAGAGGCATGTAAGTTATACCTCAGTTTTTTCCCTCACATCCCTACTGGTGAGGATGAAGTAAGGTTCATTATGACCTTACTACAAGGTGACCCAAAAGTCTGGGCACTAAGATTACCCCCCTCTGACCCTGCCAGTCTTTCCCTAGAAGCATTTTTTGCTACCATGGCCATGTTATATGATGATCCGGATTGTGCTAGCTCTGCCAATTCCGCAATTCGTAAACTCCGTCAAGGGAAAAGAGTAATTGAGGAGTATTGTACATAATGCCGCCGCTGGTCAGTTGAGACGGGGTGGAATTCGTAGTCAATTCCGATTGGGGCTTTGTAGCTCTGTCAAACACAGCCTGGTTAATTACCCTCCTTCATCCACTTTGGATGACCTTATGAAGTTAGCCATCCAAATTCATAGGAGGCAAAGAGAAAGGCGGGCTGAAGGGTGTACATATTTCCCTATTATATGTGATAATGACGAATCACCAACTCTCTCGCTTCCTAACCCTCAGGGGAAGCCCATGCAATTGGGGTCTACACACTTGTCCCCTGAGGAAAGGGCCCGAAGGTGATCCCTGGGTCTGTGCATATATTGTGGGGATAAGGGTAATTTCCTTAAAAATTGTCCCAAGAGGCCTGGAAAAGCTCAAAACCTAAATGAAGAAAGGGAGCTCCATTTGGGTGGAGAGATTACATCTTCCCAATTCGCCTCAAAAAACTTGGTACCTGTTGTTTTTTCCTGGCCTGGGGGTTCAGTTCAAGTTTCAGCCTTGGTGGATTCTGGGGCTGGGGGGAATTTCTTAGATGCTGCCTTCACAGAAAGGTATAATATTCCCCTTATTCCCCTTACATCTCCTATGAGGATTTCTGCAATTGATAAAAGCCCACTGGGGTCAGGTCTGGTAACCCAAAAATCCAAGGCATTATCCATGTGTGTAAACAATATGCATTGTGAAAAATTTTCACGTTCTTGATGGTTCCCCATTAATTCTGGGGTCACCTTTTCTACAGGTACACAACCCCCACATTGATTGGGTAACTGGAGAGGTTATCCAGTGCAAAGATTCATGTCTAGCTTCCACTCTAATGGTGGCTGTTGCTTCCCTAGAGAAACTCCCTTCTGTTGAGCATTGTTCTAAGTCTCGTTCTGGGGTACATAGTTCCCTTTCGGCAGTTACATCCACTCAGAAAAAAGCAGCTGATAAGCCCCGTTCGGAGGTACCCAAATATAGGGTTGAGGACTTGGTTTGGCTATCCACAATGAATATCAAGCTTAAAATTCCATTTCTTAAGCAGAGGCCCAAATTTATTGGTCCATATCCTATTGTGGAGATTTTTAACCCAACCTCTGCCTGTCTCAAGTTACCTGATATGTTTAAGTTATCTAACTTGTTTCATGTTTGCCCTCCTCCAGTGTTGGTAAAGAGTCTGGCCAAATCTGATGTTAGGGCTGACCACTTTAGGAGACAGCCCCATCCTATGTCTCTTGGTAAACTTGAGGGTCCAGTGGCCCCTCCTAGAGGGGGTAATGAAAGGACTCACCCTGGTGGTCTAGTGTGCGGCTGGGTCCCCCGCCACGTCTCCGGCGGGGACGCCCACCGCATGCTGCTTTGTTCCTCCTGTGCTGGCTTCCCTATGGGGCACATGGCGCGCACTTCAATTCAGTGAGAAAAATCTATTGCATGGTTTATCATGTGAAAAGTCATGGACAAGATTCAATTCAAGGAGAAAAATACTTTTCTCCAAGTTGAGTTCCAGTTTTTTCCCATAGACTTCAATAGAGTTTTCAAGTGGTAAAAAGTGAGATGTTTTTCTGAATTGAATCTCATCCATGACTTTTCACGTGATAAACCCTTTTCTCGTTGCATTGAATCTGGCCCCTTAAGTAATTTAAACATTATATCAATCCAGTAGGGTTTTGCCACCAATATGGATTCATGTACAAGCTACTGTTTTATTATTACAGAGAAAAAGCAAATCACTTTAAAAAATTCTAATTATTTTATTAAAATGGAGTCTATGGGAGATGGTATCCTGTAATGCAGTGCTTTCTGGATAATGGATTACCAGATAACAGATCCTACACCTGTACTTTGTTAATAGGTAACACTTGCACTTATTTTAATAAATTAGCCCCATAGTCACATGATTTTGGATCATCATAAGAGTATTAGAAGTCACCAAAAATTCAATGACCTTATACAGATGTGTATATAGTGCATTCTACTATTCTCATATATTTGTATTAGTGTCCTTTTTCATCATATTTAATCCATTAAACTACATTTTAGCTGGAAATTCCTATAATACTTGAGCAACAATAATTACCATAAAAGAATCCTATTGTTGCAATCCATTATTGCTGTGTGTGCTGTTGTCCAATATAAAACACTGTTATTTTTTTATAGTGTTTAGCCAAGATAATCCATATGTCATCTCATAGAAGCACTTATAAAAATGCTGTGTGCTTCAGGGTAAATATAGATATTTCATTATTTTCATTCGCACCCTCTATTGCTATATGAAGAGTCTACTCCAGTATGAATCAATAGCAAATAGGATTAGGAAAAAAAAAAGATTTTAAATAGAGAGTCCAGTGTCTGTATTCCAAGGTTAATAAAAACTGTCTATTTCATCACTCATTACTGCTGCTAATTTTCTTTTGAAAATTCTTTTGCTGCCATTATTTATGCAAGTGTAGCAGATCATTTTAGCAAGTGTGAATATTGCTGCCCATTTAGGTCAACGCCATTATCTTCTATAAATATTTTTAGTGCCATTGCAAATGACAACAGTAATGGATAGTTTATTTTTAGCAATTTAGCTCTGTATTGATCAGTGTTATTATGGACAATTTATTAACATCAGAAATCGCTTGTTTTAAATGTACATACATTTTTATCAAAATATCCACAAATTCACTGTGCCAGGGGGTTCACTCCATACCACCGAGTTGGGCAGGGTATAAAAATGTCAGCTTTTAACAAGCAAATTATCCAACAATTGTCCAATATTCCAAATAAATACTTGGAGAACTCGGTTAATAGTGTTTATAAACTGTCCACCTTCCATACCACAGCCAAGGATTAAGATACATGTCATGCTCGTTAACATCATATATGAAGTTGACTACAATGCAATTGTGTGGGTCAAGCAGTCCTTTTCCTTCAAGAACCCCTCCCTTACTGTAACATAGCATGTCTTTACTCCAGAAAACATTGCTGTGGTAAAAGATACAATTTGCAAATGCTAAAATATAAGGTTATCAGAGCACTCATAAAAGACGGAGTACACTAACACATATAGTTAGGAAAACAGATTAAGACCCGAAAAATCCTAACCAACAACGAATTGCCCAAATAGAAAAAAAAACTTTATTATAAAATCATTAAAATATACAAGCCCAACAGTCTACGGATTTACGCGTTTTATGCCCAAATGGCACTTAGGCAGCCTATGCATTTTACACTGGATATTGTTTGCATGTTATTAACTATGCTCTAAAACAGAAACAAACGATTTCATCTGTTCATTCAATTATTGCTGCTTATTTTAACTGCATATCTTCTTTATACCTGCTAATTTTATGTTATAAATATAATCCGAAAAAATAAGAGCAGTCAACATGTTTGTTTAGGATATTTTGCAGCTTGCGTGATTCTAGAATTTGAAAAAAAATGTTGAGCTGATAAATATATGAATTCACATTCCAAAAGCATTCCACATTCCAAGATTCAGACATAAGCATTGTCTGTTTCTTTAGAACAGATGCACTAGTGGCATTTACATTTCCAGTGGGAATGTTCTACATTAGTCAGTTGACCCAAAAGGTGTAAGAGGGTGAACCAAATGTTGTAATCGTATTGTGATTTAAAGTTGATTGAATGGTGTGTGTTGAGCATGTGTTAAAACTTGTTGAGTGTTATTTGAGTGAATGGCCAGCAGGTGGAGCTCAAGGGTAAGAAAGTGTGATTTATTCCCCATTAGCAGGTGGGAGGCACATGAACAGAATGAGGACCAGCACATGTAGTGGATGGGAGGCACATGAACAAAATGAGGACCAGCACATGTAGAGGAAGTGATACAGCAGTGACTGGAAGCTGGGCAGTTATAAAAGGAGGGCACACCCTAGAGTCTGGGTCTGAATGGGAGGATGCTGTCAGAAGAGGAGCAGTCCTGAAGAAGAGCTACAACAGAAGGAAAGTAAGAAAGAACTTAGCATAGTAGTTTATAGTTAGCAGGCACTAGGTGTCTGAGGTAGGACAGTTAGTATGGGTAGTTCCTTGCCCCACCTAGGAGTATAGTGGAAATTAGTTTTCCGTGGATACCCCACAAGTTAGGGACCCAGAATATAGGGAAGACACAGGAGAGGGTTAAGAGGCCTGAGGCACGAAGAAGGACTGTGAGGGGTCCCGGTCGGAATAGTAAAGGGGTGCTGGTGTGGCACCGGATTACTGAGACGGGAAGGCTTGGCGGAATGGTAAAGGGGTGCTAAGGTGCACCGGATTACCGAACCAAGTAGTGGACGAGTCCGGAATGGTAAGAGTTAACCCTGCCTGAGATCTGGGAAAGGCCCTAGGAAACTGTGGTGGAAAACTGAGAACAGTTGGGACACAGGAGTTGATGTTGCATGACTGTGTGTAACCAAAAGTGTGGCTGTACCAAATCCTTGTTACTTTCAATAAATCAGAAACATTTTTATTTAAAGAATTTCAACGTTTCACGATTGTTTTCCTGTAAGGGGTTAACAGCTGGAGGGCCCCCTACAAAGGCTCCAAGAATACAATTGATCTCTATTTCAGAAGATATGATTTCAAGCCTTCGCCTTTGTGGGTTTGAATTGATTCTTTATGGTAAAAAAGGGCACACTCCTTCCTACTATTTACAGAATTAATACTACCTCAAGTCTATTTAATTAACCTCTACCAAAGGAGCAGTTGGAGACTCCCTGTTGAGAAAAAAACATCTGAAGTATTCAGGCTTGCGTCAGCAGGAGAAATCTGTTTCTTAAGACAACTTGAAGCTGATGCAATAGAAGGAATTAATGTAGGTATTAAACCTGAAGTACATTTTCTATACTACTGTACATGAAGAAGTCAAATTTCCCTGGGTCATAAATATGTTGTGATAAAATGCTTTTGTGAAAACATTTGTGTTTTACTAAAATTTCCACAGAAATTTTTAAATATGCCTGTTGAAATATTTTATTGCAAATGTATGCAAACACTTAGGGGGTTATTTATCAAGGTCCGAAATTATCTCAATATTGGCTGCTACAAACGCCGATCTAAGCCGCTCGGGTTTTTAACGCTTATTTATTATCCCGAAAATTTGCTTTGCAGTAAATACTCAGATTTTCATGATTTTTTTGAGGTTTTACCTGATTTTCATGTTTTTTTCTGATTTTTTCATGATTTTTCACCCGAAACCTCCGATTTTTGCCAGAAACCTCCATAAACTTCGGGTTTGGCACGAGACCCAGTACAAATCAATAAAATCATTCTGACTTCTCCCATTGACTTATATGCAACCTTGACAGGTCTGAGATGCCGGGATTTTGAATTCTGAGTTTTCTAGCGACGGGGTTTAATAAATTCCGAAAAATTCATGAATTTTTGAAAGCCTGATTTTATAAAAAAAATCACAAACTTTTCATGATTTTTGCATTTGGGGCTTAGTAAATAACCCCCTTAAAATTAACAGGTGACAGATCTGCCAATGCCATTATGTGGCATAGGAATACAGATTTAATTGACCAATTAAATTTGGCATATCCCTTTTTTTGCTCAGATGATTGTGACTTGTGTTATCAACCACTAATCCTGGCTGTCTCCCAGTAAAGATAAACTTTTAATATATCCTTGTTAATTACTCATTTCTCATCTATACCAAAGATTTTTCATATAAAACTCTGTGGACAACTATTACTGCTCCAAGGCACAATTCGTGACCCTTGAACCATTGAAGATGTTTTTAGCCTTCATGATTTTTGGGTTATTTTCAGAAGGTTTCTGCTCAAAAACTCGATCAATTCAAGCTATTCAATGTTTTTTTTGCTGATAACTTGATAAAATGTTCAAGTTCTGGGTTTATTCGAGGTAGAAAAAACCTCACATACTCTACCTTTGATAAATAACTCCCTTAATATGATATAAGCTATCTGTTCATTTAGTATTCATTCTGGGGGTATAGTTTTCCTTTTAGTCTGCCTTTATCATTGAAACATTGAATAAACTCAATAACATCTTTTGCCACGAATATGAATTCATGCAGCTTAGCTACCATCAAGTACAAGGTATTGTTTTATTACTACAGAGAAAAAGATAATTATTTTTTGAATAATAGAATTATTTGCTTAAAATGGAGTCTATGTGAGATGGCCTACCTGTAATTTGGAACTTCCTGAGTTAATAAGTTTTAAGAGAATGTATCCCATACCTATTACTAAAATCTAAAATCTCCCAATTAGACCTCGCAGAACCTTGCAGCATGTTTTTTGCATGGAAATACGAATTGCCCATCATAATGTTTGCTCTTCTACAAGTTGTTCAGCAGTAATAAAAACAGATTGCTGAATTTTAAAATTAAATTTGACCAAGAAAGAGCATTAAGCATTTATGTGGGATGTATTACTTCAAACACCTGAAATAACAAGATACGCAGGTAGAACCTTGGCTCAAATCCCAGTGGAACCAGCCTATGGGCAAGCTGTTTGTTGACATGCAGAAACATCATGAAATTGGCAGTCAGGGTGATCTCTGAGGTGTACAGTTTTGTTAAAAGCATTTTAGGCTCCACAGGGAATAAACACTGTAAGCTAATGAATACCTTGTTCTTATACAAGTAAATTAGAGATCCTGAACCTACAGTGAAAAAAAGATGTGTATTTCCACAGAGCAATATTAATATTAGTTTTCAATATTTTGTTTGACACATATTAATTATGATGTGTAAAAACAGTGGCGTAATACACCACACACCACCAGGCTTCACCACGTAAAAAACGGGGGTAAAATTACACACACCTTGATAAATTCATTTAATTTACACAGCTTTTTTCACCATTTTTTTTGGCGAAAAGTGCAATAGAGTAGGTAGGACTTGGTCCAAAAAAACTTGAAAGTTTAGTTGAAAAATTTTCTGCCGTTTTTTCCTATTTAAAGGGTGATACACTGAAAAAGATCATAAATTTTTTTTGGGTACCCTCCTTCCCCCCTACATTTCCTAACATAGGACACATAAACTATACAGTGGGCACATGTGTAGGGCATTATACCAACTTTATATAATTCAATTAAGGTTCCCTGGCCTTGTGTATTGTAATGTATTTGCCGCAGCATATACGGCCATTGTACTTTAACTGCACGCCGTATGCTAGTTAGGGATCGCTAGCGTATCTTCGAACTGCTTATCGTATTTTCGCTAGCGCAACTTCGCAAGTGTTCGGAACCCTGTGCGCAAATTCGAATCTTCGTGAATTAGCGTTGTCCAGGCAAATTTACACCTGGCGAAGCGTTGCACTGTGCGCAAAGCCATTTGATCACATAGAATCACACGAATGATCACACGAATATTCGCTTACCTATTCTTGGAATTCTTGGAAGTTATACAGAGACCTCTAATTCTCATTCATATTTTATACAGGATAACTTATCCCCTTTTGTAAATTATAAGGATATTAGAGTCACTGAGGAGTTCTGTGCTCATACAAAGGCACATGTCTGCAGTTGAGTTTTACATACATATATATATATATATATATATATATATATATATACATACAATAAGCTGTAGCTGAGAGGCACTGCTTGTGCACCCTAGTTGGCAACCCTAGTTTACTTGTATGTAAATCTTTGGGGATATGATACCTCAAATGTCTGGTTCCACTCTAGGTTCAGGTTTGAATGCTTTGCTTCCTCCACTTACAACAACAAAATTGTCAGACTGAGAGGTCTCCTTTCTCTTTCTCCTTACCATTGGCTTGTCAGGTTAGCTGTGCTCACTATGTGAATTTCACCATTTCTGTATAATCACAGCAGGTAGTTGTGGTTTGCATGGTAGTCTTCATATTTAGGGAACCAAAGACGATGTAGATCTGACTGACAAGTTTGTTTAGCTGTTGTTTTTGGGCCTTCTGTAGGATAAACCTTACCTGTGAGCTTATTTGTGCAACCAAGTTATAGGCTGCAAGGTATGATCCCCTGATGTTGGCATTTTAGTTCAAGTTATAGATGGATTCTGAAATCTGCAAGTTTTTTGGCTACCTATTTTCATGGTATTCTTCCCAGGGTATGTCTAAAAAGGTTTTCATAAATACCCCATATGATGTCCCTTTCCCTTCCATTTAAGCCAGCTCTTTTAAGCTCATAGCACATTTTCCAATTTGCTGGTTATATGTTTGTATAAATAGTTTTTTAGTAATAGTTATCAGTCTGGAGGATGAATATAGTTTCCTACTATGATACATATTCATTGCTATTTTTCTATGTATTTAATTATTTAAATCTGCATTATGAGCACATGAGTAAGATCACTTAGCATTTTGTAATATAACTGCATAACAGTATGCAGGATATTTCTGGTTCTACACAGGTGGTAGCCTTCAAAAAGAAATAGCAGTCAAGTGCTAGACATGAGTTGTGTACTATTTCCCACAGACATACAGATGGATAAACAAACAGACCAAAGGATTTAAAATCAATTACAGAGTTTTCAAAGTGTAGACAGGGTTAAAACCAAGATATTTGGTCGTTGTATCCTCTGTGACTGTCATGTTAATGTACCATGTTTATTTATGAATGTTTTGGAGAAACATTTTAACTATCCAGTAAATATTTACATAAATCTTTATTTTTATCATCTTCAACATACTTTAACGAAGACGCCTTTTGCATTGAACTAAGATCGCTCACTTATTTCATTAATAAAGTTATCTGAATTCGCAACATAACTTTATTGCTTGTTTCTAACGGATCTCTCCTGTGTGTACTTGCGTTGTTTTCTCTCATGTGGTTCCTGCTGCTCAGACACCAGCATTACTTTTTTATACTGTTCCAGTTTGGAAACAACTAAGACATAATTCACGGTAGTTTATAGCTCCCTAATGATAATATTTTATTGTTGCAAGAGGAGCAGCACGTAGTCACACTGAATGGCTTCAAGGTCAGACATAATTAGCAATAACATTCTGGCAGTTTGCTGTATTAATAACTTAGTTGATATTGGCTTCAAGGTCTATGAATCATGTACATATTTAGTGCAGCAAAACAAGATTATCAAATGGAGGTAAAGGGTAAATCTTTTACCAGTTGTGACATATCCCCCTTGGTCCACAGGTGTCATGTGGTAAGCCTGAGATGGAAGACCTCAGTATAGAAGTAAAAGAATCGTCCTGAAGTAGAAGATCTTAGTGGAAGCTGTGGAGAGTTAACCTGTAAATTAGGAAACTGGGTGTGAGAATGTTTCTAGGAGTCTAGGAGTGTAAAATAGGTGTAGGGAAGCTGTAAGCAGTTTTGTGCTCCATCAAGTTGAAATAATGTAGGGTAAGATCCCCAGGCAAAACCCAACAGAGGGGTGAGGTAGAGGACATTTATTTGAGGCATGCCCTAAGACTGGGCATACATAGTTACATTTATTTGGGTTCAAATAAGACAACAGTTTATCAGGTTCGCTTCCAAATAATCCACAGCATCAATTTACACACACAATATGCACACACATGTAGGGGAAATCCTGCCCCTGTTTTTCTGTCTGTGACATCATCCAGCCCAGTAACAGGCTGGAGAGCGACCTGATTGGCTGGACACCGCAATGCATCCTGGGAAGAGAGGGTGTGCCAGACTATGAAGCTGTGTGTGTAGGCCCTGCTGGATCTGTGTGTGCAGGCCGTGTGATTTTGTCTAACACGTGTTCTGGAGAAAGGATCAAAAGGGAGCAAAGTCCTGCAAGAGCTGCTGGATCTGTGAGGTCTACAGGAGTGCAGAAAGAGGCTGCCTGTCCCCTGCCACGCTGCTAAAGCTTCAGAGGAGGAAAGTGCCATTGGTGAGAGTGATTCTGGAGAAGAGTTACTTGTGATTCCAGTGTGATCTGCCTCTGAGAGAAATCGCTGAGTAAATCCCTTGAAAAGAGGATTTGCCACAGATACAGTACTGAGCCTAACAGAAAGACAGGCCTTGTGTAATTTTGCCTGCTACGCGGAAAGCTGCTATTTTCCAAGGGAAAAGGTACTCTGGGGAAAGGTAGCGCTACCAGGGGAATAAGAGCTCTGGGGAAAGGGACATTGCATTTTGAACTGTGTGCTTTTTAACCCTTCCAGACAAGTGGGACTGTGATACTATACGAACTGTGTTTGAACAGATAGTTAAAACCTAATAGGGCTTTAGGTAGTATCCCTTATATTCCCATACAGGCGTGACTTTTGTATTAGTTACTACTTTACAGTTTATATAAAGTTAAATATTGTTATCTGCAAAGTGTGTGTGTTTATTATTTCCTAGGGGATTTCCTAGGTAAGTTCCTCAGTGCTCCCTAGGTGGAGGCACTGCGCTGTGATTCCCAGTTCCCAGTACTTTTCGACTTGCAAAAGGGACTCAGGGCCCCTGAATTGCTAAAGAAGCTATTATTTAAAGGGACAGTAACCAAATTAGCGTTACACACATATACACTCCTATATATACATATATATATATATATATACGCACCTGCATCCACATATAAACATTACTATAGCCCTAGATATTTTTGTTGTCATGCAATCCCTTCTTTAAGGAATAAGTGGAATCATGCCATCTCTCTATTAGCTGGCAAGGCATTCTACAACCGTAATGTTTGTGTTGTTTCAAATGAAATTTCTGTCTAAAGATATGGCCTATTGTCCTTTCTGTGTGAAAAATATCCCTTGCTATCTGTCTATAATGTCCTGTAATATTCTGGTGAAGAGTAATTATTTCAAACTTGCAAGCACCAGAAAAAACAACCCCATCTGTGATAGCATTTTCTTTTAGTTTATTACATATCTTTGCACTTTTTTCCACCTTATTAGTATGCTTATTAAACACTTCCCACATTACAGGTAGAAAATAAAAGATTAATCAATACATTAACTGAGCTAGAGAGCAAATCAATAACATCAAAAATAAAAATGCAACGAATGTAGCCATATACTTTGCTAATTGTGTTACTGGAGATTTAGATTATTTTCCCTACAAGGTATCCAAAGACTCATACCAGACCAGAGAGGAGGGGATAAAATCAAAAAATGACTTTATTTAGCAACTAAATGGATCTTCAATCTAGTTACTAGATTCCCCATTGGACTCAACAACTTGTTATTTCTGAACTTTTCATTTTAGTTCCCATTCCCTGTAAACATATGATATGAATAATCACAAATTAGAGTATCAAACTTATAAATCCTATTCAGTAGCTCCCTTTCTATAGTGACATGTCATTTAATTCATATTCTTTTAACCTATTGTATTTGTATAAATATCTGTATATATTTTTGTACTATTATGTATTTTTGTATTGATGTTTTTATGATCACACCAACCTATGTTCTTTAAAAGTGTATCTTGAGCTAGAGATATCTATTTATGTGCTCTATTTCAACAGTTAAAAGTTATGGTAGATCTAGCACCTACTAAGGGTTCTTTATAATTTCCTAAATCTAGTGATACACATGCTCTAAACTCTATGTTCCATCACAGTGTGTACTAAGATGGCATTGACTGAATTAGGTGTGTATCACTTTAATACCTACACCTTTTTGGTAGATATCCTGTAGAGGTGTACCAAAATGGCTCCTACCAAAAAGAGGCTTGGATTTTTTCTAATTTCCCAAAAGAGATACACCTGAGACATTTGAACATAGGGGTTTATCTGATATGAGGTATTCAGGGATTGGATAACACTTTAAGGAGATAGACTCTGCACTTCGCACTCTAATGCCAGGTGAATTGTCGCTCTGGTGAATGAGCGTTACTGCGCAAATTCACTACGTTTTTGATTTTACCTATTGCCAGACTTGCCTTCGCCATCTCAGACCTGGCGAAGTGCAATGGAGTAGATAGGAGTTTGTCAAAAAAAAAGATTGAACTTTTTTTTTTGGGGTACCCTCCTTCCCCCCTACATTTGCTTAGATATGGCACCTAAACTGTACTGTGGGCACATGTGTAGGCCATTATATAATTTTATTAAGGTTCCCTGGCCTTGTGTGGTGTAATGTATTTGCTGCAACATATACAGCCATTGTACTTTAACTGCACGCCGTATGCAAATTACCGAACGCTAGCGTAACTTCGAACTGCTAATCGTATTTTCGCTAGCACAACTTCGCAAAGGGTTCGGTAACCTGTGTGCAACTTTGGATCTTCGTGACTTAGCGTTGTCCAGGCGAATTTACGCCTGGCGAAGTGTTGCGATGTGTTACTTCGGAGCTAAGTAAATTTGCCCCTTAATGTGAAGCCTTACTAGGAACCCAAAAATAAGAAAAAAAAATTCACCCGTAAAATCAAAGCCCTTTTTTATGCAAGACAGCAATTTATTCAACAATTACAGAACTCTTTCTCTGTCAAACCTGGACCTCAAACATATTTCAAAAAATGATTTCCAACCTCTCTTTTTTATGCTGTGCAAACTAATCAGGTTGGCTTTGCAAACTCCTGTTATCCCATAAGTTAAAAAAGCATCTTCTAATCTCAGGTTATTCTATAAAGGTAACCAGCTGTATTGTCATTCACAGATAATGGACTGGTATACTATCCATGATGAACTACGTCACTCTCTAAACGTCAACACAACATAATCAGAGGCCCTACAATTTTGCAACACTTTTTAGTTCTCAAAGTTTAAAGGCCATCTATCAGTTTGTTTAGTTGTCTTACATTGAATATATGGAATATTAATTTGTCCACTTCTTCGAAGACTAGAATATACAAACTAGAAATACAATTTTGTGTCAAAAATTATGAATTTAGGAAACTCGAGAAAGAATAGATTATGTTACCTATTATGGTTAGGTTGCATTGAGCCCATAAAATTAACAAACATTATTATATCTACTGAGATGGATTCCAGAGATTTTTTTTTTCTTTGAAACATTTAAAAATATCCTATCCTAATATCCTCCCTTTAAAAAAACATACTACATATCTGCTCTATTTGATTAAGTTTTGCCCGTTTGTAGTAACCCGTAGCAACCAACAAGATGTTTGCAGGTGAGTGACCAATAAATCCTCCCATCTGAGTGCTACAGGTAACTAGACCTGTAGCAAACTATAACCATTTACTGCATAACCCATTAAACCCTTCTGGACATATACCTTTAATATAATGTAAGAAATTAGGAAAAATATGTAATAACAAAATAATAAATTAGGGGAAAAATAAGAAAAATATTACCTCCTTGCATCTATTTTGCATTCAGGATGAAATTTGTACATTACCTATCACTTAGAACAATTTTACAAAAAGTACTTACGTTGCATTAGCAATACCCTGTACGTAACAATACTCACTATTTGACACAGGAAAGAAATAAACAATGTTTATCTAGGGTTTCTGAAAAATAATGCAATACTACAGCAAGCTGACAAATTGAATGTTATCCTTCATATCTTCAACAAAGATCCATTTTTTATCCTTATTATTTTCAAATACATCCTGCCCCCATGTTCTGTGTTAAATTGTAAATGAACTATGATTTAAGTTTATAGACCGGCATCTACAATATTTGATGTTATTTGCACTTTTATAACCCAGACCTGTAATTTGTTTTTCTAGTTATGAAATTGCCTATAAAAATTCTAATCCTTATCTCTGTATTGGAATTTTAAAATTTAAAATGGGAAAGCTTTGTTTATACCAGGACATATTTCAAATATGATTCTCCCTACCACTAGTTACTGTAATTATATAAATATTACTGTAAGTAATGTCATTGTGGCAGCCCTTCATCTTAATATACATATATGCAAATATTATAAGTGCAACTCGAGACTTCCAAAATTTTACTGTGCTATTTTGGCCTTAAATTTTGGATTTATGTCTGTCTAGGATACCTGTAGCTATGCAAGAACAGCAGCACAGTCCATGTTACTCAAGTTGTATCTATTGTTATTGCACTATGTTACATGCTGCAGCTGGTGACTAATACACAACATTTTTAGGGAAACATTTCCTGGACAGTGCACAAAATGAAGTCATGTTTTGCATGCTAGTTGCTTTAGCTAGTGTACATGCAGTGCAGACCTGTAGGGTTTAATTATATCTTCTTCTTCTTCTGCATATTTCTTACACCACGTTTATAGGTATGAAGTTTTAAGGACACAGAAGATTTTGGATTGCTATGTGTTGACATGGGTTATCAAGATCCAGCCATAAAAATTTAAAAACTGTAGTAGAGTAACTTTTTAACTTTAAGGCAAAAATGGAAGAGGTTAATGGAAAAGTTGTCGGTTTAGAAAGTTGACCTTGTAGCTGAAAATGACACACATTAAGGGGGTTATTTATTAAAGATCAAATTTTCTGGTCAGGCTTTTAAAAGGTAAAACTCACATTTTTAGAGATTTATTATACCCAGAAGCTGCTAAAAGTCTGAAAATACTCCATCTCAAACATGTCAAGGTCCTGTATAAGTCAATGACAGATGCCCCTTTTCCAATTTGAAAATATTGAGGTCTGCACTGGGTTTCTTATAATAATCTGGAAAATTTGAGGCTTTCAGGTGATAGCTCAAAAAATCAAAGCGATTCGAATTTTGTATGTTTTCTGTTTTTTCACAATAAATGTTCATCTAAGGATACGTTTAATCGGTCTCAAGGATTGCTTTATTTCCTTTAAACGGGCTTTTATTATTATTATTTCAGTTTATTATTATCATTATTATTATAACAGTTTATTTAATTTATATATATTTTTTTAAAGTAGTGTTGCATTATGGACACATTGATATAAATCAATGTTTCTTCAAATATTAACAAAGAAACAGCAACCCCTTTTAGGGGTTATAATTCTTTATAAAAATTAACTGAATTAAAGTATATTGCATTTTTACCAATCATAGGATTATCCTTTTGTGAATATACTATTTTAATCCTTTCATTTTCTTGATTCTTATGTTTTTAACTAATTAAAACTGGGAAACCTTTCAATGGGACTACACCATTTTCCCTGTGCCCTGTGTTTTTGTTTTCTAATTCCACAAAATTAAGCCCATTAGTGCTCGTAATACATTATAATCTCCAGCTTTCATATATTGCTTTATAAATATGAATGATTTGGATATGAATTATATGGTATTTTCCTATAATTATATGAAGCATTATTAGTAAGGATAGAAAAACAGATAAATTGTACTCAAATTCTACATTCCTGTCATTATTGTAAATACTACAGATCAGGTTCAGAATGGAAAGTAACCCTGCTTCAATGCTTTTATAGGAAATGATCTATGAATTATGCTTAATCCACCATGCAGTGCCATGTGCTCATTATTTTTGATGTACATTATTTTACACGGGAATAATGCAGGGCATTATCTGAAAGATTAAAAGATATGGAACAAGATATAAAAAAGCCTTTTTAACGAACAATATAACCCATTAATTGGCTATTGTAGTTTTCACCAAAGCCTTTTTATATATATATATATATATATATATATATATATATATATATATAGTAGAAACAAGAGATCCTCTGCACTCAACCCATTATCAATATATTTAAGACAGAGACACTTTGTGCATACTGCTACTGAAAAATGCCTTACCCTTTAAACAACACAGGGATTGTTTGTCCATATATTGCAATATATTTAAGCTGGCCAACTACGTCAAAGTCATCCCTTATCTGGCCAGTCCTACTCTCAATTTTTATCTGATTCATTAAGAATTCTACTGTTCAATTATACATTTTACAAAGGGACTAAGTTTTACCCGCAACTTACTTGCTGCTTTCAAAGTAAACTCCAAACTTTGGATGCCCTTTTATTAGACACCAGTGGGATCACCTGACTATAGCTGGGAAGGGTGGGGGCTACAACATGGAGCTGGTCACTGCTCCTGTATAAACTATAAGAAGCAAGGGGAAGTTGTGCTCAACCACTAACTTAAAAACATTAAGAGGGGGTGCAATGAGGTAGTGACCACAATATACATATAGTAGAAACAAGAGATCCTCTGCACTCAACCCATTATCAATATATTTAAGACAGAGACACTTTGTGCATACTGCTACTGAAAAATGCCTTACCCTTTAAACAACACAGGGATTGTTTGTCCATATATTGCAATATATTTAAGCTGGCCAACTACGTCAAAGTCATCCCTTATCTGGCCAGTCCTACTCTCAATTTTTATCTGATTCATTAAGAATTCTACTGTTCAATTATACATTTTACAAAGGGACTAAGTTTTACCCGCAACTTACTTGCTGCTTTCAAAGTAAACTCCAAACTTTGGATGCCCTTTTATTAGACACCAGTGGGATCACCTGACTATAGCTGGGAAGGGTGGGGGCTACAACATGGAGCTGGTCACTGCTCCTGTATAAACTATAAGAAGCAAGGGGAAGTTGTGCTCAACCACTAACTTAAAAACATTAAGAGGGGGTGCAATGAGGTAGTGACCACAATATACATATAGTAGAAACAAGAGATCCTCTGCACTCAACCCATTATCAATATATTTAAGACAGAGACACTTTGTGCATACTGCTACTGAAAAATGCCTTACCCTTTAAACAACACAGGGATTGTTTGTCCATATATTGCAATATATTTAAGCTGGCCAACTACGTCAAAGTCATCCCTTATCTGGCCAGTCCTACTCTCAATTTTTATCTGATTCATTAAGAATTCTACTGTTCAATTATACATTTTACAAAGGGACTAAGTTTTACCCGCAACTTACTTGCTGCTTTCAAAGTAAACTCCAAACTTTGGATGCCCTTTTATTAGACACCAGTGGGATCACCTGACTATAGCTGGGAAGGGTGGGGGCTACAACATGGAGCTGGTCACTGCTCCTGTATAAACTATAAGAAGCAAGGGGAAGTTGTGCTCAACCACTAACTTAAAAACATTAAGAGGGGGTGCAATGAGGTAGTGACCACAATATACATATAGTAGAAACAAGAGATCCTCTGCACTCAACCCATTATCAATATATTTAAGACAGAGACACTTTGTGCATACTGCTACTGAAAAATGCCTTACCCTTTAAACAACACAGGGATTGTTTGTCCATATATTGCAATATATTTAAGCTGGCCAACTACGTCAAAGTCATCCCTTATCTGGCCAGTCCTACTCTCAATTTTTATCTGATTCATTAAGAATTCTACTGTTCAATTATACATTTTACAAAGGGACTAAGTTTTACCCGCAACTTACTTGCTGCTTTCAAAGTAAACTCCAAACTTTGGATGCCCTTTTATTAGACACCAGTGGGATCACCTGACTATAGCTGGGAAGGGTGGGGGCTACAACATGGAGCTGGTCACTGCTCCTGTATAAACTATAAGAAGCAAGGGGAAGTTGTGCTCAACCACTAACTTAAAAACATTAAGAGGGGGTGCAATGAGGTAGTGACCACAATATACATATAGTAGAAACAAGAGATCCTCTGCACTCAACCCATTATCAATATATTTAAGACAGAGACACTTTGTGCATACTGCTACTGAAAAATGCCTTACCCTTTAAACAACACAGGGATTGTTTGTCCATATATTGCAATATATTTAAGCTGGCCAACTACGTCAAAGTCATCCCTTATCTGGCCAGTCCTACTCTCAATTTTTATCTGATTCATTAAGAATTCTACTGTTCAATTATACATTTTACAAAGGGACTAAGTTTTACCCGCAACTTACTTGCTGCTTTCAAAGTAAACTCCAAACTTTGGATGCCCTTTTATTAGACACCAGTGGGATCACCTGACTATAGCTGGGAAGGGTGGGGGCTACAACATGGAGCTGGTCACTGCTCCTGTATAAACTATAAGAAGCAAGGGGAAGTTGTGCTCAACCACTAACTTAAAAACATTAAGAGGGGGTGCAATGAGGTAGTGACCACAATATACATATAGTAGAAACAAGAGATCCTCTGCACTCAACCCATTATCAATATATTTAAGACAGAGACACTTTGTGCATACTGCTACTGAAAAATGCCTTACCCTTTAAACAACACAGGGATTGTTTGTCCATATATTGCAATATATTTAAGCTGGCCAACTACGTCAAAGTCATCCCTTATCTGGCCAGTCCTACTCTCAATTTTTATCTGATTCATTAAGAATTCTACTGTTCAATTATACATTTTACAAAGGGACTAAGTTTTACCCGCAACTTACTTGCTGCTTTCAAAGTAAACTCCAAACTTTGGATGCCCTTTTATTAGACACCAGTGGGATCACCTGACTATAGCTGGGAAGGGTGGGGGCTACAACATGGAGCTGGTCACTGCTCCTGTATAAACTATAAGAAGCAAGGGGAAGTTGTGCTCAACCACTAACTTAAAAACATTAAGAGGGGGTGCAATGAGGTAGTGACCACAATATACATATAGTAGAAACAAGAGATCCTCTGCACTCAACCCATTATCAATATATTTAAGACAGAGACACTTTGTGCATACTGCTACTGAAAAATGCCTTACCCTTTAAACAACACAGGGATTGTTTGTCCATATATTGCAATATATTTAAGCTGGCCAACTACGTCAAAGTCATCCCTTATCTGGCCAGTCCTACTCTCAATTTTTATCTGATTCATTAAGAATTCTACTGTTCAATTATACATTTTACAAAGGGACTAAGTTTTACCCGCAACTTACTTGCTGCTTTCAAAGTAAACTCCAAACTTTGGATGCCCTTTTATTAGACACCAGTGGGATCACCTGACTATAGCTGGGAAGGGTGGGGGCTACAACATGGAGCTGGTCACTGCTCCTGTATAAACTATAAGAAGCAAGGGGAAGTTGTGCTCAACCACTAACTTAAAAACATTAAGAGGGGGTGCAATGAGGTAGTGACCACAATATACATATAGTAGAAACAAGAGATCCTCTGCACTCAACCCATTATCAATATATTTAAGACAGAGACACTTTGTGCATACTGCTACTGAAAAATGCCTTACCCTTTAAACAACACAGGGATTGTTTGTCCATATATTGCAATATATTTAAGCTGGCCAACTACGTCAAAGTCATCCCTTATCTGGCCAGTCCTACTCTCAATTTTTATCTGATTCATTAAGAATTCTACTGTTCAATTATACATTTTACAAAGGGACTAAGTTTTACCCGCAACTTACTTGCTGCTTTCAAAGTAAACTCCAAACTTTGGATGCCCTTTTATTAGACACCAGTGGGATCACCTGACTATAGCTGGGAAGGGTGGGGGCTACAACATGGAGCTGGTCACTGCTCCTGTATAAACTATAAGAAGCAAGGGGAAGTTGTGCTCAACCACTAACTTAAAAACATTAAGAGGGGGTGCAATGAGGTAGTGACCACAATATACATATAGTAGAAACAAGAGATCCTCTGCACTCAACCCATTATCAATATATTTAAGACAGAGACACTTTGTGCATACTGCTACTGAAAAATGCCTTACCCTTTAAACAACACAGGGATTGTTTGTCCATATATTGCAATATATTTAAGCTGGCCAACTACGTCAAAGTCATCCCTTATCTGGCCAGTCCTACTCTCAATTTTTATCTGATTCATTAAGAATTCTACTGTTCAATTATACATTTTACAAAGGGACTAAGTTTTACCCGCAACTTACTTGCTGCTTTCAAAGTAAACTCCAAACTTTGGATGCCCTTTTATTAGACACCAGTGGGATCACCTGACTATAGCTGGGAAGGGTGGGGGCTACAACATGGAGCTGGTCACTGCTCCTGTATAAACTATAAGAAGCAAGGGGAAGTTGTGCTCAACCACTAACTTAAAAACATTAAGAGGGGGTGCAATGAGGTAGTGACCACAATATACATATAGTAGAAACAAGAGATCCTCTGCACTCAACCCATTATCAATATATTTAAGACAGAGACACTTTGTGCATACTGCTACTGAAAAATGCCTTACCCTTTAAACAACACAGGGATTGTTTGTCCATATATTGCAATATATTTAAGCTGGCCAACTACGTCAAAGTCATCCCTTATCTGGCCAGTCCTACTCTCAATTTTTATCTGATTCATGTCTCTGTCTTAAATATATTGATAATGGGTTGAGTGCAGAGGATCTCTTGTTTCTACTATATGTATGTTGTGGTCACTACCTCATTGCACCCCCTCTTAATGTTTTTAAGTTAGTGGTTGAGCACAACTTCCCCTTGCTTCTTATAGTTTATACAGGAGCAGTGACCAGCTCCATGTTGTAGCCCCCACCCTTCCCAGCTATAGTCAGGTGATCCCACTGGTGTCTAATAAAAGGGCATCCAAAGTTTGGAGTTTACTTTGAAAGCAGCAAGTAAGTTGCGGGTAAAACTTAGTCCCTTTGTAAAATGTATAATTGAACAGTAGAATTCTTAATGAATCAGATAAAAATTGAGAGTAGGACTGGCCAGATAAGGGATGACTTTGACGTAGTTGGCCAGCTTAAATATATTGCAATATATGGACAAACAATCCCTGTGTTGTTTAAAGGGTAAGGCATTTTTCAGTAGCAGTATGCACAAAGTGTCTCTGTCTTAAATATATTGATAATGGGTTGAGTGCAGAGGATCTCTTGTTTCTACTATATGTATATTGTGGTCACTACCTCATTGCACCCCCTCTTAATGTTTTTAAGTTAGTGGTTGAGCACAACTTCCCCTTGCTTCTTATAGTTTATACAGGAGCAGTGACCAGCTCCATGTTGTAGCCCCCACCCTTCCCAGCTATAGTCAGGTGATCCCACTGGTGTCTAATAAAAGGGCATCCAAAGTTTGGAGTTTACTTTGAAAGCAGCAAGTAAGTTGCGGGTAAAACTTAGTCCCTTTGTAAAATGTATAATTGAACAGTAGAATTCTTAATGAATCAGATAAAAATTGAGAGTAGGACTGGCCAGATAAGGGATGACTTTGACGTAGTTGGCCAGCTTAAATATATTGCAATATATGGACAAACAATCCCTGTGTTGTTTAAAGGGTAAGGCATTTTTCAGTAGCAGTATGCACAAAGTGTCTCTGTCTTAAATATATTGATAATGGGTTGAGTGCAGAGGATCTCTTGTTTCTACTATATGTATATTGTGGTCACTACCTCATTGCACCCCCTCTTAATGTTTTTAAGTTAGTGGTTGAGCACAACTTCCCCTTGCTTCTTATAGTTTATACAGGAGCAGTGACCAGCTCCATGTTGTAGCCCCCACCCTTCCCAGCTATAGTCAGGTGATCCCACTGGTGTCTAATAAAAGGGCATCCAAAGTTTGGAGTTTACTTTGAAAGCAGCAAGTAAGTTGCGGGTAAAACTTAGTCCCTTTGTAAAATGTATAATTGAACAGTAGAATTCTTAATGAATCAGATAAAAATTGAGAGTAGGACTGGCCAGATAAGGGATGACTTTGACGTAGTTGGCCAGCTTAAATATATTGCAATATATGGACAAACAATCCCTGTGTTGTTTAAAGGGTAAGGCATTTTTCAGTAGCAGTATGCACAAAGTGTCTCTGTCTTAAATATATTGATAATGGGTTGAGTGCAGAGGATCTCTTGTTTCTACTATATGTATATTGTGGTCACTACCTCATTGCACCCCCTCTTAATGTTTTTAAGTTAGTGGTTGAGCACAACTTCCCCTTGCTTCTTATAGTTTATACAGGAGCAGTGACCAGCTCCATGTTGTAGCCCCCACCCTTCCCAGCTATAGTCAGGTGATCCCACTGGTGTCTAATAAAAGGGCATCCAAAGTTTGGAGTTTACTTTGAAAGCAGCAAGTAAGTTGCGGGTAAAACTTAGTCCCTTTGTAAAATGTATAATTGAACAGTAGAATTCTTAATGAATCAGATAAAAATTGAGAGTAGGACTGGCCAGATAAGGGATGACTTTGACGTAGTTGGCCAGCTTAAATATATTGCAATATATGGACAAACAATCCCTGTGTTGTTTAAAGGGTAAGGCATTTTTCAGTAGCAGTATGCACAAAGTGTCTCTGTCTTAAATATATTGATAATGGGTTGAGTGCAGAGGATCTCTTGTTTCTACTATATGTATATTGTGGTCACTACCTCATTGCACCCCCTCTTAATGTTTTTAAGTTAGTGGTTGAGCACAACTTCCCCTTGCCTCTTATAGTTTATACAGGAGCAGTGACCAGCTCCATGTTGTAGCCCCCACCCTTCCCAGCTATAGTCAGGTGATCCCACTGGTGTCTAATAAAAGGGCATCCAAAGTTTGGAGTTTACTTTGAAAGCAGCAAGTAAGTTGCGGGTAAAACTTAGTCCCTTTGTAAAATGTATAATTGAACAGTAGAATTCTTAATGAATCAGATAAAAATTGAGAGTAGGACTGGCCAGATAAGGGATGACTTTGACGTAGTTGGCCAGCTTAAATATATTGCAATATATGGACAAACAATCCCTGTGTTGTTTAAAGGGTAAGGCATTTTTCAGTAGCAGTATGCACAAAGTGTCTCTGTCTTAAATATATTGATAATGGGTTGAGTGCAGAGGATCTCTTGTTTCTACTATATGTATATTGTGGTCACTACCTCATTGCACCCCCTCTTAATGTTTTTAAGTTAGTGGTTGAGCACAACTTCCCCTTGCTTCTTATAGTTTATACAGGAGCAGTGACCAGCTCCATGTTGTAGCCCCCACCCTTCCCAGCTATAGTCAGGTGATCCCACTGGTGTCTAATAAAAGGGCATCCAAAGTTTGGAGTTTACTTTGAAAGCAGCAAGTAAGTTGCGGGTAAAACTTAGTCCCTTTGTAAAATGTATAATTGAACAGTAGAATTCTTAATGAATCAGATAAAAATTGAGAGTAGGACTGGCCAGATAAGGGATGACTTTGACGTAGTTGGCCAGCTTAAATATATTGCAATATATGGACAAACAATCCCTGTGTTGTTTAAAGGGTAAGGCATTTTTCAGTAGCAGTATGCACAAAGTGTCTCTGTCTTAAATATATTGATAATGGGTTGAGTGCAGAGGATCTCTTGTTTCTACTATATGTATATTGTGGTCACTACCTCATTGCACCCCCTCTTAATGTTTTTAAGTTAGTGGTTGAGCACAACTTCCCCTTGCCTCTTATAGTTTATACAGGAGCAGTGACCAGCTCCATGTTGTAGCCCCCACCCTTCCCAGCTATAGTCAGGTGATCCCACTGGTGTCTAATAAAAGGGCATCCAAAGTTTGGAGTTTACTTTGAAAGCAGCAAGTAAGTTGCGGGTAAAACTTAGTCCCTTTGTAAAATGTATAATTGAACAGTAGAATTCTTAATGAATCAGATAAAAATTGAGAGTAGGACTGGCCAGATAAGGGATGACTTTGACGTAGTTGGCCAGCTTAAATATATTGCAATATATGGACAAACAATCCCTGTGTTGTTTAAAGGGTAAGGCATTTTTCAGTAGCAGTATGCACAAAGTGTCTCTGTCTTAAATATATTGATAATGGGTTGAGTGCAGAGGATCTCTTGTTTCTACTATATGTATATTGTGGTCACTACCTCATTGCACCCCCTCTTAATGTTTTTAAGTTAGTGGTTGAGCACAACTTCCCCTTGCTTCTTATAGTTTATACAGGAGCAGTGACCAGCTCCATGTTGTAGCCCCCACCCTTCCCAGCTATAGTCAGGTGATCCCACTGGTGTCTAATAAAAGGGCATCCAAAGTTTGGAGTTTACTTTGAAAGCAGCAAGTAAGTTGCGGGTAAAACTTAGTCCCTTTGTAAAATGTATAATTGAACAGTAGAATTCTTAATGAATCAGATAAAAATTGAGAGTAGGACTGGCCAGATAAGGGATGACTTTGACGTAGTTGGCCAGCTTAAATATATTGCAATATATGGACAAACAATCCCTGTGTTGTTTAAAGGGTAAGGCATTTTTCAGTAGCAGTATGCACAAAGTGTCTCTGTCTTAAATATATTGATAATGGGTTGAGTGCAGAGGATCTCTTGTTTCTACTATATGTATATTGTGGTCACTACCTCATTGCACCCCCTCTTAATGTTTTTAAGTTAGTGGTTGAGCACAACTTCCCCTTGCTTCTTATAGTTTATACAGGAGCAGTGACCAGCTCCATGTTGTAGCCCCCACCCTTCCCAGCTATAGTCAGGTGATCCCACTGGTGTCTAATAAAAGGGCATCCAAAGTTTGGAGTTTACTTTGAAAGCAGCAAGTAAGTTGCGGGTAAAACTTAGTCCCTTTGTAAAATGTATAATTGAACAGTAGAATTCTTAATGAATCAGATAAAAATTGAGAGTAGGACTGGCCAGATAAGGGATGACTTTGACGTAGTTGGCCAGCTTAAATATATTGCAATATATGGACAAACAATCCCTGTGTTGTTTAAAGGGTAAGGCATTTTTCAGTAGCAGTATGCACAAAGTGTCTCTGTCTTAAATATATTGATAATGGGTTGAGTGCAGAGGATCTCTTGTTTCTACTATATGTATATTGTGGTCACTACCTCATTGCACCCCCTCTTAATGTTTTTAAGTTAGTGGTTGAGCACAACTTCCCCTTGCTTCTTATATATATATATATATATATATAGATATATATAGATAGATATAAATAAACATTTGTACTGTGGTGCTGTTTTGGGGACACCTTAGGGAGCATTGCTCTAATATGGTACAGTTTCAAGAAGCAATTAAGCAATTTTTCAAACAGTAAGTATTGTGGAAACGGATTTATGGAAGCCGTTCCTAGAAGAAAAAATATTGCTATAGCTGTTTTATAGATGTAGTAACTTTTATAAGAGATTATTCTATTGATCATAAAGCTTTATGGCTATGGCTAAGAGTAGTTTTTCTCTACAGCCGTATTTCACATGGCAGAGACGATCTGAAAAAACATCCTGTATTGAGGTCGCAGAGAAGGTTTCAGGCATTTTTTCACTGACTGAAGTACTCAGACCTAAGGCCTCATTTATGACCACAAATGCAGTTGCAGGGCTGCAATTTTCCCTGCAGTCAGTTGTGTAAACAATCCCATTCATTAAAGGTACGTGTATCAGCATGGACTCCTCCTTGCACTTTAGGTCCTTCTTTCCTCTTGGTCTGAATTTCATGCAGTTGCTACTACTGACATGGGGAAACCTTTACCACCACCTCTGAACCTGCCAGTAGCTCTAGGGTTTCCTCCGTGATTTGTGGTTTGTGTAAATTTCAGAAATGCAGAAAGAATGAGAAGAAAATGGGTTGCATATATCATTTGCCCTTTTAGGCTCCAGAAATTTTGATGGCCAATGGACAGAAATAGAAATCAGATTCTGTGGAATACCTTGGAGCAGGGGTGCGCAAAAGGTAGATCGGGATCTCAAGACACTGTCAACAAACAGCTTGTCTAAATCCCCCTCTTATTTCATACTTTCCATTCAGATAATTATTATGTTAAATAATTAAATAGATGTTTATTAAATATAGCAATATATATCTTCCAATTAATCAGTATTTAAACAATATTTTCCATGGTAGAGAATGCTAACAAAAAGTAGACCCCGCATAAGTAAAGTATGGACACTCCTGCATTGGAGGTTCTAATGATAAACTACAATCAGGCTTATGATTGAGCCTGATTGCTGTTTAGTTGCTCTGAGCAGAGCAGAGCTCAGTCGAGAGAAAAGCAGCCCAGTACAGTGCTCTGTAGCACCTTGCACCCATTGGTGCACCCTATTTGCATGACCCACAAGCTATGAGCCTCCAAGAGGATTCCCACATATAGCCACTAGCTTGTCCATGAAAACAGTTCTACCAAATGCATTTACCGATTGTATTCACAGGAACAGCACAGGCTTTTTTGATTCATTCTAGGTTTTCACCTTAGGGTGAAAACCATGGGGAAGTGTTTTTTTTTTTTTTTTTTAAAGTATCCTTAATACTTGGGACAAGAATAAGGGGCTTCTCCATAATTTGAAACACCATGCCATAAGGCATACTGATAAAAAAGTCAACATAAAAAACAATAGGTTTTATGCAAACAATTAACAAGTATAACGTAGTGTCTCATTATTACAAAGAAAAAGCAAATCAGCCAAAAACATAAATAATTGTTTCACACAATAGAAAATGGCATTGCTGTATTTTGGAAAACTCAGGGTTTTGAATAATGGTGCAAACAACTATAGAATTCAATGAAGACAAGCTTGCATTTCATGTAATAAGAATAACACCAGTAGATATTACTTGATATAATATAAATATATCTATGTAACCAGTGTATGGGTCAGGGGTGCCGCAACCTTTCCTTTGTTACTGTCTGCTGTTATCCAGATGCTGACAGGAGGTCTAACTCAACAACTCCTGGTTGGCACTGATATACTTTGAATCTGTCTCTTCAGGTTGTCCCTTGCTTAAGGGAATGGAGCAAGGGATACAACTCGGGTTGAGGCACACAGCATTCAGTTTCTCACAATAACTTTGGGGGCAAGTGGTTCTTAAAACAATGAATCAATTTATTTAACAGTGGTACAGGTTCAGGATGCGAATCACTTCCAATTTGCAGGGGCAGCAGGTCAATTGCATACAGAATGCTCACAATTTTCTTTGTTCCTTCACCAATTTTCTTAGTGGCTATTTTTGCCTACCTCGTGGTCACAAACTCCCCATCCATAGGCGAGCCCGCAGAGAAGTATTACTCCAGGATCTACCTAATCCTGAGCCTGACTGCTTGGGTCCCTATTAGGGATGGCGCGAACTGTTCGCCGGCGAACTTGTTCGCGCGAACATCGGGTGTTCGCGCTCGCCGGAAGTTCGCGAACGTCGCGCGACGTTCGCCATTTTGGGTTCGCCATTGTTGGCGCTTTTTTTTGCCCTCTCACCCCAGACCAGCAGGTACATGGCAGCCAATCAGGAAGCTCTCCCCTGGACCACTCCCCTTCCCTATAAAAACCGAAGCCCTGCAGCGTTTTTTCACTCTGCCTGTGTGTGCTGAAGAGATAGTGTAGGGAGAGAGCTGCTGCCTGTTAGTGATTTCAGGGACAGTTGAAAGTTTGCTGGCTAGTAATCGTTTTGATACTGCTCTGTTATTGGAGGGACAGAAGTCTGCAGGGGTTTGAGGGACATTTAAGCTTAGGTAGCTTTGCTGGCTAGTAATCTACCTTCTACTGCAGTGCTCTGTATGTAGCTGCAGTGGGCAGCTGTCCTGCTTCTGATCTCATCTGCTGACTGCTGCAATAACAGTAGTCCTTGTAAGGACTGCTTTTATTTATTTTTTTGTTGTTTTACTACTACTACTACTACTACTATAAGAGCCCAGTGCTATTAGTCTAGCAGTGTTGGGGAGTGGGACTGGTGTGCTAATCTGCTGCTCCTAGTAGTTCAGCAGCACCAACAGTAGATTACTAGCCAGCAAAGCTACCTAAGCTAAAATGTCCCTCAAATCCCTGCAGACTTCTGTCCCTCCAATACAGAGCAGTATCAAGCAGATTACTAGCCAGCAAACTTACTATCATCTGTCCCTGAAATCACTAACAGCTCTCCCCCTACACTATCTCTTCCAAGCACACACAGGCAGATTTTTCAGATACATTTTTGCCCTTGATCCCCCTCTGGCATGCCACTGTCCAGGTCGTTGCACCCTTTAAACAACTTTAAAATCATTTTTCTGGACAGAAATGTCTTTTTTAGATGTTAAAGTTCGCCTTCCCATTGAAGTCTATGGGGTTCGCGAACCGTTCGCGAACCGCTCGCATTTTTGCGCAAGTTCGCGAATATGTTCGCGAACTTTTTTTCCGACGTTCGCTACATCCCTAGTCCCTATAATGGCAGCAGAGGTGCCGTAGGGAACTAACCCCTCGATAAACTCCTTGTTGGAGCCTTAGCTGCTCACTAATATTCCTGATCCTAGCTGCCACTCCTAGAGTGACCGATAACAAATTATGACCTGACACTTGCTTCTCCTATAATGAGGTCTATCTCCACCTCAGGCCCTAGCAGTAACACCCTACCCTGTCCTCCAGCTAGTGTTTGCACATGAAAGAGGCATAGCACACGTGGGCATCCCTTTTTATTACCTCAGAGGACTACTCCCTCTCCCCTCTGGGAAAAAGAACACATCCTAGCTGGCAGAGCCGGGCCAGACCATTCAAGAGCCTTCGGCAACTTTGCCGAAGGCTCTTGAATGTGCGCATTCGCGAACTGGTTGAATGTGCGGTTGAATGTGCGCATTCGCGAACTGGTACTTTTGAGCGTGTGCTCAAGTTGCACAGCAAGATGCTAGCTGGCCAACCCAATACCTGGGGCTTAGAAAAACCTTACCCTCCTTCATTTATGTATGTAAGTCCTGATCTTACCATGTTAATTTGCACAGCAAGATGCTAGCTGGCCAACCCAATACCTGGGGCTTAGAAAAACCTTACCCTCCTTCATTTATGTATGTAAGTCCTGATCTTACCATGTTAATTTGCACATGTGACCTAACTGTGACCTAACATGTATGTGTGTCCTTGATTTGTTTGTGTGCACCGCAAATCGTATGACCCCGGGTTGCAGACTTTAGTACTTAAAACAGCAATTTTCTATTTGGGATTACCCAATGGCACGTTCTATTAAACAAGTATATTTTATGAAAATAGTTTGATGACCATATGAACTCTTTTATGCAATATATTTTTATATTGTTTGGGGGGTATAATTTTCCTTTAATATTAACTGAAAAAATAAGTTAAGTGGCCACTAGGGGCAATATTTTAACAGAAGATGTTTGTGAATATTTATTTCATCAACGAAGTAATCATATGAGCTCAAATATGTTTTTTAATCATTTTTTAAGAAAATACAGTAAATGGAAAGGAAAGTTATTCATAGGGCATATATTTCTATGTATCCAGCAGTTAATGCTGCTATTGTAAAAAAAGATCAACTAAACTATAGTGGATGTTTAAAACATCTCTTTCCCAATTTTTTTTTTTTTTTACAAATTTCTTTAAAACTTGAGTTGATCAATCTTGCTGTCACTGGTCACTGTCTTGATTTCACCAGATTGGTCAGCAGTATGAGTCAGCAGCAACAAGGCACTTGCAGACAACATGGTTGAGTTGTTTACATTAGTTTTTAGTGTCAGTATCACTTTAATTATTAATGCTTTTATTTTCATAAACCTACTTCTAGAAAGATTTTCAGAAACACCCATGCCCCAAAGAACTGAAACATAACATTCATTACTCTTACCCATTTCTTTCACCTGCAGGTCATTGGTTTGCTCAACTATTTTAGGACTTCTGTATATTACACATTCTACTGTATAACCTGCCAAACATTATATACCTATTATTTCAAACTTTTATTATGTTATGAGATTTTTAAATCAGCGTATACTGACGAGGCATTATATTGTAATATAATATAGTAGTACACCAACTACTAAGCTTTAGAGCTAAAATTTTAGAGAGATTACATCTCAGCTCATACATTGTTCTTAGTGTAATCAGTATCCCAACATGTCAAATGTGCAAGTATGTGCAACGGAATGTATGGACATCAAAAGGATCAGTAAATAGTCCTTTTGTTTTGTTTATTTTATTTTTTGTTGTATTTTATTTGCCTGGGACACAGAAAGACTTTGTTACATTGTAAGTTTAATACTTCATCATTAGTGATGGGCGAATCTGTCCCGTTTCGGTTCGCGAAAAAATTTGCAAAACGGCAAAAAATTTACGAAATGCATTGAAGTCTATGGGTTGTCAAAATAATTTTGATGCACAACAAATTTGACGAGAGCTACAATTTGTTTGTACGCAAAACTGGACCATTTTGTCCAAATAAGGTCAATGGGCGTCCGAATAATTATGCGTGTGCCAATTTCGACGCATAACAAATTCTTTTTGATGCAGTGAGTTTTTCAATGATAAATTCTCGTTGCAGTTTCATGAAAACATACACCAGCAATGAAACATGGAAATTCTCCGCTAATCCATACCTGGCAAATTTATTCGCCCATCACTTGCCATTATTTCTAAATGATGCTTTCTAGGGTTTTTTCTGAACAGTGCATTTTATACTGAAAAACTAAATCTTCAGTTTTTTATGTAAAAATATCTGGAAAAGATATCAGGATAAATTTCCAATAAGGAGTGTAGCTTACCCTGGGCGTTGCTTGCACCTGGGTAATACAAATGACCCCTATCATTTTTTTAATAAGGAACTATCAATTCAAAGTTCTTTTATAAATATCACTTTCCTGGTTTTAATTTAACTTAAATACAGGCAAGCTAGTTGCATGCTATACACTGACAAGCCTTCTAAACAAATTCAGAAATGTCCTGTTAGTAACAGAGGATGCTGTTCCTTCTTTTGAAACTCCATATGCAACCTGCTGCAACTTGTCTTGCACTATACTCCGTTCCCTCATCTTTATCCATTTTCTCTCGGTTTCACATTTTTGGAAAGCATTAGTTCTTTATACAGGTATAGGACCTGTTATCTAGAATGCTCAGGACCTGGGTTTTTCTGGATAATGGATATTTCTTTAATTTGGATCTCCATTCCTTAAGTCTACTATAAAATCATGTAAACATTAAATAAACCCAATAGGCTGGTTTTGCTTCCAATAAGGATTAATTATATTTTATATAGGATCAAGTGATCAAGTACAAGCAACTGTTTTATTATTACATAGAAAAAGGAATATTTTTTTTAAAATTTGGATTATTTGGATAAAATAGAGTCTATGGGAGATGGCCTTTTCACATATGCGAGCTTTCAGAATAACAGGTTTCCGGATAATTGATACTATACCTGTATTAACTATAAATTAACAACTTTAAGCACATACCTATTGAAAAAACAAATAGATCTGATCAACACACTTAGGGGCAGATTTATCAAAGGTCGAGGTGAAGTTTCGAATTGAAAAACTATTGTTTTTGTACTACGACTAGGGAATAGTCAAACTTCGATTCGATTTGAAAAAATGTTGAAATTCGAAGGTCGAATTTTTTTGAAGTACTGTCTCTTTGAAACTTCGACTGTGACCATTCGCCACCTAAAAGCTGACTAAGTGCTGTTTAAGCCTATGGGGGACCTCCTAGAACCTATATGGAGGCAATTAGGGGAATTTGGGAGATCGAAGGTCGAAGTTACAAAAACTTTGTTGTTTTAACTTCGACCTTCGACCTTAGATAAATACTGTATGCCCCTAACTCTAACTATTCTTTAAAATGTAAGTTGGCTTTTAAAACCACATTTACTGTAACAGATTATGGAGTGTTTCATAACAATGTAAAATGGAAACAATGACTTCTTTTCCAGCTTTATTAGTCCATAAAAGGTATTGCCCATGTAACTGTCACTAAGACAAGCATAAGGAATATGATCATTTAAAAAAGATGTAAATTGAAAATTGCTATCAAAATTAAAATAGGCCACTTTGTAATGCTGGTCTATATTTTTGAAGATGTAAAAACACAAAGTGAAACATGCAAGATGGTGCAAACCAAAAATGCTAAAATCAGGTACCTTTCAAAGCAGGATGTCTACTAAATGCAATGAAGTAAAATGGAGTTAACATAAAAATATGCAGTCAGCAGGCATACATTCAGAAAATGAAAAAAACTCTGCATTCAGTAAAGACTAGTAAAGACTAGTCATTGGGGAAAATGACACAAAATTGTTATTTCATGCAAATCTGATTTGATAAAGTGTGCCATAAAAAACACAACAATGGGGTAAAAACTGAAAGCAATTATTAATATACCTCTAAGGGGCCCCTTTACTAACATTTAAATTTTGTTTTTTGTTTCCCTATTTTAAAAAAAAGCTCTAACAATTTGAGATTTATTTAATGAAAAAATCCCGAAAACCACTAATACAAAACTATAGTCTGCACTGATCCTATTGGATTGTTTTAATTCAATTTAGACTTTTAGAGGTTTTTGGGGTTTTTTTTCGCTAGATATTGTCAGAATGTGTTTTCCTATTTTTTAGCACATTATTTTCTGTTCATTTTTTTTTATTCGGATCTTTGTTATTCAGACCTCTAAAACCACTAAAATCCAACCTTTGATAAATAGACCTCCATAGCTCCATGTCATGAAGGTTTAATAATTTGTGCAAACAATGCAAAAATATATACCTATATTTTGGGAAACTCATTCAGCCAGCATTACTATTAATGAAAATTTACAAGAAATTTAAACATTTCTGAGAAGGTATACATACAGCAAACTAAGGGGCACATTAACTATTGGTCGAATAACGAGGGTTAATTAACCCTCGATATTTGACCCTCAAAGTAAAATCCTTCGTCTTCGAATATTAAAGTCGAAGAATTTACCGCAAATGCTTCGAGCGAACGATCGAAGGAAAATCGTTCGAAGGATTTTAATTCATCGATCTAAGGATTTTCCTTCAATCAAAAAAAGCTTAGAAAGCTTATGGGGACCTTCCCCATAGGCTAACATTGATGCTCGGTAGGTTTTAGGTGGCAAAGTAAGGGGTCAAAGTTTTTTCTAAAGAGACAGTACTTCGACTATCAAATGGTCGAATAGTCGAACGATTTTTAGTTTGAATCGTTCGATTCGTAGTCGAAGGTCGAAGTAGCCAATTCGATGGTTGAAGTAGCCAAAAAAATAATTCGAAATTCGAAGTGTTTTTCAATCTAATCCTTCACTCGAGCTAAGTAAATGTGCCCGTAACTGTCAGCATAACATTCAGTGTAACATATAATTTCCCAAAGGCAAAAGTTCAATTCCTCTTTTTAAAGATGGAAAAGATCTTTTTCTAAGACAGTTAGAAATAAAATAAAAGGTTTGGCAGAACTGTAAAAAAAAAAAAAAACCTTAGCACGCAGTTTCACAAAGCAGAACTATTGTATAAAATATAAAGGTCTTGCTAAGGTTGCTTCAAAAGGTGACTGCCTAGGGCGAATGACAAAAGTCTTTACCATTAATACATTAAGTTAAACGTTAAAATAATGATATATCTTTGTGAAATGATTCCATGTGTTTCATTAGTCTACGCTCTTAGATTTAAAAAATAACGACCTTGTTTGGGAATTCTATATATAAAAAAAAGTTAAATTAGGATCAAATAGTCAATTCATTTTTTGCTCTGTGGTGAGGGAATTATGCAGCAAACAGTGGTGGAAGTGAATGGTGTGAACAGGTAGCCACTCTTGAAGGAACAGAGGAGTTGGCAAGGACTTAACTACAAATTCTTGCCTAGTTTGTCAAAGTTCTCTCTAGGGGGGTAATGTAATATTACCTGCAGGATGGCAGAGATGCCCGCCACCTTACCTGCGGGGACACCTGCCATCCACTCGCCACTCTTCTGTGTTTGCGCTCCTGTCCCGCTTGCGGGACATCATTAAATGCAGCCAATTGTTCATTACCCAACGTAGGTCTATTTTGCATAGTTTCTGGGTGTGCTCCAAGTCTGGTTTGTCTGGTCTCTGAACTTACCTGTCCCTGACCTTTCCTAGTTTGCTGCCTGTCTCGACCCTTGCCTATTTCGGACCATTCCTTTGTATCCTGATTCTGTACTGCATTACTGTTGGTTTTGACCTTGGCATGTGACCTCCACTATATCTCTGACTCCTGATTCTGTACTTCACTGCCTGATTGGTATCGACCTTCGGCCTGACCCTTGACTACAATCCCTGTTTCCTGTCCTTCCTGTGTACATTACAGTTCCTTTGTCTGTCCAGAACTCTCCCCTTGGTCCTCTCACTTTAAAACCTGGCAGCATCTGAGTAGTGGAGAGCTCATCCCAAAGTAAAAGGCGATTGTTATAGGCAGAAGCATGAGCTAAGATTGGGACCTTGGTGTTAGTTCTTGGGTTTTGGGATACCATACGTTACAAATATGAACCTTGAATACAGAATTGCCCATCTTCAAAACACGTTCCCTACGTTTCTGAAAGTCTGGATCCTCAAGGAATTGATTCCACAGACACATATGTAACTTAACAATTCACCTATATCCCCAGGTCGTTATGAAAAGCATATTATATGGTCACATGGTTTCTTTTGATTTTTTTAATTATTTTTTCACATTACATTATTACATGTTATATTCCATTACTTTTTAAATGTATACATTATTAGTTAAACAAAATTTTGTAATACAACTAGAATGTCATGTAAAAACATGACAAAATATTTTCTCAGCATTAGTCTGGCATTTATTCTGAATTCTGGAAAATGTAATCAAGTGGATAATGCATCAGGTCATAGATATACCGTAAGTGGTCATTTACCATATTAAAGGCATGGTGCAGAGTATAAAAAATGGGTACAAGTCACTATGTTTTCAAACTTTTTACAATGCCCAAAAATTAGCTATAACACCAGTGTGGATTCTATTTCTATTGAACTTTCTTGACTAATGTATTTCTTATTTATTCTGCAAACCCATTTACATATCAATGATAGAAACACTTTGCTACATTATGGCAGCTCTGAGCCCAAAGCCGTTTCCATAAAGAAGAAGCTTTTGGTTTCTGAAAAGCCAACTTTAGATTATAAAGAGATAGAGCATGTGGGTTGTACATTTGTTAGCCGCAAATACAAACTGGCAGCCGTTTTAGTAAAGTGAGAGTTTTATGACTGAGAAATGAATACATAGTTCATACTTTGAAGTGAGCTTGACATGATAATTAAGAGACAGATTTCTTCATTGGCTTTGTTTTTAACAGTCCTCACTCAGCTGATTAGCTACTGATATTTAATCAGCTATAGGGCTTCATCCTTCACAGCACATTAACATCACCAGCTCTCTAAATTACATTTGCTAATACTTTGTGGCCTTTCATCAAGAAATTGTCCTCCAGCCTCAGCAGATTGACCTGAGCACTGAATGAAAGCATTCTTAAAAATATTGATTGATGATTTTTGAATTCTAGCAGTATGGCAGGTACTGTTTTATAAACCTATATACTGTATATACCTATCCATACACTGCCATAATACTGACTAACACTATACACTATATAAATGAAACACCCAGAAAGAATTATTCAAAAACCTTGAGTTCACAATGAGATCTTTGCAATATTAGCTATGATATATAAATCTATATCTTGGCAAGTACATAACTGTTTGAAAACCACAGACATTACTTTGCCTTTATTATATCTTGAAACGCATGAAATTACTTTTACTAAAGGGCTAGAACTGTTCATGACAACCCATTTGTTTCTATTGGAAATAACTCTTCATCTGCATCAAAGCAGCCTACTACTTTTCTATATTAATAGGTTACATACAGTAGTTATCCAAAGTAGTGAAACTCAGGACCCTTCCCTCTTTTATTGTACTCAAAATACTGATATTACAAACATGAATTACTCTATATAATTTAAACAAATTATGTTATACATAGCAAATATAAGATTGTAATGAGGCCCTGCTCTGGAATTATGCCAGTTTAATTTGTGTAGAGTGCTTGGTTTCTAGTTTGCCAGAAGCTAGTGAGGGTTCTGAGAGTGATAAATGGAGAAAATATCCAGGAACATACCATGTGTAGACATGTAAAGAAACTTTTAAAGAGAAAGTCTTTAATGTCTTTGTAGTTCAATCACACTCTCCTTTTGCAGAACATCTCCCATCCTTTTGCAGAACATTGCCCATAACTGCACACACTCACAGGCAATCCTCTTGGGCCCTGGCTGGCTCTATCTGGATCAGTCTTTCCACTTAAACCCTGGCTGGCAGGATTCGCGCTAGGAAAACTATACCCATTCACTCCTAGTTGGGGCCATAGCTGCAGATGCTAGTTACCTTTCTAACTTACTCTTCCTAAAGTGTACTATTAGACCACTAGGCCTCTCACTATCTAGGCCCAGTAGCTCTTCCTGGAGATTACTTTACTGCTGCAGTCCCCTCTGCTCATCTTGCTTCCCATGATGCATTTCTAAAATCCCTTTCTGAAACCTTCCCTCTTATAACTTCTTATTCTCCACCCACTTGGGCCTTTCCCTTACAATTGTTATACTCTAGGTCCCCCTAGTGGCCAACCTAAATATATGTATTAACCATTACTAAAACATTTATATTAAACCATTAACATTTTACCCTATTACATCTCACCCTCCTGAAAACCAGACACGTCCTTGTGTCTGCCAATTAAACTATTGCTCTATACCTTCACATGCTGATTCACAGCAAGTACTTTGGGCTGTTATCAGTTAACCTGAACTTAGGGGCCAACTCAGATATATAATTCACATTGCAGTGCTGATGACTAATTTATTAAAATTCACATCCAATGGCAGGATAGAAACTAACCCATTATGCATCAGAATTGTACCCTCATCATAGATGAGTGTTAATGTTTTAATGTTTCTGTTAATGTTTTCATGGTTTTCAGTGACCCCTGCGCTTAGCTTCTCAACAGCAGCCAAGAGCACACTGTGCAGTGTCACTGATGGCTTTACAAGATCAGAATGAATAGCTGCTGTAGCCAATGTAGAAGTTCTAGATCATTTATATTATAGGGATTAGCACAGGTACAGGTCCCTTATCTGATAACCCTTTGTCCAGAAAGATCCAAATTAAAGGAAGACCATTTTCAATAGAGTCCATATAAATAATTATATTACCCATTTTTCTGTTATAATAAAACAGTATTTGTACTTGATGATAATTAAGATGCATAAATCCATATTGGTGGCAAAGCAATCTTATAAGGTATATTTCATGTTTGAATGTATTAGTAGTATGAAGATACAAATTTCAAATAAACCCCTTATCTGAAAAACCCCAGGTCTTAAGCATTCCAGATAATAGATCCCATACCTATATAGAATTTTTATTTTCTTTTTTTTAAGCTTTACGTCTCCTTTATTGACAACCAATAAAGTAGTTCTGAGCAGTAAGAGACAAGTGTTTGTAAATAATTTGGAGGGCCATTTCCCAAATTTTGGAGTAACAAAACGGGTCAGATTGGCTCATCACTAGTGGTTAAAAGCATAAAGATGGTGTGTTAGATAGTAGAGCTATCACTTATGTTATGTTATGTTTAAGCACAACAGTGTTTATATTTAATTAAAAGTATTTAATTAATGTGCATTCTTATTAAATAAACTATGTGTGTATATTAATTTCATGCATTCTTATTTCATATGACTGCCTTCAAGACACCTGGAAGCACTCAAGCAGTTTTAAAGCTAGGTATACTGCTAGGTTAACATATTCCTCCTAAATGTCAGCAGTAATCCTCTGCAGGATTACTAGTAATTACAGGGTTCTGGAGACATCGCATACAGGTTTTAAGATACTCCCAGGTTTGGGATAATTTCAGGCTGCATTTATTTATATATATGAAGTATACTATATGTAGAAAAATAAACATAAAAATAATGCAAATATGCAGTTAATATGGTTAGCAAGCAGTGTTCACTTTGTTTGTCAGTCTACTATGGTATACTATAGACTTGAGAAAACAGATTTAAACTATGTGCCTTCCTCATGTCAATCAAGGGGCGAAGTAGTCAGTACTACTGGTTAAAGTGGCAAGAGTTTCAGGTAGGAACAATGCATAAAAAGGAAGAGACTAAAGTTCAGAGAAGATGCAAGATTAGGTATAAAAGGTCGACAGATAGATGCTAAATTACCTAGCCTATAGACCATGTGCATTCCATTAATGGGATTAACCTTTCCAAGAATAAAATTCATCTTAATTTAATTATTTGTATTATTCCACAATATTTTATTTAGAACTGCACCAGTAGAATACCGATATGATGATTATGAAGGATACAGTGGTCAGTCAGACATACATTATATGGGTGGTTTTTTTGTAGTAAATGCTCCCAAATTTTAGAAATTCACCATTATTTGCAAGATTCTTGTCGTAGAAAACATGCAGTCAGCTCTGCTGTTTTACATAGATCTGGTTTGGCTGCCATGCCACATTTCATTGCATAGTGATTGTTTATTTTGTGCAAATTGTGGCCTTGTTTCATATTTAACTTCGATTTCCACAAAAATGTATCTTTATAATAGATACTTCTTCACATGGTATACATTGAAACTGACTTTCAAGGGGTGATCTACTAAAATCCAAATTTATAAAATATATTTTATTTAAAGAAAAACATGACAAAACTCCCATGCTCCATTTGAACTTATTTATTAGTAAAATAACCTGAATTAATTGGATTGCGGAAAAACTCAATAAAATCAAGTAAAAACCCGAAATGCTCAATTTTTTAATTTTTTCCCCCAAATAGAGTTTTTGCCTGTAAACCATGAAAAAGTTGGATTTTTGGCCCAGCACAGACCACTATAACTTCTAATTAACATAGCTCTCATGTCAGATTTTCGGATTCATGCTTTTTTGCAGCCTCGAGGTACTGTATAATAAATCTTTTTTTTCCCTCAAAAAATCCTAACCAGATAAATTCAAAGTTTAGTAAATAACCCCTCAGTGTTTATAAATGAACACATTTTAGTAGTAGACAATCAATCTATCTCAGGAAGCCAAACAGTGCAATAGATTATTATTTTTAAAATGCAAATACAAGTTTATTTCTATCCTGAGCATATAATCATTTTCTCTTTCAAGCAGAAGCCCTAGACCTGTTTTGCCTTCTGCACACCCCTAAGTGCATATGATTTGGGCATGGGTGTGCTCTATCAGAATGTGGGTGGTTTTGATTGGACTAGGGGTGTAATTCAGGGCAGATCAGGGGTCCTACAATATACTGATTTTTTATATAAAAATCTATGGAGGTATAATGTGTAGCTATGTTTTACATGTTGTCTAAACAAGGTTTATTAGGAGCCTTAAGTAACATAATATATTTCTAGAAATGTGGCATGAAAGAATGCCAGAAAGAACAGGCTAATAAAACTTTTGGGGGAATGTAATTAAAGTCATAAATAGTAACTGCATAAATAAGAGCATGTAATATCTAGTATAGGTAATTCTAAAAACAACTGGACTTGCGGAGTAATAATGGAAGACGTTTCACTATTCATCCAAGCAGCTTCTTCAGTTCAGCTGAAGAAGCTGCTCGGACGAGTAGTGAAACTTCTTTAATGATTACTCAACAAGTCCAGTTGTTGTTAGAATTACCTATACTAGATATACCATGACCTGGATGAATGAAAATCTTCATAGTCAAGAGCATGTCATATTCTTCATTAGATTGACAAACCTTAATTGTGGCTGAAAGTGGCATATTTTTGTGGCACAAAAATAATGCATTTTCTAGTAAGAATCTTTACATATGTTACATATATGCACAGACAGTACAAATTGCTGATTTTTTTCTTTACTTTTATTACATTCCCAATTTTCTATCTGTGTATATGAATTTACAGCATTTTTTATTTCCCTGACCTTGTGTGGATTGCCTCCAGATAATCCATTCCTAAAACATAAACGATCCCAGGTGTGTGCGAATAAGATAAGAACTTTGATTGGAAGCTCCAAGGGCACAAGTATGAATCATGTATAATCTCTGTAAAGAGAAATATGCTGGTGTGGTGTAAAAGTAAGAACTACAATAATAATGCAGGTATGGGACCTGTTATCTAGAATGCTCGGGACCTGAGGTTTTCCAGATAGCAGATCTTTCCAGTACATGGATCTTCTTATCTTAAGTCTACTAGAAAATCATGTCAGCATTAATTAAACCCAAAAGTCTGGTTTTGCTTCCAATAAAAATGAATTATATCTTAGTTGGAATCAAGTACAAGGTACTGTTATATTATTAAAGAAAAAAATTGGATTAGTTGGATAAAATGGAGTCTATCGGAGCCGGCCTTTCCGTAATTTGGAATTTTCTGGATAATGGCTTTCAGGATAACAAAGCCTATGACCAAGTGTCCTAGAGACACGAAATGCGTCAGGCAAGAGATGTTTGTACAATAAAGGTTTCTATTTTTATTCATCTTTTGGTCTAATCTATTCATGGCATACCAGAGTGCCTTGAACCAACCTTTGTATGTCTTCTTCCGGATAACAGATTCCATATCTGTAAAAGTATCCACTGGATTAATGATTATTTGATGAAGCTATATATGATTGTGTTTTGATCTATTAAAACAATAATTTTCCAAATTATTTGGCCCACTTATTAATAGGTATTTTACCTACTATGAATCACTAAAATTCACAAATATTTACCATAATGCTTCTCTCATCTATGGAATGCTTTTAGTTTCAGTAGGTTTGAATATACATTGCTATTGTACCACAGAGTGAAAAAAAAAGCATTTTAATTTAGCTATAAATTTGAAAGGTTCCAGCCAAATTCAGTGAACAATGAATTGCAATTGCAAAGACTTCCAATTATTTCTCACCCTACCTACTGTGGGATAAGGGCAAATTTATGAAGCAATCATTATTTTGTTCTGAAGTTTAATAGCATGCCTCAGAATGAGAATTGTATTTGGCTACCTCTAGATTGTTGTTAGCAAGCCTTTGTTCTGAGACAGCTGAGTAAGGCTATTGTATTGCTGGTACTATACATATCACGCAGATAATGTGATAGCAGATTATCTAAATTCAAATTTTGTCTATTACAGTATTTATTTTTCATGCAAATGAGACCTCTTTCTATTGCGCAAGCAGTCGGTGATAGGTGAAGAAATAAAACTGATCAAGGGATAGCTGTAAGCCAACAGCTGAGGCTCCTAAATCCCTTCCTAATGCTTTGATGTCCTCTATCAATATTAGAGCATTGAGCAACATTTCAGATTGACCTTTCAGAAGCAAGACATGACTATTTTAGATGGAAAAACACTTTAACAGGGGAGCTGGAATATTGCAGACACTTGATTGTTCCAAGAGAAGGGGTTAATGAACATCATTTCTTTAATTTAAGGGAAACAATCATCTAGGATTTCTAATATTTAAAGAGTCGTATTAAGTGTATATCATATTCTGATACCCCTTGGGGCTTTTTATTTCATATCAACTATCCAGAATTCATGCAAGTTTTGATTTTGTAATGCTGTGCCTAAAATCTACTGAAACATCAATAAACAGAACACAATTGTTTTAGCATTAACATGGATTTAGGATGGGTCAGTTATAAACTGCCCAAGGATTTGCTTTGATATTGCAGAAGAAATGAAAAACAATCAAAAATTAAAATCTGTTTACTTTAACAATACTCTGGGGACAATGGCATTGCTGCATTTTAAGATCTTCCTGTATAATGGTCCTCTGGAAATAACATCAACACCTGCGTTACTGAGGTTAGTAAGGTGGACAGAGGTTTGGGAGGTTTCATAGTTAATTTAAGATGACAGGATTAAAATTTCAGGATTAAAATTTTGCCACACCCTTTATATAGCCAAGCTAAATCCACACCCTTAGGGGCAAATTTACTAAAGGGCGAAGTGACTACGCTGGCGAAAATTCGTCAGTGTGACGTCATTTCGGTACTTTGCCAGTTTACTAATGGTCGCTGGCGTAACTTCACTAGCGAAGGAGATAGACTCTAGCGGAATTTGCGTTCTGGCGATTGGATGTAACTACACAAATTTACTAAGATGTGGACTTACCTTTGCCACCTCAGACCAGGTGAAGTGCAATAGGGGTAGATAGGACTTCCCAAAAAACACTGGCGTCTTTTACTTTTTTCAGGGTGATAAGCTGCAAAAGAGCGTAAATTTTTTTTGGGGGTAACCGGCTTCCCCCCTACATTTCCTAACATATGGCACATAAACTATACACTGGGCTCATGAGTAGGGCAATATAACAACTCTATTTCCTTTTATTAAGGTTTCCCGGGCTTGTGTAGTATAATGTATTTGCTGCAACATATATGTCCAATGAACTTTAACTTCCCGCCGTATGCAAATTAGGCAACACTAGCGTAACTTCGCTTTGCTTGGCGCAGTAATGATAGCGCAACTTAGCCAGCGTTCAGCGCCCTGGACGCAACTTCAAATTTAGTGAATCAGCATTGTCCTAGCGAATCTACGCCTGGCAAAGTGCTGTGAGCGAAGCTGACGCTGCATATTTTCGGAGGTTAGTAAATTTGCCCCTTAGGCTAACTTTACAGCTCTAAACAAATGAAGATTGCGATTTTTTTTAAAACCTAAGATAATTATTGCAATTTTTGAAAACTTTAAATATGCACATTAGGATTCAGATTCAGTTCAGCATTGAGATTACTCTTTTGTGGAGGATTTGGTATTTGGCCGAATCTAAAAATGCCATAGGAAAAAGTCAGAGCTGCAAGGCCTTTTATGACCTTTCAGGATTGAGTAGAAAGCAGGAAACGGGGCAGTCACCACACAACATCCAAGAAATGAGGTACCGGGATGGTTAGACAAAGGCTTAACCTAGATGTCAGGCACATGGCAGAGCAGGCAACAGACAACTGCATTCATGCGCAGGCCAAAGAGTCAGTACCCATTAACTTCAGACAAGTAAGAACTTCTTTTAGGTATCAGTTACAAAGAGACTTGAGTATTTATAGATGTTTCGGTTTCAAGTCACTAGGATGCAGTGCCAACAGCATTATGACACCCTGGTTCAAAATGACAGACTGATGATGCTGACACTATGATAACACCATGACCAGATGTACAACTTCATCACCCTGAAGAGTTCCCAGGACAGACACCTGGAGTTCCAACAAACTGTCCATCAAGTTCAACCGGTCTGTGTGATCCATGATTGGTGGTGAAGAATTTCTTTGAATTGAATTAAAGTGATTAACCACATACTATCTATTTTACATCTTCCATTTGCATGTGGTACCTGAATCAGTCAAGGCAAAATCACTATCTATAAGAACTATTGGTTAAATTGTGTAAGGTATAATCTATCACCAATCTATTAACTGTTTGCAAAGACAGGCAGCATCATCCAATAAGCAATATTGTGGAAAATGCACATGGTAGCACTCATCTTTGATGTGCACCCATCCCTACTTTTAACTATTATATTTCACCACAAGGTCACATCTTTATTCATGTTATTGATTGCTCTCACTGAAATGATTGAATTTATATGACCTAAGAGTATTTGTCTCTTGCTGCTCTTGCATTAAGCAGTTGTTCTTGTTTTTTGTTAAGAGAAGAAAAAAGCGCAGTTAAAAGCAATGTTTTTAAGTAAAAGTTGCTTACTATGCTTTACTATGCTTTACTACACAGACTTTACCTCCTTCACACCTGAGTAAAGAACTAATGCTCTTGTGGCTGAATGGAGGCAAATTCCACCAACAATGTTCCAAAATCTCATGCAAATTTTGTCCAGAGAGCAGACAAAAACCAGTTATAGCAGTAAAAAAGTAACACCTTCATATTAACACCCTTACTTTTGACCATGCACTACATAAGCAGAACACATTCCCTACTGCAATTTCTTCCCTCACTTATATGTTTAGAGAGGATAAATAGCAAGGGTATGCATCACTAATGACTCAACCTTTTCTTTGGAATGGGGAAATTAAAATGTGAAAGGAACCCTACCTGGGAACACCACCCACTTTAAGGAATTTGAGCTAGTTGATGGTTCCCCTGATCTTTAACACACCTGGGGTGGAATTTAAGAACTGGGATGCTCAACCCAAATATTGGAATGTGGAACAATTTTTATATGGCATACTGCACCATGCACTTTTCCATCAACAACTTCAAGACAATTCTCAGAGATAAAGCTTGCTGCTACATTAGGAGTTATTCCCCGTTGGCTTTTAGCTCTTTGTTTGTTACTTAGACTTACTGTACATTAAGTGCCTTTCTTTCATGCTGTGTAATGTTCTGTAATTCAATTGTGTTCTGTTATATGGATGTATGAGAGAGAGAAGATTGTATTTTTCTTTCAGAAATTATACATTGCCAGGGTAATGTATTGTATCTCAAATTAAAATGTTTATAGAAAGAAAGAAAGAAAGAAAGAAAGAAAGAAAGAAAGAAAGAAAGAAAGAAAGAAAGAAAGACTAGAGATTACAACTTTTAAAATGGTATTACCTTAAAAAGCATTCAAAAAAGTTAGCAAATTACAGAGCAAGCTTTGATAAAGTTATGTCAATAAATTCTACTTTTCGTGCAAGCAATGGCACTTGGATCTTTCCTGTATCTATTAAGTATGTTTGCTAGTATGTATCCTGCATTTTTATTTCTGAAGACCAAGTCATAGTCGCAAAGAGGGATGTATTTTGCTTTCAGAAATTATACATTGCCAGGGTAATGTATTGTATCTCAAATTAAAATGTTTAAATAATGAAAGAAAGAAAGAAAGAAAGAAAGAAAGAAAGAAAGAAAGAAAGAAAGAAAGAAAGAAAGAAAGAAAGAGAAAGAAAGAAAGAAAGAGAGAAAGAAAGAAAGAAAGAAAGAAAGAAAGAAAGAAAGAAAGAAAGAAAAGACTAGAGATTACAACTTTTTAAATGGCTATATGTTAAAAAGCATTCAAAAAAGTTAGCAAATCACAGAGTGAGCTTTGATAAAGTTATGTCAATAAATTCTACTTTTTGAGCAAGGAATGGCACTTGGATCTTTCCTGTATCTATTTTTACTAATGAAATGAAGCCAAGTTTTAAAAGATTTTGTTATTTGTATATTTTGGAGACTTTTGCATTTTCTCTTAAATGCATATAAAGCATTACTTTTTACAGTTGCCGGAGGGACCGATTCAATTAATTAATACAGTTAATATTGGACAGCTGCATATTGGTCCAGATCATGTTAAAACCACGGGCACTTCCAGTACCTTAACACTGCCGGGTTGCAGTCAATACAAATATATTGAATTTAAATTAAATGCAGTCAGTGCAATTTATAGTATGTGTATTTTTTAGACGTTTCCTTATCCTGTAACCTTAATTTCAATCCAATATCAGATTAGGATTTGGTAGCATATTAATTTGTTTGGATGAAAATGTCCTGGTGGAGACTACATCAGTACATGGAGGCTGTCCTCTGCAAATGGATCTGCACAGTGTCCAGATCAACCGAAATACACTTGATTAATTGAGGTTCCAACCTTGAACCTAAACTCCAACACTAATCTCTTTGGAGAGTGAGCTGCACTTTGGCAATGCTGTGAGGGTGGGTAGTGGGAGTCCTCATTTAGATATGAAAATTAGGTAGCAGCAGAGGGCAAAGGCCCTAAGATAGGCAGTGAGGACAGGGGGCCTGCTTCTTCTGATGCTGTGTCTTACACCTTGCACCAGATTTAATTATATTATATCTTTCATACTTTCCTTCAGGTAACATATAACAGCCATATGATGAAAGTGGATAAAAATCATTAAAGTGGTCCCTTTAAACTCTTAATACATTTTAGCTTCAAGCAATGTGAAGTCCAATACTGGGTTCAACTTCATGGACATCATAATTTTCACATTATAATATGTGCGCTGTTTGTGTTATGTTATAAAAGTCAAAATATTTGTGCCATGTTCAGCAACCCACAACAGCCAACCTCTACATAGCATATATTTAACACTTGTTTAGAAGAAAAGATCTGTCTGGTTGTTATGGGTTAAGGTGTCCAAACACAATAAGATCCACTCATTCGGCAAGGTCGCCAAACGAGCGTATCTTAAACCATTATGCCCATTAAAGGCAGGGCAATATCGGATTACAATGAAGGAAATTAGCTCTGATGGAACGAGGACTGCATCACCAAGCCAATTTGTAAGGAGGGCTTCTCCCTTTAAAAAGACAGCATCCACGGGCAAAAACCCCGTTACCTTCCAAACGCCAGCCACAGGTACTCATTATATGAGAACTGCATCAGGTTTCAACTGCAGACTTTATTAGCTGAGACACACCAGAGACTTCTCGTTCAGAGAACCAGTTGAACGCACTGTAATTTTCCTTCAAACACATCAACGGAACAATACTCACTTAAAACCAGTTTACCTTGGGTAGGCACACACTTTTCCTGTTCCTTTTACTGTATATTCCCATAGAACTTGGTTCCCACCTAACTGTCTAGTGGTCCGGTATAGCCTACACCTGTATCCCTCAACTCTCCAATATTGGTCCGATACCTTCATGGTGATACCCCTCCACTCTTTCCTTTGTACACAAATCCTGGTGCTCTTACTATCTAGCCAGTAGCTTCCACTGGTTCCATAACTAACATTATCTGTTGGGATCGAATTCCTCTTCCTCCTTGTCGGGGCCACCACTGCCCATGCTACATGCCCTCAATGACTCTAGTTAGTGCTCGCTCACTTAAGATCTTTACTATACTGACTTATTTTCCTATTCCTCACTCACCCTGCCAGTTGATGTTGTTCTGGCCATGCCCTCCTGTCAAGTCCCTAAACTTTGGCAGTGCACCATTTTTATAACCCCTGTCTGGTGGACAGGGTAAAAACTACACTTAAAATTATATTAAAGAACTCTGCTGCCCCCTGATTCACACAAATTACAACTAACACACAAATATATATACATTTAACATAAATACATTTTATCAAACAGGAATTTTACAAGCATCCCAGCACACAGCACTCTTCATCACTAGCCACCCCCTTACAAATTCGGTCCTCGATCAACAAAAAAATCTGCCCAATCGATATAAATTTTTGGCCTGATATAGATCGGGGGCACCTTTAAGAATGCCCCCCAGAAGGGCAGATAAGATGCCGAATTTGTCTAAATGACTGATATTGGCAGCTTTAATTTGCCCCTGTATGGCCACCCTTACTTGACCTTTGCATCATTTATTCCCTAACTACTACTGAGTTTTACAGCACATTTTCAAGGTACTTCTAAATGGAATCAGGCATAGCTATAGAATGTGCTTGACTTGAGCCTTTTAGAAGTCCAGAGCATGCTGTAACCACTTTAAAACGAGCATCTATCGCTACCTAAATTTCAGTATAAGCTCCAAAAGGGTCCCCAGCCATCTAATAAATGTGAAAGATGGTTAAACCAAACATGCACCTTTCCAAACACAACTCTGTTTTACAGCTCCCTTGTCAGCCAATTACAGTTTATTTTATTCCTGCTCCAGATAAAGCGACTAGTATTACAAATCTTTTTCCTGTCACCAAGTGGATGTATGGTAACTAATTGTCACACAATTGTATCATCATTCATAGTATGTCACTTGTTTTGATACATCAATAATGGTCTGGCCACCTGTTCACCTGTTCTTTTCTTGCTTTATAACCTCAGCTGTACCAGCTGCTTTGCAAACAGTGATATTATCCAAAGGGCACCAGCTGCATAGACACATTTCTACATTTCCCATATTGCTTACTTCAATAATAAAATACAAATTTGCAAGAAATAATCTTCCGATAATATTGGGACAATGTTACTATACAAATATAATACATACAACCGTGCCATTCCAGTATGTGTTCCAACCTATGAATAAGGTGCAATTGGGCCGTACTGGGCCAAAGTCAAAGGGGTATATTTATCAAAGAGTGAAGTTAATAGTGAAGTTGTGCCACTAGAGTGAAATTCCGCCACTTCCCATTCATTTCTATGGGGTTTTCAAAGGCGTATTTATCAAAGGGTGAAATTTCACTTTACCCATTGATAAATATGCCTTTCAAAATCCCATCAAAATGAATGGAGAGCTGCGGAATTTCACTCTAGTGGCGGAACTTCACTATTTGATAAATTTACCCCAAAATGTGCATCCCTCATAAGGGGAGTTTTAACGTGCTTAGAAAGATGTATACTATGTAGTGAGCTTGTACTTGTTATATCTGCATTAGCTATGTGATCAATAAATAACTAACCAGGAACAAAACCTATTATCAATAACATTAAAAACTGATAAACCCCAGCATTTCAGTAAAACACTCCATTTATAGCAAAATTGCTAGAAACATAACCATTACCCCAAATAACGGTCTAAAGGTGTCTAAAGGGGCCCCTTCAATTAAACCACCTAATTAGTTTACAAATTCACAAAAGTGATATCTGTATACTGGCAAGCTGATCACTCAGGTAACAAATAACACATTCACTAACTTTAAATCTGATTCCAGCAGTATCCTGATTTATACTGAGTCAAATAAATCCTCTGAAACTAGGCTCAAATAGTTTTTAATAGGCTTGCAATTGCAGATTACACAGTTCATTCAAGATAATGTGTTCACTGGTGCATCAATGTGATTCTAGGGTATCAAAAAGCACAACCCTCAAGGTGATAGACCAGATTGTGTATTGTAGATAAAAAATTTAAAATATACAAACCATTATTAATTTTTTTATGACCATTACCCTGGAGGTGCTGCCACCCTTAGGGCAGAAACAGACGCTGCAATTTGGAGAGACTAGTTGCCCAGTGACAAATCTCCTCTTCTTCGGGCGACTAATCTCCCCAAACTGCCTCCCCTGCCTTCCCACTGGCTATAATTAAAAAGGCCAGTGGGATGGCACTCAGAATGCTTCGTTTTCCGAGGTTGCCCGAAGTTTTACTTCGGGCTTTGGAAAACAAAGCAATCCGAGTGCCATACTCTAGCCGGCGGGAAGGCAGGGGAGGCAGTTCGGGGAGATTAGTCATCCCGAAGAAGAGGAGATTTGTTGCTCCAAATTGCAGCGTGTGTCTCTGCCCTAAAATGTAGGAGTAATTCCACTTTTACCATATCAGGTTGTGTCAGTGGTACACTGACTTTTTATGACCACAAAAGCAATGAGTAAAGTGCAATTTTGCACAATTTGAATTTTTTTTCACCCACAATGCAGTTTTTTCCAAATAATTCCAGTGCAACAATGCATAACATTTCTATCCTAATTTGTTGTGGAGCTTTAAAAAGCCATGCATTTTAGTAGTTACAGAGCTTTTTTGTTTGCATGTAGAAGTAGGTCTAGATTTCTTTACACAATGGAATCTGATACATTGTCTTCTTCGTATGATTTGACAAAACCCACATTTTTATTCCACAATCACACATAGACTTGAAAAAATTCACAATAGCTCATCATTTGTGAGAAATGCCTTTGTACTCCTTGAAGGCAGAAGACACACTTGAAAAGGAACAAAGTTGTTCAGACTTGATTGGTGGAATGTTTCCATCGCAAATAATTTCTTACTTTTTAAAATTTTTACCCTTATAAATGTATTTAGCACACGTTAAATTCTTATAATATTTTAAAAATCAGTATGATTGCATGTCATATATGCATATATGCAAGAGTTTTGCTCAGTCCCATTATCAGCTTTAAAATTAATTCCATCATTATTCTGGCACTGACTTCATAAGCTTCTGTGTAAAGCCACTGCATGTGTTCCTGAATCAAAGCCCTGTTTGAAAATATATTCTAATTTCTAAAGCTGCTTATTTATGAAGATTCTCTATGCAAATAAAGTACAATTAGCTTCTGACTTTATTGTAAAAGTCTCTATTACCCACCATTTGCTTTGTACAAATTCAAATATACAAATTGTTCTGTTGCCACTTGGTACTACATGTATCATCCTTGAAACTATAAAATGCTTTCATTAGATTATATTGTAGATGTTTACATTAATAGAGATGAGCTCAGGAAAGCACTTTGGTATTCACTTCACTGAGGCCTCTTGACCTTGTCATATGATAAAATTGAGGCTGAAATTGTGGCTGTGATTCTTTATCATTCTAGATCAGGGCTGTCCAACTGGCGACCCCCCCTCCCCCTTGTGTGCCCCCCCATATGAAAGTCTTTCGGCTGTCTGCTTACCATGTGTAAAATTTAAAAGGTATCAGTACAGAGATTACCCAGTCCCTGCATTGTTTAAACTTTAAATTCAGACAGTAATCCCATGTATTATTCACACATGAAACACCTCTATTGTACCGTACTGTTCACACCTGAGACCCAGACTGGAACTGCCCACATTGTTCACCTGTTCAAACTCATACAAACTGCTGAAGGGGCACCAGCACTGTATCACTGTATGTAGCACATCTCTGTCTCATGCTCTGTTATGCCTTTCCTATGCTCCCTGTGTGTGCCATACTTTGCTTGTCCTACTCTGCCTGTGTGTGCCATATTCTGCCTGCCCTAAGATCCCTGTGTGTGGCATACTCTGCAAAAAATTTCCCCTTGATTCTCTCCTGTCTGTAATTGCCTTGTGTTGGCTGGAGAACTTTGATGGCTGAGACTTCCTGGAATGACGATGCTTATAAGGCTGTATTCTATCAAGGTCTGTCTATTCGAATTAAAGATGATCTTGTCTCCAGGGAGTTCCCTGACCTGCTGGAAGATCTGATTGCTTTATCCATTTAAGTGGACACTCGTCTCAGAGAGCATCAAGTAGAGAAGGAGCACAGTAAAAGATTTCAACCCTTGTTGGCACCACGCTTCCAAAGACCTCTTTTGCATACTCCAGCTTCTCAAGCGTCTACTTCTCCTCCGGAGGAACCTATGCAAGTTGGAAGAGCTCGTCTCTTCCAACTTGGTATTTGTTCTAGGTGTTTGTTAGCATTTGACAATTATTGTTAGGGCCCCTAAGGTGTTTAATCATGTGCTGGGGGTGCTGTGTTATCCACAGGGATGGAGGAGGCATATGGATATAAGTGTATGTCTTAATATGACAACTTTTTTCACATATGAGTGATGAGTGATATCCCTGCAGTGAGCACCAACCATCTGGTTTTTTAGTGTGTTACCACCATTAATGCCAACATGGTTTTGTGGTAGCATGGGTGTGGTTTAAATTGGGTGTGGTTTAAAAACAGGGAGTGGTCAAAATTGGCTTCCATTATCGGCCCTCCACCATGTAGGCCAGAAAAATTCCAGCCCTCAGTACCACAGAAGTTGGACAGCACTGGTCTAGATAATAATAATAACAATCCTAATCATGTACTCTGTTAAGTACTTTCAATTCAGTATGCTGGCATAAATTTATGATGCCTCCCTATGCAAATCTTTCAGCATTAGGAGTTGCTCCTGCAGCAGTTGTGCCTGGGAAAACTGGGGTGGTTCACTTTTAAGTTAACTGTTAATATGTTATAGAATGGCTAATTCTAAACAACTATTCTATTGGCCTTTTTATTTTTTACAGTTTTTGAATTATTTGCTTTTTTCTTCTGACTCTTTCCAGCTTGCAGTTAGGGGTCACTGACCTCATCTAAGAAACAAATGCTCTGTAAGGCAACAAAATATATTGTTATTGCTACCTTTTATTATTCAACTTTATATTCAGGCCCAGTGTCGGTCTGGGCTGGCGGGACACTGGGAAAAAACCCGGTGGGTCCCAGGCTCTTGTGGGCCCTGCCGGCCCAGATCCATTTCTCAGTGGTGTGACCCCTCTTTGTAGGGAGTCCTGGTAAAATCAAAATTCAGCATGTGCGCACTAGCGTACCGACGCGGCACTGCAATCATGTGCACTGATGCGCATACCCGGCACCGCGCGTATGCACAAACGCAGCAAGTCGGAGCAGCAGGGAAGCCAGTGGGGGGCCCTGGGCCCCAAGCCCCCCAGTCCTTCATTTTTTTCATGTCTCAATGCATGTTGCTAGGGTAATGTGTACCCTAGCAACCAGACTGCTTAAACTGCAAGTTGGAGAGCTGCTGAATAAAATCTAAAGAAAACTTAAATAATAAAAAACTAAAACCAATTGCAAATTGTTTCAGAATGTCACTGTCTATGTCATAGTCAGTGCTGGAATTGGGGCGGGATGCGATGGGATGCCATCCCGCCACTTAGTTTTTTCCACTAAATTGCATCCCGCCTGGCGAGATGCAAAGATCTTGCATACCAGAACTGTGCAAGAAGCAAATTTGTGTATTGGTCCGCGTCTGAGCACAGTGGAAAGATAAGGCTGCACACCTATGACGTGTAGGAGAAGTACGTGGTGGCGACCTGGGGCAGGCTAATCAGGAGGAGCCTGGCAGATGGGGGGAGGTCAGTATAATTACTCCCATGCAGAAGCAGACATGCTACAGGCTCCTATTAGCAAACAATCTGCTCCCAAACAAGCCTTATTAGGAATTCCCATGCTATGAATTGCAGCTCTCTCAGGCTGCGGCCCCAACACTATCTAGCTCCAAAAACCTATTGCCCTTGTCAGTGCAGGCCTTGGACCGATTGCTTCCAATCTGAAAGTATCAAATGAGATTCAATGTTGATAAATGTAAAGTCATGCACCTGGGATGTAAAAATATCCAAGCCACTTATACCCTTAATGGGACTGCACTAGGCAAATCCATTATGGAAAAGGACCTTGGAGTCCTTGTAGATGATAAACTTGGCTGTAGCAAGCAATGCCAGTCGGCAGCATCAAGGGCAAATAAGGTCTTGAGCTGTATTAAAAGGGGCATAGAGTCAAGGGAGGAGGGGGTCATTCTTTCACTGTATAGAGCACTTGTTAGGCCCCATCTAGAATATACCGTACAGTTTTGGTTTCCATCACTCAAACAGGACATTATTGTATTAGAGAGGGTACAGAGAAGGGCAACTAAGCTGGTAAAAGGTATGGAAAATCTTAGCTATGAGGAAAGACTGGCCAAATTGGGGATGTTCACGCTGGAGAAGAGGCGCTTAAGGGGTGATATGATGACTATGTATAAATATATAAGGGGATCATATAATAATCTCTCTAATGCTTTATTTACCAGTAGGTCTTTCCAGCTGACACAAGGTCACCCATTCCGATTAGAAGAAAAGAGGTTCCGCCTAAATATTCGGAAGGGGTTTTTTACAGTGAGAGCTGTGAAGATGTGGAATTCTCTCCCTGAATCAGTTGTACAGGCTGATACATTAGATAGCTTTAAGAAGGGGTTGGATAGCTTTTTTGCAAGTAAGGGAATACAGGGTTATGGGAAATAGCTCATGGTCCAAGCTGATTCAGGGATTGGTCCGATTGCCATTTTGGAGTCAGGAAGGAAATTTAGTAAGGACATAAAGTTGGGGACAGGATACTAAAGTTTTTCTGGCGCAAGCTGAGCAAACCAATTTGAAAAGTAGCCAGGGCAAGCTGTTGGTAAGCTTTCTACTTCCTTTCCCCACACAGGAAGAGACTCTGACTGATGATACGATCGGTGCCAGATCAGCATCATCAATCACTGTGCAGTGTGCCTGCTAAAAAAAAACTTTGTTCGGTACAAAATGTTACCTCACATCACACGCTGTTGCAAAAAGTTTTTTTTTAAAGAGCGCACACAGTGATTGATGATGCTGGTCTGGCACCGATCGCATCTTCAGTCAGTCTCCTGCTTTTGAACTTCCTGTGTCCATACTGCTTTGTGTAGAGCGAGGGGGGGGGTAGGAAAAAGAGCAGCAGAAGAGCAGAGGTGACAGACCTGCTACCCCTGACATTTGAATTTCCCGTCCACACTGGCTTCGTAAGTTGGGCTATGGACTAAAAGGCATTGGTGGCTCAGTGACCACTCCCTGTCCGTCCGTCTCAGCACAGGGAGATAACTGGTAAGAACTTGGACTGTTATTAGCTGGCACTATTTATTTACAAAGCATTCCCACTTCCCCGATCAAGACTCCCGTCTAGTGATGGGCGAATTTGTGCAGTTTCGCTTCGCCGAAAAATTCGCGAATTTTGGGCGAAATTCGCGAAACGGCGAAAAAATTCGCGAAACGGCGCCCGTTTTTTCGACGCCGGCGCCCTTTTTTTTCTGCAAATTTTCGCGGCCATTTCACGAATTTATTCGCCGACGGCGAATTGCGCAAATTAGCCGCGAATTCGCGCCTGGCGAATAAATTCGCCCATCACTACTCCCGTTGCAGGGATCTGACTTGTTCCCCTCTATTTTCCCACAGAGTCACCATTAACTATATCATTGCTGTCATTGGCCATTTTAATTTTTAACCAATGGAAATTTCATATTTATTTTAATATATGTGCTGAGTTTATTATCTATGAATTCACCACAGTGTCATCTTGCCATGAATTCTGGGGGTATTTATACATAGAATTGCCACATGCCATCTTGCTATGAATTCTGGAGGTATTTTACATGAAATTGCCACTGCATTCATTCTGCTAAGTGTTTTATGGGCATTATAAATGAAATTGTGTCAGCATAGGTATTCCCCTGTAGTAAGCACAATTCAGCAGGAACAGCCCCTAAGTTTGATAATAGTCTGTACAGACAGATACCATAAATGAATGCAAGCATTGCCATTCCCCTGTACTATTTAGCACACAGCAGGAATATTATTGTAACAGGGAACATCATCCCCAGTCCTCATTGGCATCAGTCATTTGATAAGGCAAGCACTTTTTGCCAAACAGCCAAACTGCCACACTAGGGAGCCCCACCAAAATGGTTCCAATTGGGCCCCACAGTTGGTAAGACCGGCCCTGATGACAGAAACCCATTCCACATTCTAACAACGCTTAATTAACTGTATTCAATCGGTGTGTGTCTCTTTCCCGCCACTGCTGTGACCTCACGGCATGTGTGTGGTACATAGGGCTGAAGCACCTCAGGTAGTACTTGTACATATCTATTGCCCTCAAAGAATCACCTGCAGTGTTACAATTTAACCTAAGCAGCCACTGTCTTGAGTCACAGGAAAGTCCAGTTGCTTAATTGCAGTTGGTCATGGCAGCATTTTCCCCAGTTGCATCATTGCAGTTGGTCAGAACAGCATTTTCCCCTATGGGTTCTGGGGGTATTTATACATGAAATTGCCATTATGACATCCTGGTCTGAGGACGTGGCCACTAGAGAAATTTTCCCGCCGCGCTACGTGTGCCGACAGCTTCTTCCGGTCATGACTTTTGTATGTGGGTGGGGCTACACATGCCACACCCCATCCCTTCACCCTTTTCTTCCCAATCCAAGCACTGGTCATAGTAAAAGTTCAAAGGCGAACAACCGCTTTAATCATTGTTTATAGATGCCCCATATAAGATTTTCTGCAATGAATACTGGTACTGCCACTGCAGAGGGGTTATTAGTAAAATTAAGACAGACTGAGGACAAACAGCTGGTCCATATGACAAGGGTCACTCTTGATATCAATGCACACATAGGGTGAATTTCATCCAGAAATTCTAAATCTAAAAACAACTGGACTTGAGTAATCATTGACGACGTTTCACTACTCATCCGAGCAGCTTCTTCAGTTCAACTGACTGGTGTGGGAAGTTCTCGGCATATAAACTCTTCCACTAATCCAATCACAATGGTACATTGTAACTCTTCAAAGAGGTGACATCTGAAGAAATTCACAGAGGTGTTGATTCTGTGTAGTTACTGTGATAGGATTATCCAATATGTCATGCAACTCCTAGAAACAGGTGTTACTTGTGAGAGTTGCATGAATGGATGTGTGAAGTGTTCTGAATCCGCCGGGGTACAGATGTTAGAACAGCATTGTATGTAGCAGACAGGTGGTGTAATTTTCATATGACTTATTATAATAACAGGTCATCAATGAAAGAAAATCATATTCAAATGTCAACTTCAAATATTTTTGGGGAATAACTCTGACCATTGCTTCCTACATATTTCCCTTTGACTTCAATGAATTATTCTAGGTATGGAATGATGTTACATAAGTAATGGCATAAGTGCACCCAAGCAAAAATGGACGCAGTTCCGGGGAAGTTAAATGCTGATGCAAAAAAACACTGGCAAATAAACACAACAGGACTACTCTTTCGTGAGTCTTATTTGTGAGGAAACCAAAGCAGTAAATGGATTACTCACCTCTAAGATATAATTTTAAGTCCGTCGATGAAGGAACCTATAAAATTTAAATCAAATGTATCCAGTAAGATAAATTGGTCTGTGCCCTTGCCTTCACTAATGAAAGAAACATATCTAATTTGTTTTATGCAGAAAGGTCACAGGCCTGGTCCTTGTACTGCATCCACAAACGGGTGCCTAATATTTTTAATTACAGGAATACATTATAACCGATGACTGTCACTTCTCCTCAAATTATTGCTGAAAATGTAGCATGCAAACTGATGTGGCTCATTCTGAAATTGTGGCAGGGCTATCATTCAAACATTCACCTTCATATTTTATAGGTACAAATAAAAGACAGCCATAAAAGGACAAACTATGTAGACTTTAGTTTTTCCTGCTTTTGCTTTCTGTTTTTTTTTTTTTATTTTTTTTGTCCTTTAAAAATGGATATCCTATATCTAGATTGCCCCGGCACATTTGGGCAATGCTTTAAAGAAACTGTCCATCAATCACTTTGATCCCTGTTAAATTTGAGCTTTCAACCAAAATTCCTTTTCGATTTCACACAACACACTGGGCAGCAGGCCCGGACTGGCAATCTGTGGATTCTGGCAAATGCCAGAGGGGCTGCTATATGGTTCCATAGAAAGTTACCATATAGTGGGCTGGTAGGGGTCTTTTTGATCCTCTGTGTACTTGGAATGGCAGGGCCTATTTTGACTGCCAGTCCGGGCCTGCTGGGCAGTTATATAGTTATATCAGAAGTCGGGACCCCAACAATGTAAGGCATTATTGAGCCAGGTGGTCAGTTTGCACATTGGTGACATTATGGCATCTTCAGTGATAGACATTTTTGCTCTTCCATACTTGGTGGTAAATGCTTTTGCCATTTAACTTCTCCTCCCATCTACAACTACACTTTTCTGAGGCTTATTTTTCAAAGAATGAAACATAGTGGCACTTCACAGTTCTCTGTTCACTTGTATTCAGTTTTTAGGGGAATTTTTAAAAAAGGATGAAAACAGAGTTCATGCTTTGATATATATGCCCTTAAAATCCTGTATAAGAGAATGTAGAGCTGTGGAGTACCCCTTTTGCAAACTGTAGCAAAATATGTTTGGCTGTTTTCTATATATTCCCAGCTGTATAATATATTGCTAGCTTTTAATCCAAGCTAACAACATCAGATAAGAGCATGTTGAGCAACTCAGTCACATTCATAACCCTCTTCTAAATATGTGGGTCTTTTTAATTCGATGTTGTAAAATAATAATAAATAATTTTGACACCCATCGCCCATCACTAGTCAAGGACAAAGATCAGACTTGATAAACACACTATAGAAATAGACCTTTTCATTGGGCAATGAATGTTTAGTTGAGGCACTTTAAATTTAAAAATGTTGTGGCAAATGCGATTACGTCACAAGGCACATCGAAGTAAAAGATGTACACACATAGACACTCGCGGCAAACCTGGAAGTGACACCCATCACGCGCAAGAGAAGTCAGCGTTGCAGGCATTCAAGCAGGGAGCTCCGTGGGCGACCCTGCTTGCCCACTTGTCCACCAGGTACCCTTACGGATATTATCTGTTATCCACTATTTAATCTGTGCCATATAAGAGAAAAATTTTCATACTTACAGTAATTTTCTTTCCCTGGTAATCTCTCATAGTAGCATCCTAAAACCTTCAGGTATCCCCAAGCAATAATATAGGGAGGGAAACAAACCTCGTTGCACTACAGATTATGCTGCAGAAAGAAAAAAAAAATTAAATAAACAGCCTGAAGGACATTTAAAATGAATAGAGATTCATTATAAGACAACATGTCCAATTTATAATGTTTAAGGAAATTGTTGGTGGAACTCCAAATTGCTTCTTTACAGTTTCTGGAGCCGCTTGTACCTCTACAGCCAAAGAGGTTGCCATACCCCTGGTTGAACGGGCTTTAACACCCTCCGGCATAGGACATCCTTGTTCCCATTTAGGCTGTAGTTATGGCCATGACAATCCAACAACCAATAGTCTTGGTAGAGGCTTGGATGATGAACAGGTTTTTGCATTTTCTTACAGCTTGCGTTTTGATAATATATTCCTCGAAACAATCTGTGACATGCAGGCTTTGCCAACTTGATTGATACTCAGAAGAAGTCTCTGGACGAAAAGATGGAAAAACGATAGGCTGACTCAAATTGTAGGTAGAGACTACCTTAGGTAAAAAAATTGGCATCATCCTGAAGAATGACTCAGGATAAAAAAAACTTGGTGGTTCACAAGAAAGAGCTCTTAGTTTGATTATTATGGGTCAGATAACACAAAGACGCATCTTCCATAAAAGTAAATGGCTTGCCTGACAAAACTCTCAAAACAAGTGGGAGATCCCAAGTTGGAGACCTGGTTTTAATTGGAGGATTAATTATGTTCAAAGTTGCTAAGAAACATATCACTAGGGTATCATTCTCCCTTTTGATATTTAGAACCGCCATCAGAATTGAGAATTGAACTGAAAGATAATCTCTTATATAATCCAGACTGCAGGAATTCTAATATATGATTTTTAGAAGGTAAAAGTGGATCATAAACATGCTCTTGAGCCCAGCACAAAAAACGATCCCAAACCCTATAATATTAAGAGGAGGTGGTACTTTTTCTAGCTTTCAAAAGAGTCAAGATGACTTAGTTAGAAACTCCTAAGTTTACAAGCCCTCTCCTCTCAACCTCCATGCCTTAAGATTCAGATGCTAGGGAAAAGGATTAATTACTGGACCATTAACAAGCAAGTGCCGTCTTTTCATGAAATGAAGAGGCTCCAACACGGTAAGTCTCTTCAGAAGAGGGTACCAGGGTCGTGCAGCCAATCGGGTAACATTCCCCTGGAAGGGGAGGAAGAATGTAAGAGAGATTCTCCCCCAGTCTTGTGCTAAGGCATCCACAGCTTTGGCTTGAGGGTAAGGGACTCTCGAGAAAAACTGTGTTACCTTTGCATTCCGAGGAGTTGCCATTAGGTCTATTGTCGGAGTCACCCATTCTCAAGTAATCCAACTGAAAACCTCCTGACTGAGTTCCCACTCAGTATAATCCAGTGGTTGCCAGGATAAAAGATCTGCTTTAAAGTTGTCCCTTCCTGGAATATAAACCACAGGGAGGTCTTGTAGATTTCACTCTGCCCAGACCATTATGGGTTCTATTTCTTGAAGAAGACTTAGACTTCTTGTTTCACCTTGCTTCCTTACATCAGCAACTGCTGCTATGTTGTCTGATCTTATCTTTACAGATGAAAAAGTTATTAGATTTGAAAAAACTCTTAAAGCTTGATTTATAGCATTTTGAAGGAATGTGCCCTGCATTTGTATGCCACCAACCTTTGACTGAGTGACCAAGGCAATGGGCCCCCAACCTTCTGCTAAGGCGTCTATATAAAACTCTAGGTATGGAAAACCATCTTTCATGTTTCTTTGTCTCCCTACCACCGAAGACCTGTCTGATTCTTTGAAGCAGAGGAATTAGTTGAGACCAATTCTTCTGATCTTTGTCCCACAGCTTTAGAAAATGATACTGCAATGGCCTCATTCTCCATCTGGCTCATCTTACTAGACCAATGCAGAAAGTAATTAGACCTAGAATCATAATCATTCGCCTTGCTATGATCGGAGTCTGCGTAAAGAAATCTCAGAAATCTCCTCCTGCAGCTTTGCAACTCTCTCCAGACTCAACTCTATCATGTTGTTCTTTGTATCCATGAAAAATGTCTAGACCTGCTTGTCTGAGCCAAGCTATGGCTACAACTAAGACCTTGGAGAAGGTCCTTGGAGAAGTTGATAGGCCGAACGGCAGACAGGTGAACTGAACATGCAAATATGCGTCCTTCAAGTCTATGTAAATTAGCCAATCTCCACAATTGATTGTTGGCTTGATGGTATTTAAAGATTTCATTTTGAAGGACAGGACATATGTTTGTTCAATCTTCTCAGGTCTAGAATAGGGTGCAGATCTCCTGTACTTTTTGTAACAAGAAAAAGTGGAGAATAAAATCCCTTTGTCCTTGCATCTGCTGGAACACGAACTACTGCTCCCTTTTAAATTAACTGTTTCATAGCCTCCCTGTCATTGGGAACTTTTGTTGTGGATTCACAAAAAACTCTAGAATCAATTGCAAGCTCCAAATTCTCCAACCAAATAGACATGGCTTTAACCACTGAAATCTAAGCAACAACTTGTCTTTTTGTAATGCCCCAATAGCTAGGAAAAGTCTCCTCATATAACGGAAAATAAGTCCTTTTCTTCTTATTTATAAGAACTGCTGAAAAGAAAGGAGCTGCTGAATCTTAAAGAGATAGTATCTGCTTGACAGACTTAATTGGGATAGACACCAATTTATGATCAAACCCATATGAGTCCTCATCATCATCCTCAGAAGAAGATTTCATCATCCTTGATTGATGAAGAAGAACTAAATTCCTCAAAATAGCTCTTAGGATTTGTAGCTTGCTTCACTCCTTCACGTACTGCTTAAGCCAGGCTAAAATATATTAAGAAGAGACTTCCCCTTTATTTGAATCCTCAGGATATTTATCAATAGGAGTCTTGGAATGAATGTTTTCAGAAATAGAAGGAATAAGAAATTGTAAGATGCAGTCCCTGCAAAACTTCTTATCCTTTAAGGCAGGTTGAAAACATGTTAGACAGGCTTTGGGATCCATCACAGGATCAGGGTCTTCAGGGGTCAGTGACATGCTGACAATAAATAGAATGTACAGTCAACCCCTCTCCAAGTAATATTTCCATTCTCTCTTTGGTCGTTAAAACCAAAAGAAAACCAGTACCTACCTTAACACAGGAGTGGCTATAACGCACGGCCACACAGGCAGTATGAACAATTCCCAGCGAGGCACCGTGTCTGCTAAAACTGGGCCGCTACTGATGTCACTGCCTGTGCCTGTCCCAGTGAGTTAGGCAACCCGCAAAACCATGCGGTTTGCGCAGGGGGGCTATGAGTCCAATTCCCTGCCACCGGTACAAGAGAACTCCCTGTCCGCTAAGAAAACTGCTGTTGACAGAAGGACAAAAAGACAAGTATAGGTAGAGGGAGGAGGCTTTATTGTGAGCAGTTCATTTTTCACTACTGGAGGAGGGATACCTGTAGACTTTAAGATGCTACGGGGTATGGCCAGGAAAGATTTTTTTTCAATTTCCGTCCTTGCTACACAGCAGCTAGTTTATATGAACTATAGTAGTATTTCTGAAGCAAACACCAGTTTTACCAGCGCAGGGCAACATTACATGATGTTTTCATTACTTTAAAACACTTTCCGTTTTTGGTGTTACTGTTCCTTTAATCAGCTTTATGGTTGCCTGTATATGGTAGGTATTCGTATGCCAGAGAGTCTTTTACTAAGTTTTACTAAGCAGTTTTAGAGCTCTAGTGCTTATACATGCAACATTACTTCTGGTGCCCCAGCTGGTGATAAAGTTGACTACACGGCAATGGTTTCATAAAGGGCAGGGTTAACATAATTGCCTTATCAAGGGACAGCAATAAGGGGCATCATGTGATGTCATTGGATTGCAGGTAATCAATATGTGACCAAGTCAGCCTTAGGGCAGTGCCACGGTGTGTTTATTCTAACAACATATATACAGTAAATTGACATGACTGAATGTGATATGGGTGTCACTGCACACACAGGGTGGATTTCTGCCAAAAAAGCACTTGTGTTTGTATTTTCTGGCCAAAATCTGCTGCATGAATACAGTGACAAGCAGGTTGTATTCATTCAATATGTGACAGATGCAGGACAGATTGACTTTTTCTCCGCTGGAATTTAAAGTTGTCTAAAGGAATCACACTGGAATTAAGTTAACTGTGTAAGTTTTCCTGTGCTTGTATCATTTGCTTAGCCTTCAGATCAGTTCCAATTAGTTTTTACTGCAGAATTTACCAGTCATTACTATTTTCAAGCCTGTCAGCACAAATGGCTGTACTCCCACAGAATCATTTCATCTCTATACTTTAGTACGTGTGACTCAGCAAGTGACATTCACCGATGCTTTCCAACCGACAACAGCCTGAAATGTGCCGTTGCCCAGTTATTCATTACATTCAAGTTGACTGTTTTAGTTTCTAGTTTAATGAGACAGCACATGATTGCAGCTCTTATCAATCCAAACAGAAACAAATGCAGGTGTTCTACAATAAAACATAGCTGCATTTATCAGGCCAAGCTGTTTATTGTTGCTCATAATTGTAACGAACTAATGTGATATACTGGATGTATAATTAGGATTACTTGTGAACACTGCAATAATGTCCTATAAATAATACTGTAAGTATTTTAGTTTATTGACAATGAACACTTACAAGGATGTGATTTACTAAAAACTCGAATCTCAGTTTTTTATGAAAACAATGTCGACCAAACTCCCTTCCACCAATTGAACTCATTTATCTATAATTTTTCTCTAAAAAAATCAGATCGACAAAACATTTCGACAAAATTGAGCGTCAATTCTTATAGTGTGATTGACTCTCCTTTTTGCCTCAAAAACTTAATTTTTGGGGATTATCGAATGAAAAACCCAAATTTATTATCCAGTGTAGATCCTGTTCCTCTATCTGTGGATGTCTATCGCCAGTGTATGGTCCACTGTGTGAGAACACGTGTTGATAGTGTACGTGCTACGTGTGGAGCAGCTGCCCCTATCCAAAGTGGTACTTTGTGGCCAGCACCTGGGTTATATAAAGAGTTTTTGGTGAAGGGACACTTTGCCATGGACTGAACTGAGTAAGTACATTGCCCATCCATAGTGTAGTGCAGGACTGTGTCCTGTAAAGACTGTGCCAAGGTTTGGAGAGTCCACAGAGGGTCCCCCAGTGCAGGTCTTATATTGTTGTTATTATACTTAATATGTATATGCTTTTCGTCTTTACATATAGTTTGTCTTTGTTAATGCAAAACTGTGTGTTTTATTTTCTTAGTTCCTAGTATCTTTTAAATGAGCAAATAGGGTTCAGGGCTGCTATATTGCAAATAGTCAACAGCTATTTAAGTGACTGTGATACAATTCTACAGGAGAGCGTCAAGAAATAGTTACAATGGTATTACATATTACCAAAGCAGGACCAATGCATTTGGACATGTGTAGCAAGACCACAGCCTGAAGGATGCTGGCAACATCAGATGACTACAGAGAAGATAAGAGAATCCTGTATTTGGCACTCAGTGTGTAGCATTGCCAGGGGCTATAAATACCAGATGCAAATCAAGCATACTTGAAAGGGATACCAAAAGGAAGCCTGACACACCAATGTCAAATGTAGAAATAGATCTGATGCTTGTCCAGCTGCAAGATGCCTAGGAGGTGGCCAGTCGCACTGATGAGTTTGCCAGCTCCACAAAACAAGACAACGACCTGAAGGATTCTGGCAGCCTCAGACAAAAACTGAGAAGATGAGAGAATCCTAGTTTTTATACTCAGTGGGACAGTTTGTGGCACCACCAGGGGTTATAAATGCCCCTGCAGCATGTATCCTTTGTAAAGAGAGATACTTATCAAGGAAGCATGGTTGATATACTGCTACTGAACTTGTCCACAAGGAAAGGCCTGGAGCTCCATTGCCACATGAAGAAACATATTTGCTGCTTGCCAATTTGTAAAGGTAGATAGTCACAGTGATTTGTATACATATACCAGCTATATAATGCCTGTAATCTTAACTGAGAAGACTCATGGGGATGTGTGTATAGCTGCTACATGGTAGTAGCCTCTGTCAAATAAAATGTACAGTATATTGACGGTCCAGAAAGGCCCACACTGTTCTCACTATACTGTTACAATAAGCACCGGTTTTCCCCACCAATTCCACTGATGGTCCAGGATCACTTGATGGCCAGTACAGTATATGGAAGTATAATCCTGCTTTTGAAGATAGCCCAAAGGAAGAGTTACACATTTGACCTGATCTCAGTAATTCCAGATAAATTATCCTATGCCTGTATAATCTTAAAGGGATACTGTCATGGGAAAAATTTTTTTTTCAAAATTAATCAGTTAATAGTACTGCTCCAGCAGAATTCTGCACTGAAATCCATTTCTCAAAAGAGCAAACAGATTTTTTTATATTTAATTTTGAAATCTGACATGGGGCTAGACATATTGTCAATTTCCCAGCTGCCTCAAGTCATGTGACTTGTGTTCTGATAAACTTCAATCACTCTTTACTGCTATACTGCAAGTTTGAGTGTTATCACCCCCCTTCCTTCCCCCCCCCAGCAGCCAAACAAAAGAACAATGGAAAGGTAACCAGATAACAGCTCCATAACACAAGATAACAGCTGCCTGGTAGATCTAAGAACAATACTCAATAGTAAAAAACCGTCTCACTGAGACACATTCAGTTACATTGAGAAGGAAAAACAGCAGCCTGCCAGAAAGCATTTCCATCCTAAAGTGCAGGCACAAGTCACATGACCAGGGGCAGCTAGGAAATTGACAAAATGTCTATCCCCATGTCAGATTTCAAAATTGAATATGAAAAAATCAGTTTGCTCTTTTGAGAAATGGATTTCAGTGCAGAATTCTGCTGGAGTAGCACTATTAACTGATCGATTTTGAAAAAAACATGTTTTCCGATGACCGGATCCCTTTAAGATTCAACAACATAGTGTATAGTCCTTCTTATTACCTAGAGCCCTATATCTATGAATCAAACAACCTTAATTGATTGAACAATTTCCCAATCACTGCCTTTCATAGACATAGCAAAATTAAAGTTACATACTGTAGGTTGGTTCTGGTGATATTTATACTTGATTCAGAAGCATAGGTGCTGCTGAAGCCATAGGATAAGTAGTGTTACCCTAGAAGCACTTTTCTGCATTTGAAATTATACTGTTTTAGGCGGGGAGATAAACAACTCTGTTCTTAGAGTGTCTAAGAAGTCATTGCTCCAACATGAGTGTCCTGAATATCAAGTTTTTATTGTTGACACTGTCTGCATTTTTTACATTTCTTATATCATTCTCCAATGCCAGCAGTAAATGTTCAAGCAGTAGCTGCTTTCTATCATACTAATTGCTAAAGGCATTTTTTTTTCATTCTAAGATAAGCTTTAATAACTCACTTACAGATGTATAAATCAAGGTTTCCTAGTTCTGTTGGCAAAGTCGTCTCTTTCAACTTCTGATATTAATAAAACAAGAAAGATCTCTAATTGGTCTGCTCTTCATTTCAACTCTCTTATCAGCAAACATGACACAAAGAGTTGTCAAAATCTTGCTCCCATTCTATTAAAAAGATACGCAGATACATTTATCAGATTATTAAGATCAGTTTAAACACATAGAAGATTGTGTGTGTGTGTTACAAAGGCATTAAATCTTATATAGATGAGTTAATTTTTAAATATAAACATATACAGTTGCACTGCAGTTTCATGGTAGGAATTACATCTTGTTGCTCTTCAGCTGATACAACAGCTTAGAGATGGCCTTGGGGAAAAGTGAAATAAAACCCCAAATATTATATATCAGCCTTGCTCCTTTACAATTTTGGGGAGGCTGGACTATTCTTTTCATGGCGTAATGCATACCAAGGTTTTTGTTTTACAATATGGTGCAAAGCTGTAGTAAAGAGCAAATGTAGGTGTCTAAACTATGGGTTCTTTTAAAAAAAAAAACAAAAAAAACAGATTTTCCATTTTGCGTTTAGTTAAAAAAGATGTGTCTAGCGGCAACTTTTTCCAAAACAATTTTTTTTCCTGTGTTGTTTTCTTTTTTTGGCACAGAATACATCAGAGTCTATGGATGTTTTTTATAGTGATATTTATTTATTTTTTTGCACAAACTATATGGACATTTTGTCACCATTCTTTTTCACAGCAACATTTTTAGGCGGCTTGGGAAATATTAGCCAATGGCGAAATGCTTAATTTCACTCATTGCTAATGCTCAAACATTGACTATGCCCCTCTGTTTTAAGTAATTCTAGGCAAAATTGCCTACAGAGAGGCAGAGGCAATTACACAAAATTGCTCCTAAAGTGAATGGTAGAACTGACATTTATCTTTACATTGAGTTTTGCCAGAGATACTGCCTTAACTCAAAATATTGACATTGCTTTTATAAAGCATCTTGGTATCAGGGAATCAGAAATAACCTTGGGATTTAGACCTTCCTGTGCTTATTCAGGCCCTTTAAAGTTACATGCAGCAGTAACAGATTCACTTTAATCAAGCAATACAGAATCTGACATAAGGAAACCTTCCTGTCATGTGCAGTCATACATGTGAACAAAGATTCCTCCCCAGACACACTGCTCAGCCCTAACTATCCTGATATCTCTTTTTAGGATCTGGATTTTTTTATTAGAATCTCACAATAAACACAATTACATATAAATTTCTTGTCAAAGCCAGTACTAAATACAGGGGAATCTCTTCCCATTATGACTTTATTAGTCTGATCTGGTAAAAAAGGTCATGATCATTTTTATCTGTATTAAATATAACCTGAACAGCATGAATGTCAGAATCTCGAAGATTTAAAACACCAAAGCAAATATCTCTAAGCAGCAAAAATTCATAGATCACCAATGAGTTTTTGCAGCACCTAATGTAATAACAAATGTATCCAGCCATGAAAAGTATTTTGACAATACCTTTTTAGGTGAAGTATTACATACTGATTGGCTGGGCACTAATTTTCAGACTTTCACAGAGCTAGGGAGATGTGATACATAATTCGAGTTTTCAAGGTGATTTTTTTGGGGTCAAAACTCACATTTTCGGGTAAAAAAAAAACTCAAATTTTTTGAGATTTATTATACCCCGACCCTGGAAATATCTTGAATCCAAAAATACACCATCTAAAACCTGTCAAGGTCATGTAGGAGTCAATGGCAGAGGTTCTTTAAACCATTTGAAGATGTTAATAGCCTTCATGATGTTCGAGTTTTTTTGGTCGAGAGATTTGAGGGTTTTTTTGCCCAAAACTCGATTAATTTGAGTTTTTGGGTTTCGCAACACAAACACGCTAAATCGATTTTTTTCCATTTGAGTTTTTTCATAAAAAGGAAACCATTCGAGTTGTGAGTTCATTCAAGTTCATTAGTATAAAAAGTAACAGGTATAAAAAAACTCTAGAATTCAACCTTTGTTAAATAACCCCCAATATGTTGTAAATAAAATACTGTATAAATACAGTGGCAAACTTTGGCCCAGTTCAAGTAACCATTAGCAACTTCTCAGAATGGGTCTGTCACTTGAAAGCAAACATCTGAATGGTGACTAGGGGGATCTATTTATCATGCTGTGTAAAAAGTGGAGCGACACATTACCGGTGATGTCGCTCATAGCAACCAATCAGATGTTTGCTTTTGTTTTCTAAGTGTTGAAATCTAATTGCTGATTGGTTGCTCTGTGCAACATGACCGGTAATGCTTCACTCCACTTTTTACAAAGCCTGATAAATAGGCCCCTTGGTGTTACCAGACCAGGAGTAAACGTTGTACTTCATGTGCTTCAGTACCTTGTTATAGCTTCCAGTAGCAATATTCCAGTCCACCATTATAATACTGCCTTTCCGTTGACCCTTCTGAGCAATCTTACCATCATTCTTGGGTACACCTGGGAATATATCATATGTGGGCATTTCACTCATATCACTGCTCTTTTAGTAAGGGACCCCAACACCAAACAGTATCCTTTTGCAGGATCAGGAAAAATACAATTCTTTCCACAGAGAATTTGTAGAAACAATGATTATTTGCAGTATGCATACTAATATACAGGGCAAACGTAGCCACACTGGCTGGTAAACTAACATTGATTAACTTCTACTTTCTCACTTGAACACTCATCTCTCACTTATAGGTTTAGGCCTGATGCGTTCCCCCATCAACACAATGAGTATACCCTGGGCATACCCAGATGCCCATTGGCCTTAACATTCCCTCTGCCTCTTAAAACCAGCTATGCCTACCTTTTCATTGGGCCTTTACAGTCAGAAAATCACAAGCACAAATACATCCAGCCTTTGACTAGTAGCTAAAGGTTCTACTTAAGGCCTGCCTGGTTTGACCAATATCCTCTCTTTTGTATGTTGGTAGTAAAATTGGCCAGATCTGTCCAACTTCCTTTGTACTTTACTTATACTACTTACTTAGCATTGGAATGTCCCGCACAACTTTCTTTGTGTATGTTTGTACATTAGCAGATTTATTATGCTTTAAAAATGGCCAGATTTCCATGTGGTTGCAGCTCCCTCCACACCTATAATTGCGGTATTTAGAAATGGGTGTTGGTTTAGGAGATCTCCTCCCTATCAAAGCTCTAAAGCCAGGGAGAAACAACATGTGAGATCAATGCTGTGATCAGAAAACAATTTTATCTGAAGATAAATACAGGTATGGGACTTGTAATCCAGAATGCTCAGGACCTGGAGTTTTTTGGATAATAGATATTTCTGTAATTTGGATCGTCATACCTTAAGTCTACTAGATAATCATGTAAACATTAAATAAACCCAACAGGCTGGTTTTGCCTTCAATAAGGATTAATTATATCTTAGTTTGTCAAGTACAAGGTACTGTTTTATTATTACAAAGAAAAGGGAAATCATTTTAAAAAAATTTGGATTAGTTGGATAAAATGGAGTCTATGGGAGATAGTCTTTCCATCATTCAGAGTTTTATGGATAACAGGTTTGTGAATATCGGTGTAAGGGCCTGAAGGCTCAAACTGGAGTAGCGGACCAAAGAGGAAGCTGAAGTTCAGCACAGTTCGCGGTACAATAGGATTAGGCAAAAGAATGGTCAAAGTCCAGGCAAATAGGTCAGTTCAGGCGGCAAGGGTTCAATAACGATAAACAGGCAAAGGGTCAGGAACAAGAATCAATATATATTAGCACACCCAGGAACACACGAAGTAGAACCTATAATTGGGCAATGTTTGCAGACCTTTAGGCTCCTTAAATAGGCCTCCATTGGCGCCAAAGGATAAACGTGATGTCGTCACTGCGCTGACGTAATTGCGCTGGCGTCACAGTGCCGCGCCTGGGAAGAACCGCGTGGAAGGACTGGGCGCCGCCATCTTGGACAGCAGGGCAGCGTCGGCGTGGAGGCAGGAGGTAATTCTCCCTTACAATCGGATCCCATGCCTGTAGTTCTGTAGTTAGTACCACCATATGGGGTTTACCATGTCATGGTTTGGTGTCATGACAATTTTATGATCATAACCAGATTAGAAAAAAAAACCTCTTTGTTAATTTGTATGCAAAAGACCAAATTAATGGAAATGTGCATTGATATTATGAATAAAACAGGGGAGCAGGTAATGTGCATTGATCAATCCCTTCTGTTTTTGTATAATTTGACCAATCCTTTAAATTGTAACTGGTACCCTATTAACTAGGCTTGCCAGTTCCCATTAGGAAATATACATACTGTATATTGCATTGAAAATATAAAATTACCAATACATGTTGTAAAACAGTTAGTTGTATGGGGCTTTATTGGATACATCCAAAAATGACCACTAGAGAGAATAATGAGCACAAGTGGCCTTTGCAGTAAAAAATCAGAACAGTAGCAAGCATCAGTCAAAATAAGAGTTAGCCAATGACAACTCCTCAATAACATATTTTTGCATGTATTTTGACATACAGAAATTCATATTTTAGTGCATTTTCAGACCAAGCATAAAATATAGTTATATACCCTATACTTTCTTTGAAGGTTTGAAAAACATTAGCATCTTTGACAGATAGTGTACAGTTTGTCTTCAGAACTGACTGGCAAAGAAAATGAGCATGTAATTTTATAAAGATGGCTTTTATGTACTGTAGGTGGAAATCACCCTGTAAAAATATGACACAATTAGAACTTAGTGCTGAGCTAAATATATCACAGGATAAAAAGTTTTATTTTCTCTCTATACTGCAGCGAAGGCTGTATATATGTTAATGCTTTCCCTTTTGATTTTTTTTCTTTTCAAAATTGTCTATGGAACGGCAAATAAATATTGATGAGCTTTTAATCCCCAAATATCAGAAGAACTGTTAAAACTACGGAAAGCACAAGGTCAGCGTATCGTGAGAAACATTTTTATTTGCAATGTAAAATGCCGCACATAACAAATGGGTCAGAACTGTGGCACTTCAAGGACACACTTTTATTTGTCTGGAGAAAAGTCCAACTTGTCTTAATACAAGTTTTCCTGTGTTCTGCCACTGTAACTCTTGTGTTAACACTATGCTACATAATTCATATTGATCAAATGCTGTTAACTGCCGTAGATCACAACATAGTTATGAAGCTCTGCAGGTCGCCCTGCATGAACAATCAGCACAAAGAAATGCAGCCTTATGTATTTTGGGCTATATCTGTACATGGAGAGGAAACTGCAGCACTTTATGTTACTAGAAATGAATAAATAGTGGGTAGTGGATGTTTTGATGTCTACTATAAACAGTAGCAACCAAAATGTCCTTAGTACCTTCAGCCCTAACTGATGAAAAAAAATGATATCAGTCAGTGGATAAAAGGAGCATTAAAAGGAAAATTCTGCTTGAAATTATCTTTTTGGTGAATGTATGTCTGGTGGCTTAGAAACCAAATAACCAGGCAGCAGTTTTGAAATAAGTATAGTAGAGGTCCCAAACAGAAAGAAAAGGGTGAAAAAAATTGTGTAACAAACTGTTTGAGGCAAGTAACAATAAAACTAGAAAGGCTGCTATTTTATGTTTATTAGAATAGGTCCATCTGCAATATACTAAGGGGAATATTTATCAAAAAGTGAAGTTAGAGATCGCTACAGTCCTCTAGAGTGAAATTCTGCCACTTTCCATTGATTTCTAGGGGATTTTTAAAAGAGTATTTATCAATGGGTGAAAGTGAAAGTTCATCCTTTGATAAATACACCTTTCAAAATCCCATCAAAATGAATGGAGAGTGGCGGAATTTGACTCTAGAGGACTATGGCAATCTCTAGCTTCACTCTTTGATAAATATACCCCTATGACTTTATATTAATGTGAGGTTAACCCTCAGTAAATTCCCTTAGAACTGTGAGCCTTAGAACTGTGATCCCCAACCAGTGGTTTGTAAGCAACATGTTGCTCACCAAACCCTTGTACTGCCAAACTGAGCCTCCTATAGTTTGACAGTCCATATAGGGGCTACTAAATGGACAATCATAGCACTTATTTGGCACCCAAAAACATTTTTATGCTTGCGTTGCTCCTTTTTTCCCTATTAATAAAATTGCAATCAGCCTTCATTTTTACCGGCCAGGCCAGTAAAATACTGGCCAGGTGGCAAACCTAGTTGCTCCCCAACTCCTTTTACATCTGAATGTTGCTCACAGGCTTAAATGTTTGGGGACCCCTGCGTTAGAGGAACTGCTGGCCTAGCTAGGAAGTATGATTTTTTAAGGTCAATAAGTTTCCAATACTACCTGAATTTGTGTGTAATTACATTTTTGTGAAAAGATATATGTATCTAATTATTGAATTAATTAATTAATTAATTAATTAATTAATTAACAATGAAGAAATTACACATAATACAGAAAAAACTGTGTAAGCATATTCTTCTATATGCATAGAAATATTGCATTGGACATTTCTGAAAATCAGCTCAAAGCTTGCAATTTACAATATGTTTTCTCCAACTTGTTTTTGGTTACAAAGTGAAACCATCATAAATGTGAATTCCAGGAGTCTTTTGAAGAGTTTGATATAATATATATATATATATATATATATATATATATATATATATATATATATATACCTATGATTACCCAGATGTATGACATGAAGAGGCCACAAATTATAGATTGCTCTTACATATTTTAATTCCTGACAATTATGCCCTTGCGAACGCAACTGGTTTATGTGGCATAAAAGTCCCTAAACAGTAGCATAGGGACAGAAATCCATGTGTTTTTGGAAAATATAAAATGGGTTTATATTCTTTTTACATACAAATACCAAGCCACAAATTTAGTAAAATCAGAGATTTTTAAAGTTGTCCAGAAGCATGACCCAAAATTGGCATTTTGCAGTATCTTGGGTGCAAAGAAAATATGAATACCATTGACCTTCTAAATAGGTAGGGCTAAGGTTAAATGACAACATAAGACATTCGGTCACCATACATTGGCTAAAAGGACAAAGTCTTTTTGCTCAGCATGCTTATCAAATAAATTTTTGCATTAACATTAATTTAAACAGTGTTTCAGCTCAGCAGCTCTGTTTTAGAGTCAAAAGTCTCAGTGACCCCAGGGTTAACTGACTATGCAGGTGGCACATAGGGATCAATTAGGAAGCTCAAGGCTCTCTTTGAAATACCTGTATAAAATGCAGAACATAAGGATGTGCATAACCTTCTGTTGGACTGGCTGATTACTTTAATAATTCAAATACCGTCATTAAGGATAAATAGCGTTTTTCTCCCTTTTATACAGTCATCAAGGGAGCAGATGAAGCCATATGAAGCAAAGGCTCTATCGTTCCTGGAGTCCCAGAAGAACAACAACTCATTGGGGGACACAATGAACATTCCAGGCCGGATTATGTTTCTGAGGCTCAGCCATGCAATTTCATCAGCATGAAACATCAGTAACCATCATCCATGGACTTGTGTTTTCCATGGACCTGTGTTTTGAAGGTGAACAACCATGTTAAAGATTCCCCCTATTTCTAGGTGCCTGGGGTTGAGCGGTAATAATGAGCGAATCTCTCCAGTTTTACTTGACCAAAATATTCATGAAACCATGGGAAAAATTAGCAAAAAAATTTGTGAAAACGCATTGGGTGTTCTTTCATGGCAACTTTTTCAGTGCAAAATACATTTAAGTCTATGGCTGTGTAATTTTGCTGCAAAATCCGTACCTGCTGAAATTTTTTTGCTCATTACTATCCAGTGGCCTTCCAACACATTTTGTCCTGCTTAAATCTTTTTATATTATGGACTTATCATTATACTGCGCAGATAACTCCCTTATAACAGTTTTGTTTACTTTTGGGGTCATTGACCAACTTGAGTATTTCTCCTTTGCACCAGCACATGCTGTACCTTGCATCACAAACACCAATGGAAGCACCATCAACAAATTAGGGCACAACAGAAGCATTTATATTAGCTCAAGATTGTGCATTGTTAATTCCATTTTTAGGGCAGTAGCATCTGATCAAGTTCAGTACTGAGTAAAGTTGCCACCTGGCCTGTATTTTACAAGCTTGGCCAGTAAAAAATGGTCAGGGGAGTAACTACCTGGGGTGCACCCGGCCTGCACCCCCTTAGGGCCCTCCGGACGCTGGTGCTGATGCGGAGGCGCACAGAAAACTTTGAACTCTGGAGGGGGTTGGGGGGGCCCTGCTGCATGGCCTGAACCTGGGCCCGCCCCTCCTTAGTTACATTACTGAAAATGGTGCTTGATATCCATATTATTGAAAGAGACTGTAAACATAAACTGACTATCACTAGCTAAGCTTATCTATAATTTAAAATAAACCGGAGCCCTGGATCTGCATCCACCTCGCAGTGAGATGAGGTCCCAAGAAAGACACATGGTGCTCTACCCTTTTATCTCAAAACTCACCTCTACTGGGCATTATTTAGGCCACTATTAAATTACACTTAATCCCCAGGGAGAGGAAATCACTACCTGGGTGAACATAGAACCCTCTAGGGCGTCTAAACAGGTAATACTGCCTGTATAGAAAAACACAGAATTCTCAGGGTCTCTACACATGTAAAGGTATGGGATCCATTAAACCTGTATCCAGAAATATGGAGATGCTGTCTCCAGTAGACTCCATTTTATCTAAATAATCCAGATTTTTTTTTAAATGATTTCCTTTTTCTCTGTAATAATAAAACAGTAGCTTGTACTTGATCCAAAGTAAGATATAATTAATCCTCATTGGCTGCAAAACAAGCCTATTGGGTTTATTTTATTATATTTTAGTAGACTTAAGGTCATTGCGTGTCATGACACGTTATGACATTAAGGTCATAACGTATCATTTCCATTTTCACCCCCTTATTTACCTCTTCAGTCTAAATAATGGAAGTGTATTGCTGCATATACCTTAGTCAGGCTGAAAGTAGGTCAAACATATGTTCAGTAATCTTTAATATACCAGTAAACTGTATTAAAAACAACCAATATTTCTACGTTGTATGTATGATTGTTGTGTGTGTTTAAAAATAAGAAATAAAACTTACCTTTAAAAAAAAAAAAAAAAAAAACAACCAATAATTCAGTTAAATTTTGTATTGGTCAATTTGTTTTGATTGCATGAAGGAAAGGATGGTCACCATAAATGTATAGGACTAACATATACTTTTTTATAGGTTTAAAGTTTTTATTATTTGTGGATTCTGAGTTATTTAGCATTTTATTCAGATGCTTTTCAGTTTACGATTTCTGCAATTTGGTTGCTAGGGTCCAAATTACCATAGCAATCAAGCATTGATTTGAATATGATATGAATATCAGAGGACCTGAATAGAAATATGAGCAATAAAAAAAGTAGCAGTGACCAACATTTGAAAGCTGGAAAGAGTCAGAAGAAGAATGTAGCACACCCATGGGTGAGCCTGAGAATAGTGTGATTATAGTGGGCCTCAGGCAATACAATCTTCAATGACATTCAATGCAGACAGTGGCAACCCTCCACACTCCACAGTGCCCTGAATAGTAGTAAACTCAGATCAGTCTCTCTTAGGGTGGTACAGCCTATCTTGGTGAATCCTCCCCAGCACTAAGGATCCCACGGGTTATCTTGCTCCTTGGCACTTTCTCTGCTCCTGAACTCACCCTTTCGTGTCCCTATCTGCCAGCTTGATCATTGCAAGGGTACTAACCTCAACTACTCTCCTTGGTAGAGCCAGAAAGCTGCTCACTAAATCCACTGCCTCTAACATTCACCCCTAGACCGACTATTACCCAAACTTCTGACACTAAATAAACTTTTCCTAAACAATTTCCTGGAATTTGGTTCCTATAAGAGGAGCCATCTCTGCCTGTTACGCCCTTTGCCTTTTGTATCTCACATTCTCTCACACAATCACGCACCATTTGCTCTAAATAAATATAAATACACTTACCTCTTTCCGATGTTACTAGGTGAGGTCTAGAAGGTGTTTCCCAGGTGGCACTGGATCAGATGGTATGACCAGGCATTGCAGAGTATGATGTGTCTCCATGCAGCAGGTGGAGATTTTCATGGATTATGGTTACTGATATTTCTTGCTGATGGAATTGCATGGCTGAGCCTCAGAAACATAATCCTGCCAAGTTGAATCTATGAAGGAAAAGCCTGGAATGTTCATTGTGTCCCCCGATGAGTTGTTGTTCTTCTGGGACTCCAGGAATGATAGAGCCTTTCCTTCGTATGGCTTCATCTGCTCCACATACAGTAGTTAATAGTGACTAGGCTCTTTGCTATTTGAGGGTATTACTGGTGGGTTCATTACCCAGAATCACATCTGCAATATTCATATTCATATTTTTTTCCTAGCTACTGGAGAAGAATCCTGATCGGCACCTTGGTGTGTATGGCAACATCAGACACCATCCAATCTTTTCAGTCTTGACTGGGAGAAGCTGGAATGGCAGCCAGTACCACTCTCTTTCGACCTTGGAACAGGAAGTACATGGCTGCTGAAATACTTATACTTATTGGACAGAAAATAGACATAGATATTTGCAACAAGCAACTTAAGCAGAGAAATCAAAAGTTATCTAAATTACAAAACATTACTTAATCTAAATTTGCTCAGCATGCTCTAGAGTTTCATTAAATATTTGAACTCAAAAATACTTTGTGATTGCAAAATCTTATTACACACACTGCGAATGTTCACAAAAGCCATTTGGTTGCAAGGTTTGTGATGAAGTCATTGAGGTCATAAAAGATGCAAACATGGTCACCAATGTTCGTAGGTTTCTTTGTGTAGGTTTTTTGCGCTAACGAAACATATTACATCAAGAAAGGTATCAAGAAACTCTGAATTAAAGGAAGGCATCTCCCACAGAAGTTTAAGCAAATTATTACTTTTTTTTTAATACATTTTTTCTCTGTAATAATAAAAGAGTAGCTTGTAACTAAGCTGCATGAATCCATATTGGTGGCAACACAAACCTATTGGGTTTATTTTATGTTTTAACGACTTTCAGTAGACTTAAGATATGTTGATCTACCTTACGAAAAAATAATAGATCCTATACCTGTTAATTTAGTTGGGCTTTCTGTACCAAGTCACAAACTTCTACTAAACATAGTAGTCCACATGAAGTTCATTTTAGAAAACAAATGTCTGAAAGGATTTCAAAGAAATTCTTTATATAAACAGGAGAGCACTTTTTATTCTTCCCACGTAAATAACGACCTGTTTTTTGGTGTTAATTTTTCTTTTGGAGTGTTGTAAGACTTCTGCATACAATACAACTTTATTTAATGCCACACCTTCTACTTTATTCCAGCATGCAAATAACTAAATATGTAATAAATATTTGCTCTTGACATGAATAAGTCAATAAATGGCACAGAACATATTTTTTCTTAGAAACAATGCATAATGAACTTTGCCAGATTTTTCAGTAGAAGGGGTAATCAGATTTAAGTCGGCACATTGAAAAGATTTATCCCTAAGGATATCAAGATAAAGCAATGCAATAGTTTGCTTTATTTGCAATTACAATGGGGACATAAAGCACACAAGCTGTTTTACGTTACAGATTAAAATATATTTGCAAATTACCAGGCATGGTGATATGAATCAGAGGAAATGGTTCATTTCATGTTAAAAAAACGATAATTATGTAAGTTTACATTCCATCTGCTAAATAATTTTAGCTTTGTGGTTATCTAAAATGTAACCATAAATTAAAGAGATAAGGCCTTAAATCTACTTTGAAGGTGGAGGTGGTAACTCATATTCTGATAAAAATGTATCTATACATTTACTTCCGTACATGGAATACAGATCTGATTTGCTAGATCTTTTGTGTATCGGTATGCAAATTTTTACCACATAAGGAGATGCACCTTATTTCATGTAAATTTTATAATATATATTTTAGATGACCATTTTAGATGATCCTGAAGACTAAAAACACAGGCTTTGTGCATTGTAAAGCATTGTTAACATAAAAAAACACATACATTTTTAGGATTGTTACAGGCATATTTGCTTTGTGTGTACATAGTTTTTCAAAATTTAGCACTTATCTGCTGCAGTCTATAGGGCCTGTCTAAGAGGCCAAGGTTATTGGGATGTGGCCCCCAGTTCACAGGGCACATATATCAGGTACACAAAGGGGCCCATTTACTTAGCTCGAGTGAAGGAATAGAATAAAAAAACTTCGAATTCCGAATGTTTTTTTGGCTACTTCGACCATCGAATTGGCTACTTCGACTACGACTTCAACTTCGAATTGAACAATTCGAACTAAAAATCGTTCGACTATTCGACCATTCGATAGTCGAAGTACTGTCTCTTAAAAAAAAACTTCGACCCTTTACTTCGCCACCTAAAACCTACCGAGGTGCAATGTTAGCCTATGGGGAAGGTCCCCATAGGCTTTCCTATGTTTTTTTGGTCGTAGAAAAATCGTTTGATCGATGGATTAAAATCTTTAATTGTGGTAAGTCCTTCAACTTCGATATTCAAAGTTGAAGGATTTACATTAACCCTTGATATTCGACCATATGTAAATCTGCCCCAAAATATATCCAAAAAACCTCTACATTTAAGTTAAAAAAATTATTTTTATTTAACATAGAATTAAAATAATAGGCATACAAACCAATTAATGTCCCGCCTTCATACCCACTGGTGCTTATTCATAGGCATTAACATTATTCAGTTTAACCACAGTATTTAAACCCAAACAGATCCCTCCCTTAGAGATTTAAAAACAATCACAAGTTGCCACATCAAACGCTGATGTTAAAGCAACATTACACATATGCACAATAAAGGTCTTGTTTTTACTTTATAGTATACCTACATCCAATATATTTTAGTAACACAATCTGTCAAAAAGAAAGTGTATATATATTTAAATCCCGATTAGGACATTTATAACAGTAAGTACCATAGTTTTAATTTATCTTTACACATGGATACAACGCTTATAATTATCATAAACATATTCTTATATAGAATCTCGCTATACATTATGTAAAACATGTTACGTCAAATTCATAGTTTAAACCATAAGCGAGTGTGTAAGTAAAAGATCCAAAATAGTTCCCTCTTTGCTAAAAGACCTACCAGATCTCCCCCTCTAACTCTTTAGTCTCAAATTTTCAAACCCATACAGAGAAACAGGATAGATTACTTTCATTACATGAGCAAAATGTCTCGCTATATTACCCTTTTCAACAGCTTTTGGATTTCTTATTTGGCTAAAATGTTTGCGTATCCATTCCTTTAGTTTTCTATTTGTGCAGCCCCCATATTGCTTTTGGCAATTTAGGCATGTCACTAAATAGATCACTGTGGATGTATTGCAATTTATGTAGTCCTTTATTTCATAACTGGTATTTGTTACAGTTGACTTAAACTCCTTGGAAATTTTGATGTGCTGACATGTTATACATCTACGAATGCCACATTTATAGCTCCCCTCAATCCCCAATGGTGACAATAAATCCCTCAATGTATGGGATCGTCTAGGGACACTATTTAAACCTGATTTTAGTTTTTTATGAAAGTCATCATCTGCGTATAAGCTAGGTAAATATCTCTTAATTACATCGTTTTTGGCTAATAATATTTTTTGCTGTTTTTGTCTCTGGGTTTATTTATTTATTTGGCAAATAATGAGAGAAATGTCAGGAAAGTCGTGCAAGTAGGGTTGCTGCTTGTTTTTCTATCTTGCCCAACAAGTAGTTTATTTGTAGTTCCCACTAGTAAGAGACACTAAGTTAAAGTGTACAAGATACCCAGTCTTACACTACAATTTTGCAATTCACAGGAAGTTAATATTGTTCAGTTTATGAAAAGGTTCTGAAATAGAGCAAACATGACTGATACAATTTTCATATCCTAGAAAATGTTTCTAGGACTAGGACTATTCCTATTCTTATCTGTATTTGTAGAGGGCTTTCAGCTAGAATTTAGACTACATCACTTAAAAACACAGGGAATTGCTGAATCTCCTTTCAACCCCAGTCAGAGAGATCAATGATCTATTTTAAAATGCCAAAACAGTTTTACATACTATAACTGACAAAATAATTATATCCTAGTAGAGTAGAATATATATGGAAGACACTGAAAATAATCCCTACTTTTTAATAGGGGATATATTCTGCATATTTCAATTTAAAACTGATTCTTTCACTACTATTGTGGAACTGTGACCTCGCTTTTTGAAATAGCTCAGTCTGGTCGCATTCATGACATTATCAATATAACTTTAGATTTCTTCCCCCATATATCTCTTTCTAGGAATTTTTCCAGTGTATCTTGCTGTGTGATCTTATAGTAAGTTGAAATGACAACCCAGCCAGAAGCATTTCCTTGCTTTTGCTGAAAAAGCTTGGTATGAAGCAAAAGCACATGGATAAGTTACATAATCATGTTGGCTTGAATGCTGAAAATGAATTTCTGAATGCTCTGAATTCTTAAAAGTCCCTCCATCATAAGTATTCTCATAATTACTCTAACTTTTTTTAAAAAAAATTATGACCAGAACCTTTTTCTATAATAGAAAACTTATAGTGAGATTTAATGCCAAGTGCAACTATCATATGCTATCAATTCCAGTTTAGGGTCAGGGCACACGCTCAGAATCGGGATGATTAGTCGACAGGCGACAAATTTCCTCTTCTTCTGGATGACTAATCTTCCCAAACTGCCTCCTGCCGGATAAAAGTAAATCGCCGGCGGGATGGCACTCGGAGTGCTTCATTTTCTGATGTCGCCCGAAGTTGCCTCCCGAGGAAACTTTGGGGCGACTTTGGAAAACAAAGCGCTCCGAAGTTGAGTCAAGGCAGAGGGTGATTAATTGGTATACCTGGAGAGGAGAGTGAAAAGGGCTCAGTGAGAAGCCTGTATGTTCCAGACTGTGGAAGCCACCCTGAATGTTGAAAATCCCAAAGAGAGAGTAAAAGTTGTAAATGCGTGATGTTGAAATGCTAATGAACTGTGTTCTTGTGAAATTATGTTGGGAATAGTTGCCTGAATAAACCTTTGTTTTTGCCGAAGATGTGATGTCCCTGTTTTTATGGTTACCTGTCTACCATTGCTAATTTTCCCCCAAACTGCATATAATGGGCAGCCAGCTTGTCACAATAAATATATTGTGGTAGAGTGACTGAGGAATTGGTTAAAAAGGTGTGTTTTTCCTTTAATTTCTCCCCAGTAGAAGATGTAGGCACCAGGAATAAACAGAAAATAGCTTCTCTGTTTAAAGGCTTTGGTGGCCAGGTCCTGGAGGATGGAATATTCTGGAAGGAACAGGCGAGCCATGTGCTCCGATCCAGTAGTCCAGCTCATGGATTAGAGCTCTCTTTCCACAGGAAGGCTGTCCTGTGGAAAGGTACTTAATTCTAGAAAAGTTGTAAGGAAGGTCTCTCAGAGCAGGGCACAGAGCAGGAAGGCTGTGAGGAACTCCCAAGGGTGCTGGGGTGCTATATTCCACTGCAAGGAGCAGTGGGAGCCCAAGACCAAGTGACAGAGAATCAATCATCCCTGTGTGTAAATACACTGCCTTTAAAGAGAAGAAAGTGTTCTGGATACCAAAAATATATATACATATATTTAAAACCCATTCATCGGCATAATCCCATCTCTAAAAATCTAAGGGACACAACAAAGTGGAGGGGATATATTCAAAATATTTAAAAATCAGATATTTAGAGTCCATGGTTAGAAACTAAATATTGCCATAATCCAGTTTACAGAGTAAAACTCATAAGCAAATTAATCTGCGTAGCATACACAACTGGCAGCAATCTTCTTACCAGGAAGTAGCTTAGACATACAATCACAAATGTCCTAAATACAGGTTATGAGTTTTCAATATTAAGCTACAATTTTATTTTTCAACCAAACTAAGTCAAAAGACAAATATTGGATGTGAATCTGAATGAACAGTTGATTTTATTCAGATGCATACATTTTCACAAAAGTGAAAAAAAGAGAGAAATCTCACATTCACTTCAGTGTTTTGGAGTGAGAAAAAATGGGCATTGACTAGTGATGAGCAAATTTGGGGCGTTTTGCTGAAAAATTCACGAATTTCCAGCGAAAATCTCGAAACAGCGCCTGCATCTCGTTTTTGATACCGATGTGCTTTTTTTGGACGCCGGCAAAAATGCATCAGCGTCCAATTGACTTTAATGCAATTGGAGTAAGGAAAAAAAGTCATCCATAGACACATATATATTTTGCTACAAAAACTCGCCCATAGACTCTAATATATTTTGCTACAAAAAAGTTGTCGCAACACAAAATTAATCATGACAAAAAGTCTCCTATAGACTTGTTTTTGTTAATGGTTTTGCGAATTTTTCAGTGAAGCAAAACGGAGGCATATGTGTCTTGCTATTTGGTTTCTGACAATGCTGATTGATCACTGACCATCTTACCACTGTACATTTTTATATTTGTATGGAAGAGAAGATTTACTCCATTTCTGTTTTGCAACAGACTATAATAGATTAATAGCAACTTGTTGGATAATACCCCTGTATGCTTCCAGTAAGTGTTGCACTACCCACTGGGATACCAGGAAAACTCTTAGTGGACCCAAGTGTCAGTGGGCTCTCCTTCTTTTATCCAGTAAAATCATTCCATAATTCTGCATGAGAACATAAAAGCTAAATGGAAGAAAGAAGATGGAGAGAAGACTGTGAATAAATTGTTTGAGGAAGGAGATGAGGAAAAATTGTTTGGACAGTGGATTTATAGTGTGAGGTTCTCTACCGGGCCCCTGGTATCCCAGTCTGATGAAATATTTTTTCATACAATGTAGATTGTGTTATAAAACACAGTTATTTCAGTAAGCTGTTTCAGGTAGTATATAAGGTTTGCTGCCGTTTGTAGCCCTCCCACATATTGTAATGCCCATAGTATTTACATGTGCTAAGCAGACAATGCTTCTAAAGTGAGACCAGTCTGAAACACCTTCACTCTTTGATAAATACCCCTATGTCTCAGGTTCTGAATGGGTCTTTCAGCCATGGAGCAACTGTAAATTTCTCATGTCAATCTCAACTAATATTTGCTTAAAAAAACATTTAAGTACAATATTTTCAATATAATGTGGGTATGGATGCACCGAATCCAGGATTCGGTTTGGGATTTGGCCAGGATTCAGCCTTTTTCAGCAGGATTCTGTTCAGCCAAATCCTTCTGCCTGTCTGAACCAAATCCTAATTTGCATATGCTAATTAGGGGCGGGGGAAATCATGTGACTTTTGTTACAAAAGAAGGAAGTAAAAAATGTTCTCCCCTTCCCACCCCTAATTTGCATATGCAAATTAGAATTCAGATTCCGTCTGGTATTCGTCCAAATCCAAAATAGTGGATTCGGTGCATCCTTAATTAAAAAAAAAAATTCTGCTTACACCCAGTATATTTTTTTCCACCTCTGCCTTGGAGTTCGCAAATTCTTCCTCCAATTTTTCAAATCTACCAATCAAACCTTTCCCCACAACGTAGTGGAACTCGTTCTTGCTTTTTTAGGTAGGCTTGAGATTTTTAAATCCAGGGGCAAAACTACAAAGGAAGCAGACCGTGCAGCTGCGGGGGGGGGTATAGGGGGAACCATGAGGCCCAAATAAAGAGCAATTCCAACATACATTGGTAAAACAGGACAACCTCTGGATATGTTGGGGGCCCTAAAATAATTTTGCCCTGTAACATCTATTTAGGTCACTGTCCACATCCTTTATCCATGTATTTCATTCACAAGTAACTTTAATACCATTAAACTGTTAAATTAAGGTATACTGGACAGTATAGCTTTTCATTTTAGTAGTTACTTAGACTTTTATTATGCAAAGAAAGTGTTTTCTGTGGGTTCCCATTTTCAAATTCCTGCATTACTAGTTTTCTATATATAAGTATAATATACACAACTGCTTCAGTCTCTGCCTTGCTCTTTCTTTTCTCACAGGAAAAACAGCATTTGGTTGCCTTTATAACCAGCTGAATGTAACAGAAAATTACTACTGGCTTTTCCTAAGGGAAAAAAGCGGCCCAGTTTATCTTTTTTTTTCCTGTACAAAAATGGAAACATAACAAAGCAGTGGAATTCTGCATTGCGGCCACATAAGGGTCTAAGTTGGATATCCAAGCATCTATTAGTATAGCCTTTCTGTTTTAATTAGTGCCCCACATTATTAGACCAAGCACAACTACATTATGCAACCCAGTTATGGCTGGAGGGATTAAATTATACAGCCAAGTCAGCACATCATCTGCTCACAAAATACATTCTGGGTTCATTACATTCTAAAATGGCTCTGTAAAATGACAAGGATTTGTATGCTCATCAGGTCACATAACAATCACTCTCGTTTCTCCTGTCACTAATAAAACAATCTTTTGATATATATATGTCTTTCAAAAATTGTATCTGGATATTTACTTTGAATATGAAATAACCATTGGTCATATCATATAGCATAATTGCCTTTTATTTTTGCCCATTGATAGAAGGGTTGCAAGAAAGTGGAGTGAATCATAGCATATTCAATACAATTGTCATGAAGCTGAAAACATCATGTTGTTATTCCTATAGTTTGTTCATACTGTAGCTAAACCTTCATTGTTATTTATTTACAACAATATTTTGTAGGTCAATAAAATGAGATGAAACAGCAGCACAGGAACATGATTGTTCAATTGATGGATTCATTTATTGAAAAATACTCTTCTAGCATTCAGCTGTGATAATAAGCCTATTTATGCCATATTATATGGCTATATTTACCTTTTTTTATCAAACCCTTCCTGATCCGTGAGTTTAAATGAGGCAATTACAGACACTGTTGGTGGATAATTTAAATTGAGTGCAGCTTGTAACATAAGCACTGTTTAAGAACACCCTGTATCAGCGGTTCATCTTCATATGGTTTACCTATACAAAGGTTTAATAAGGTTTACTTAGCTGAGCAAACAGTTAAAGGAGAAGGAAAGGTTAAAACTAAGTAAGCCTTATCAGAAAGATCCATCTAAATATACCAGTAAACCCCCAAAGTAGTGCTGCTCGGAGTCCCCTGTCAAAAGAAACACTGCATTTCTTTCCTTCTATTGTGTACTCATGGGCTCCTGTATCAGACTTCCTGCCTTCAGCTTAAACCTCATTGCCCTGGGCAAGAGCATGCTCAGTTTGCTCCTCTTCCCCCCGCCCCTCCCTTCTCTACTGTAATCTGAGCCCAGAGGAGGGAGAGACTCAGGCAGGAAGTGATGTCACACCACGTTAATACTGCAGCTCCTATCCTAAACAAACAGAGAGTTTCTAGAGCTTTTTACTCAGGTATGGTAAAACATTCTACAGAATAAATATAGCATTCTAGCTTGCACTATTGCAACTAATCTATTGGCAATAAAATGCCTCCGTAGCTTTCCTTCTCCTTTAATGATGGTTCATTTGTGTTTATCGCCGTTCCTTAAGCAGTGTGTCAAGCAACAAATCTACAGTTACCAATTTTATTTTTCCCCAGTATGAAATTTACTGTGTTTTGCATATTTAGATAAATCTGTTGAGTTTCCTGATGTATAGTTTCATTGAAATAATATATTTTATTCTCTCTCAAATACTATAGCTTGTTTGTTAGTCATTTATATTAAATGTGATTTTTGTTTCTATGAATGTAGCTAATCTTATTGCCATTTCTAACCAGGGTGAGTATGTTATTATACTGACTTATGTAACAGGTGTATGGGTCAGGGTCTTCCTAAACCTTCCCTTGGGTTACCATCCACTGGTTTTTCTACCCGGCAAGGGGTTCAATTCCCAGCAACTCCCGGTAGGCACAATATAATTAGACTCTTTATGCTCAGGTGGGGCCCTCGCTTATGGTATGGAGGAAGGGATTACCATACTGGTATTTGCACACACACTATTCACTCTTGATCAAATAAACTTTGGGCGCCAGTGGTTCTTTAAAACAGCAGGACATTTATTGAACTGGTGGTACACTTCATGAAGTAAGTAGTGGCAGCAGGTCATTTACACAAATGGATTACTCACGGATACTGTCTGATCCTTTGTTAGTCAGCTTTGTGAATTGAGCTGCCTGTCCTGCCTTTGGTGCACATTCCCCATTGAAGGTACCTCACAGCTGGTCTCATGCTCCAAGGATCTCTCTATTCCTCAGCCAAACCACTAAAGTCCCTAACCTGGCGGCAATGTCACCGCAGGGTGCTAACCCTTCACTAACTCCTTGTTGGAGCCTTGGCTGCTCACTAACTTTCCTGAACTTTCATGAACTCCTATAGTGACCTATTACAGTTTCTGACCTGACACTCACTTACTCCTATACTGAGGCCTACTTTCACCTCAGGCTCAAGTAGCACACCCCACTTCCAATGGGTGCACTGGACAGAGACAAAACACACGGCAACATCCCTTTTTATAACCTCTGGGGAACTACTCCCCCTCCCCTTTGGGAAAAATGACCCAGACTCGCTTGCTAAGGACCCAGCCTAGCTGGCCAACACTTTCACTGGGGCATGAAAAACCTTTACTCTTTTCAATAGTGACATCTACTGGCCAGTCACTGAACTGCCAACAGAATACATTCACATAGGAAAAATGAAACCAAAGAACATTAAGGTGAGCAAAACATTTACACTCCTTATTATCATCAGAATGATAAACTGACAATTCTAGCTTCTCCATGTAATGGCCATAATCCAGCATATCTCACTAAACGTACTAGGGAAAATAGCTCACAGCTGCAGCCTATCTGAGATTCTATGACCTGAAACCTTGGCATTAAGCCTCAAAATGGGAATTACTTATTATTACACTATATAAAATAAGGGAAATTGCACAGTTGTTGCATTTCCCTATTGTTCAAAGCAATTTGGATTTATAAATGACCCCAACTTTGTTTTACAATACAGAAAATCACCCTATTTTAACGTGTTCTATTAAATAGCAATGTAAACTCTTCTGGACCATAACACCAATATTTCTTGGCCTCTATCTCATTCCAAGGAGAACATAAGACTGAAACTGGGTACCAGTTAGAACCTCATCAAACCCTTAACATTTCTTCTAAAATAATACAAAATTCTTCTCTGTCCTTTTCATTATTCTTGAAATGCAATTCTATGGAGCTTTCCAATTTGCATTCATATGAAAAATATCAGTAGTTTTATGTTGTTTTTTGTGACGTTGCTTAGAATGACCTTTTCTTTCATTATGCAAAAAAAAGGTTAGCGATCCTCTTTAACTCACATATTCATGTGTCTCTAAAATAAGATGATCAAAGACAAGCTTGGTGCCTTTTGGGATAAAGGTAGATGTATAAGTAAATGTTTCCCCATCTTTAATATAGGGATAGTAGGAGTAACCTTACATCTATTGCTTAGTAAAGACTCTTGGGGGCACATTTACTTAGCTCGAGTGAAGGATTAGAATGAAAAATACTTTGAATTTTCAAGTATTTTTTTGACTACTTCGACCATCAAATTGGCTACTTCGACCTTCAGCTACGATTCGAACTACAAATCGTTCGACTATTCGACCATTCGATAGTCGAAGTACTGTCTCTTTAAAAAAAAACTTCGACCACCTACTTCGCCACCTAAAACCTACAGGGCACCAATGTTAGCCTATGGGGAAGGTCCCCATAAGCTTTCCTAGCAATTTCTGATCAAAGGAAAATTGTTCGATCGATGGATTAAAATCCTTTTGAATCGTAAGATTCGAAGGATTTAATCGTTCATTCGAACGATTTTTCCTTCGATCGTTCGATTGAGCGAATTGCGGTAAATCCTTTGACTTCGATATTCGAAGTCGAAGGATTTAACTTCGATGGTCGAATATCGAGGGTTAATTAACCCTCGATATTCGACCCATAGTAAATGTGCCCCTTGGTGTATTGTATCATACCCTTATGTAGTGGCTAAATTCCTTAGCAACTCAAAAATGTAAATTTAAACAGCAGATTGTAGCTTCCCCTCAATATTCTACTAACTGACCAGAAAAAGAAAAGGGCTTCAATAATGTTTAAACAGGAGAGAAATGAACACAAGGAAATATATATATAATAACATTACAAAAGCATGAGACACCATTGCAGTATGTTATATAACATAAACAACTTCATACACATACTGTATTTTCTAGGTTTCGACTCCTTACATTAATATCTTTATAGGGAGGAGGTGTCGTTTCCAGTTTCAATAATGTGCTCATGATTTCAATTACTGATTCATTTTACATTCAGTTGATTGATACAACGTTACATTAAGGTAAGCGCTAATATGCACTAATAAAGGAAACACACTTTGCCAGGAGAGCTAGGGATGTACCGAATCCACTAAGTGGGATTCGGCTGAATCCCTGAATCCTTGATGAAAAATTTGGCCGAATACCGAACTGAATCCGAACCCTATTTTGAATATGCAAATTAGGGGCAGGGAAGAAAAAAATGCAAAAAACCCATCCTTTTTGACGAAAAGTCACATGATTTTTCTCGCCGCGCCCAATTTATATATGGAAATTTTGATTTGGATTCGTTTCGGCCAGGCACAAGGATTCGGCCGAATCCAAATCCTGCTGAAAAGGTCAAATCCTGGCCGAATCCCGAACCAAATCCTGGATTCAGTGCATCCCTAATTATAATGTTTGTCTTGGCACTAAAAAGGTTCATTGGATGTAAATCATTAAATGATCTTAAAATTTTGTTTTATGGAGAAAAAATTAAGTTATCACTTTTCATTACAAATGTCCAGGGGACCTTAATAAAGACAAGAGAGTTAATATAATGCCCTACACATGAGCCCACTGTAAAATTAATGTTCTATAAGTTATGAAATGTCTGGAGAAAACCAGTTACCCAAAAAAAAGTTTGTTAGGACTTTTGTAGGCAATCCCGCTTCAAAAAAGGAAAAGTCGCTAGTGTTTTTGGAACTTTAACTTTAATGCATTTTCGGCACACAGGATATGATGTAAGTGACAGAAGATTGAGGAAGCTCTAGCTTCTTTTTAGCACTTTGTCTGGTCTGAATGTGTTGGCCTTTCTTTTGATTAAACTGACCATTCAATTAGATTGCAAACACCAATGAGGCAGATACTGATGTAAAAGAATGGCTGAACTGCCTCTAAGTTCTGCATAATACTGTATGTTGTAAGGGTTGATATTGTTTTTTGTTTTTCTCAATATAGTATTCATGGAATTCATTTTCATTGATTAAATGGAACAATTTTGTCAGAAAGTTGGAGTTTAAAAAACAATGTAATATGTAATAAACTGCCTAAAATAACTTACACTTTATCTCCAACATGATAGATTAATTCATTTCAAGAGGCTGATTACTTTGTTAAATAATTGAGATGGGGCTAAATTCTTTTCGAAATTATGAAAAGATCTCTTGCTCGGAAAGCCACAGCTACCAAGCATTCCAGATAATTAATCCTACCTATATCTTGCAGTCAATTACGTGGCAGGTTTTTATAGGGTTGTTACATTGTTCCCTTTCCTGATGCAGTCTTTCCTTGTTCTCCATATTGTTTTTTGAATTTTCAAATGATGAAACGTGCCATTAAATATGAATACTAGCTCTGTGAACAATAAAACGTAATTGTAGCTCATATGTTTTAATTAAACAGCTGTAAGATATCTGATTATGACTTTGGAACTCATGCAAACTCACACAAATCATTTGCAGACATGTTTTATAGCAGGAAACTGTTGATAATTAGTTCTGAAATCACTATGAAACATGATTTTAACCCTGTTTATTTGGAAATGTTACTTCAACGGTATAAGTAAGTAATAATATTAATAGCTCTTGTTACATGAAATAATAAAAATATGTTACTTATTTCTAAGGCAATTGTGATTTACATTTTCTATAAACATCTGTTTACCTGAAAAGGAACATTTTACATTTATTTAGTAGAGCGGAATGGCTGCTACCTTATAGAGTGTTAAAATGAGATATTAAAATATCTTCTGGGACTTTTGTAAAAACATTGGAACCCTCTGGCCCTTAATTAGGCATGAGACAAAAATTGGAATGTCTTATTCAGTATCAATTAGTGCATAATTTACTTCAATTAGAATTCATTTCACATGAACAGTAAAATCAGCACCATCCAGAAAGGAAATATAATTGCATAAAGAATATTCTTTATAATAACTATTTTTAATAACTTATTATTAGTTTCTGTTTTTAACATTTTTGCATAACGTTAAAAATACCTTGTCTTGCAAGTAGACGTTACATTCACTTATTTTCATTTTTATGAATATTCAGTATAACTTATAGGCATACTTTGGCTTATTCTGTGCAGGAAAACTCATTAGTCTCCTTTTATTAATATATTTATGTGAATGAATCTGAGTAGCTATAATTACTTTGATGAGCTAACCTTATCTATATACGCTGGCCTCTCTAAGCATATAAAAAAAATCTAATAATAACTGTTGTACAAAGTAATTCTCTGACATGAAAGATTTGTGTGTTTTATTCTACAACAGTGTATTGTTTTGCAATTCCATAATTGATCAGTATATCAGCCTTTTATTTCTATAAGATATAATGATATTTTTTATCGCAGTGAGGCCTTCATTATTAATGCTTTTTGTACTTTAAGGATTGAAGTTAGACATTTTTTCAGGCAAAATAGATATTGGAAAATTGAAAGCAACACAAAATACCTGACTATACAATTAGGGATGTAGCGAACCGCCGCCAATGTGTTCGCGAACGCCGTTCGCGAACACCGGCAAAATTTGCGAACAGTTCGCGAACAGTTCGCAAACTTCGAACATCCGAAAATCGTTCGATTCGAACGATCGAAGGATTTTAATCGTTCGATCAAAGGATTTTCGTTCGAATCGAACGATCGAAGCCATTGGATCGAATCAATCCAATGGCTTCGATCGTTCGATTCGAACGAAAATCCTTCGATTTTAGAGATCGAATGGTCGAATGGTCGAACGATTTTGACGCGAACGCCTATTGGCGAACGTCGCGCGACGTTCGCGAACTTGCGGCGGACGCGAACAGCCGATGTTCGCGCGAACAAGTTCGCCGGCTAACAGTCCGCGACATCCCTATATACAATCACAAAAACCTGACGGGTTACAGAAGGCCGAAGAGCCTTAATATATTCAGCATGTGTCCTATACTGCTACAGTAATTTGTTCTCTTTTTAGAAGCACCAGCCAACACTGTGATTTATGAAAGCAAATAAAAAAAAACATCCATTTTATCCGTACAATGGCGCTTGTAACAAAGCAGGGAAAGACTTTGATAAATAAATGCATTTCTGAGTAACAGCATTTTTATGAAGCTGTGTGTCTTAATAGATATATGCTGTGGCCATGAGATAAGAAAGAGTTCTCCACAAAATCTATCCATCTAAAATAGATTTATGGGGTTTTTTTTACAAAATTTGGCTTTTCTTTGTCCTAAATTTTTTTTATTCATGATTATGGTTAATTAATGCAGATGGAGCAGACCTTTTTGGGGCATCTAGTTCATACACAGTATCCATGGCGCACCATTCATTTCAGTGATGTGCGTATTTGTGCTAGGTGTGCGCCATTTCTTGTGGATTGCCACTGGGAAGATTTAGGTTTCTCCCTAAGATTGCACTATTAAGATAAGGCTGAATGGCAAAAAGAAAATTGAATAGATTTGGGGTTAACAGTCACAATAAAAAAAGGAATACAGTAATACAAAAATAATGCGTTTAGTTGCCATAACTTGCTTTCACATTAGAATTTTTAAAAAAAAAAACATTCACAGTGGGCTAAAATTAATTTATGGGACAAAAGAGATGGTACTTAATGGGGGTGCCCAGTTTCAGATGTGTGTCCTGTAGGGATGTAGCGAACTGTTCGCCGGCGAACTAGTTCGCGCAAACTTCGACTGTTCGCGTCCGCCGAATGTTCGCAAACGCCGCGCGACGTTCGCCAATACGAGTTTGCGTTCGATTTGAACAAAAATCGTTCGACCATTCGACCATTCGATTCCGCTAAAATCGGAGGATTTTCGTTCGAATCGAACGATCGAAGCCATTCGATCGAATGAAATCATTCGATCGAATGTCTTCGATCGTTCGATTCGAACGAAAATCCTTCGATCGAACGATTAAAATCCTTCGATCGTTCGAATCGAACGATTTTGCGAATGTTCGAAGTTCGCGAACTGTTTGCGAACTGTTCGCATTTTTTGCCGGTGTTCGCGAACGGCGTTCGCGAACACATACACGGCAGTTCGCTACATCCCTAGTGTCCTGGTGAAATAAAATTTTTTTTTAAATAATTTAGGTAATACATTTAGGATTTTTATCACCATTTTTCGGTGATGTCTGACATATTACTTCATCTGTTTTGAACCAAAACTCCTTGCTGGATTTGTAATTCAACAACATTGGAAAGGTTGATGCATCATGCATTGGCTGATGTGCATCAGAAGATATTATTTTCATACCTACCCAATCATGAACCGACTGATATCCATAGTACATGGATATCAGTTCCCAAACATACCTTACCTTAAATCATGTGATGCGATTTTATTAGTGCATTATGGCCAGCATAACTCCAGCACTGCTTAAGAAGGATGTTTGTTTTTTTTTCTCCCAAAAATATGTCTTTATAATACTATAATCTAGCAAAACATGCACATAATAAAATGTGAAGCATGGCAAATACAACTGAAAATTTCATGTTGTGACTGTAGTTAAAACAGCAGTAAAACTGAATTATCTAGCCTTAAATGAATATGCCTTGTGACTGAATGCCATTGTTGACTTAAGCAAAAAAATTTGGATACATTTTGGATAAAAGAAATGCAAATAATTAAGAAAACAAAACTGCTTGTGAATGTTTATATCTATATAATATTAACTATGAAATGTAAGATGACCTTTTTCTTTTAATTTTAAAGAGGGAAGCACCTAAAACCAGCCAATATAGCACAAGTATGATATAAATAAATGGTACTGCCATAGGTCATGTCCAGTAATCACTTTTTCTTACAAGCCACAGTCCCATTTCTATTGGTACAGGTATGGAATTCTTTACCCAGAAAGTTCCAAATTACGGGAAGGCCATCTTCATCATTTTATCCAAATACAGTAATTAAAATTTTTATGATCTCCTTTTTCGAAAATTATCAAACAGTACCTTGTACTTGATCCCAACTAAGATTCAGTAAATCTTTATTGGAGGCAAAACAAGCCTATTTGGGTTTATTTAATATTTAAATTGTTTTTAAAGGGATACTGTCATGGGGAAAAAAATTCAAAACGCATTAGTTGATGCTTTGGCAGAATTCTGCAATGAAATCCATTTCTCAAAAGAGCAAACAGATTTTTTTATATTTAATTTTGAAATCTGACATATTGTCAGGTTCCCAGCTGCCCCAAGTCATGTGACTTCTGCTCTGATAAACTTCAGTCACTCTTTACTGCAAGTTGGAGTAATATCACCCAAGAACACTAGGAAGGTAACCAGATAGCAGCTCCCTTACACAAGATAACAGTTGTCTGGTAGATTTAATTACAGCAGTTAATAGTAAAATCCAAGTCCCACTGCATCACAATCAGTTACCTTAAGTTGGAGAAACAATAGCCTGTCAGAAAGCATTCCATCCTAAAGTCCTGGCTCTTTCTGAAAGCACATGACCAGGCAAAATGACCTGAGATGGCTGCCTACACCCCAATATTACAACTCAAAAAAATATTTGCTGGTTCAGAAATGAAATTTTATATGGTAGAGTGGATTATTTGCAGTGTAAGCAGTGCAGTGTTATTTACATAATAAAAATCATGACAGAATCCCTTTAAGACTTGAGGTATGGTGATCCAATTTACAGTAAGATCCCTTATCCCAAAAACCACAGGTCCCAAGCATTCTGGATAACAGGACCTATACCTACAGTACAGACATTTTATGTACATTATCTTAACCAAAAAACATACTAGATGAATAAAATAAATGGATTGTTTCTTTATATTACATACTTTGTGTATTTTCAATAGAATTACTTAATTTGATAGTTGAGCCCCTGCATTGTCCTTAAGTGTTTTGCATAAAGGGTATGGCAAGTTTATGGTACCAGAACAACTGTACCAGATGTTTGGAGTACAATAAAATCCATCAGTGAAACTGATTCTACACAGTACATAGTTTCCATGTTTTATGTAGATTTACTAAACTTTTGCCTAAATAGATATGCCACTGTATTGCCATTCACACGTGCAGACCCAGTTTGTGACCTTCATGGTGGTACAATGTGCACAATTCTGATTGTATAAGTCAAACAACCTTCTCAAAAGATTCAGAAAGCCGTCTAGCCAGCTAATGGGCTTTTTAAGTTGGATGGATATGGAGTAGGTTATTCCTGTCCTGCTCATCGCAGAAAGTCCTTGGCAATTTATATGTATTTTGTTTCCTCTGTGATCTACATCATAACCCCTTAATAATCCCTTCATTACTGTGGTCATATTTTCACTGCCTTAAACGTCAGGGAACTGGCATGGTGTATATATGGGGGTCCCCACCCTTTTTTACCTGTGAGCCACATTCAAATGTAAAAATAGTCGGGGTGCTATGATTGTAGCCCCAAGTGGACTGACAGCCTACAGGAGGTTCTGTTTTGCAATACACCTGTTTTTATGCAACCAAAACTTGCCTCCAAGTCAGGAATTCAAAAATAAGCACCTGCTTTGAGGCCAATGGAAGCAACATCCTAGAACTTGGTGAGCAACATGTTGTTAATTTACTAGGGGCAGAAAAAGTATTATTTCCAAGACACAATTATAATTAATCTTCCTTTGGTCTTATATTTGCTCTGCAGTGCAATAGTTTTCAAATACAATTAGGAGGTACCAACTAGAACTGGTCATATACTGTACACAAAGATCTGTTTGTCTGGCCAGGTCACCAAACAAACAAGTGTTGGCCACCTGGGCCCCATACATAGGCAAAGATTCTTCCATCTTGGTCGAGAATAAGCCAGTCACTATCCATCTGCTCATGTTGAGTATAAATTAAACTCATAAATAAAAACCTATAAGTTTTCCTTTATTAAATACAAAAAAATTACATATTATTGTTCTATTATGCTTGCATTGAAATTATAATAGCTGCACACTATCAAAGGGATTGGTTAGTGCAAAAACCATAAACTTTTCACAGAGAAACTTAGAATTTAGTACTTTTTTTTTGCTGCACCTTAAACATTTCTCCTCTACATAGTAACATAGTAACATTGTAAGTAAGGTTGAAAAAAGACACGTCCATCAAGTTCAACCTTTTAGTTTTTTTTTTTAATCTGCCTAACTGCCAGTTGATCCAGAGGAAGGCAAAAAAAACCCATCTGACGCCTCTCCAATTTGCCTCAGAGGGGGAAAAAATTCCTTCCTGACTCCAAAATGGCAATCGGACTAGTCCCTGGATCAACTTGTACTATGAGCTATCTTCCATAACCCTGTATTCTGTCACTTGCTAAAAAAGCCATCCAACCCCTTCTTAAAGCTATCTAATGTATCAGCCAGTACAACTGATTCAGGGAGAGAATTCCACATCTTCACAGCTCTCACTGTAAAAGACCCCTTCCGAATATTTAGGCGGAACCTTTTTTCTTCTAATCGAAATGGGTGACCTTGTGTCAGCTGGAAAGACCTACTGGTAAATAAAGCATTAGAGAGATTATAATATGATCCCCTTATATATTTATACATAGTCATCATATCACCCCTTAAGCTCCTCTTCTCCAGCGTGAACATCCCCAATTTGGCCAGTCTTTCCTCATAGCTTAGATTTTCCATACCTTTTACCAGCTAAGTTGCCCTTCTCTGTACCCTCTCTAATACAATAATGTCCTGTTTGAGTGATGGAGACCAAAACTGTAGGGCATATTCTAGATGGGGCCTTACAAATGCTCTGTACAGTGGAAGAATGACCCCCCTCCTCCCGTGACTCTATGCCCCTTTTAATACAGCTCAAGACCTTATTTGCCCTTGATGCTGCATTGCTTGCTACAGCCAAATTTATCATCTACAAGGACTCCTAGGTCCTTTTCCATAATTGATTTGCCTGGTGCAGTCCCATTAAGGGTATAAGTGGCTTCGATATTCTTACATCCCAGGTGCATGACTTTACATTTATCAACATTGAATCTCATTTGCTACTTAGCTGCCCAGATTGCCAGTTTGTCAAGATCATGCTGCAAGGATGCCACATCCTGGATGGAATTAATTGGGCTGGATAGTTTTGTGTCGTCTGCAAACACTGATACATTACTTACAATACCCTCCCCTAAGTCATTAATGAACAAGTTAAATAAAAGTGGACCCAATATCGAGCCCTGAGGGACCCCACTCAGAACCTTACTCCAAGTAGAGAATATACCATTAACAAGCACCCTCTATACCCAATCCTGTAGCCAGTTTCCTATCCACGTGCAAACGACTTCATTAAGCCCAACAGACATTAGTTTAGAAAGCAGTTGTTTGTGGGGCACAGTATCAAACGCTTTGGCAAAATCCAAATAGATCACATCTACTGCCTACCCCCACTGTCCAGCATCTTACTTACCTCATCATAAAAAAAAATGAAATTTGTTTGACATGGCCTATCCTTCATAAAGCCATGCTGATTGCTGCTCATAATGCCATTGACTAGGACAAAATTTTGAATGCGATCACTTAACAAGCCTTCAAATAATTTGCCCACCACAGATGTCAAATTTAGTGGGCTATAATTGCCAGGCTGAGATCGTAATCCCTTTTTAAATATTGGAATAACATCAGCTTTTCTCCAATCCATAGGCACCATACCAGATGAAAGTGAATCTGAGAAAATCATAAATAGGGGCTGGTCTAAAACTGAACTATGCTCTCTTAGAACCCAGGGGTGTATGCCATCAGGCCTTGGAGCCTTGTAAACATCAATTTTTATTAAAGCTTTATGAATTATATCCTGTGTCAACCACTGACTAGATTGAGCTGAGCCATTAGTGCAGCTATGAAGTGAGCCTGGAAACTCAGACTCCTCTATTGTATACACTGAAGAAAAGAACTGATTTAGCACATTTGCCTTTTCTGTATCTGTTGCAACCATACCGGTACCATTATTTAATGGAGCAACACTCTCAACCTGCATCTTTTTACTATTAATATATTTAAAAAAAACTTTTTAGGGTTAGTACACATGGTTAGTACACATGATCCATGGATGTGTTTTTAATATTATTAAATTTCTGTTACTAGGAAACATTACGTTTGAAATAATATGTCTGCAAGCTCATTAGGATCCAAGAAGCTACAAAGTGAAAATTGCATATAAGGGTCCAAAAAATTTGACTGCTCGAATAGAGCAGGAGTGTTTGGCCTGATAACTGTATATTTTTAGAGTCTTTTACATCGATTTTGCAACTTTTCAATACCATGGGAGAACCTATCCTTGCTATACTGGAAATGACATTTCGTGTTGGATCAGGGGTGTTGCCTATATTGCTGCCCAATCATGTTTTTTCTGACAAGCCTAAACAAAAAAACTCCACCATGTTGTATATATATATATATATGTATCAAAGATGTGCATGAATGAGACACAGCTGATAATAAAGCTACTGACATACTTTGATACAATCTACTTCAAGAGGAAAAAACAGATGCTGAAAAATGGAGCGAAGCGTGATTGGTTATTCACGAAATATCAATTATACTGCATGTATCTGTGAAACTTTGGACGGCAATCACAAGCTAAGTTTGATAAAATAAACTAAGTAAAGGTACATCTTTATAGATTTTTTTTTTAAAACATCTCTTAAAAATATCAATTTAACATAATATATCAACAAAGTTTATGCTTACAATGATCTCTCCATTAAAAAAATATTCACTTCTACTATAAGGCTCAGTTGCATTTTTTCAAAATGGAATTACAAAGGCATGTACTCATTTTACATACTGTACAATCCATTCAGGTGCAATAGACAAAAATGTGAAACCATTCGTCTATTTCCCCAAGACTTTTTTGTAATCACATTATGTAAGAGGGCGTTGCTTAACGTTCTTATATTATGAACTACAATCCAAAACACATTCTTAAGATTATTATTTCCAACATTAAACCTTGAAAGTGGCCTCGCTTTATTTATATTTTCAACTGAACACCACAAATAGAAGCACACTTATAAAATACACTGGAATGCTTGAAAAAAAAAAACAGAAGCAATGTTGAACTTTCAAAGTACTCAAGCAGGTGTTGGTCTTAGAGCCAGTGTTTGATGTCTGTAAACCGGCTTCATGCAACTTTATTCCACATTTCCTCCTCAGGTTTTTGGTTGCCCATTCTGTGTAATTGGGTTTATCTTTTCCAGAGAGACATCTGCATCATAATCCAAAATCCCTGAAAATGCAGGAGACATTTTCTCCAAGCTTTTAGACAGGCCACTTTCATCTTCTTTTTTCAGCACTTCATCTTCGGGGCAAATGATTGCATGGGGGATCAGGTAAACTAAATTGCACTCGTTTGGTATGGAACCTTTCGGCTCCTGCTGGCATGAATAGACCACAGCTCCATTGTTGTTGATACTGACAGTTTCTATGATGTTGTTTGATGTAGGGCAGAGCCTGTAGCAGCCTAGAAGGTTTGAAAATGCTTTACGGAAATCAGCATTAAAGGCATATATGATGGGATTCAAAGATGAATTTGCCCACCCGAACCATACAAACACATCAAAGGTGGTAGAGCTAATGCAGAACGGTTCTGTTCCACTTGTGGTTAGACTAGGATCACAAAATGGCACTATGCAGTTCAGTATAAAAAAGGGCAACCAGCAACATACAAAAACTCCCATGATAACAGATAATGTTTTTAAAACCTTTGTTTCTCTTTTAAAAGAGGTCTTTAATGAGCTTTCTGGTTGCTGACAGTCAAGACTGTTTCTGTTGCTAGTACTGTTCTGACAATTCTTGGCATGCACTGCTGCCCTTTCCAAAGCTGAGATGCGCCTTATTTGTTTGGCTGCTATTCTGTAAATCCGAGTGTAGGTTACAATCATGATGGCCACTGGTATATAGAAGCTAATTAATGAAGAGGAAATTGCGTATGTCCTATTTAGACTTGAATCGCAGTTGTCCATTGTTCTTTCATGTAAAGTGATGTTAAGATCAAAGAAACTGGTGGTCTTTGCTTTGTGCCAGTTGAGCTGTACAGGAATGAATGATATTAAGACTGACAAAGTCCATGCAACACCGATCATGATAAACGCTACCTTTGGTGTCATTTTTCTTTCATATCTAAATGGACTTGAGATGGCCCAATAGCGGTCAACACTGATGACACATAGGTTCAAGATTGAAGCTGTTGAACACATAATATCAAAAGCAACCCAAATATTGCAGAAAGTACCAAAGGGCCAAAATCCAGCTATTTCAGCCACAGCTTTCCAGGGCATGACCAAGACAGCAACTAGTAAGTCAGATACAGCTAAAGAAATCACAAAGAAATTTGTGACTTTTGATCGAAGGTGGCGAAACCTGATGACAGCTGCACAGACCAAGGTGTTACCCAAAAGAGTTGAAAGAATTAATACAGAAAGGAAACAGCCTGTAAGAACTCGAAAAGATGATTCCCTTTCTGTAAGTAAAACGTCTTCATCCATACTTGTGATATTAAATGTCATGGCGTCCTCCAAGTGGAATTCATGGCATTATTCTTTAAGTACAGAATCCGCTATTATTGGCTGGTCTACAATCCCCAGAGGAAGAAGGAAAGTCAATTCCAATTTTCATTTTCAATTACTATGACAATATAAACACTAGCTTTTCCTAGGGATAGTTTATTCAGTCCCAACAAGGCATTAAATAAATTCATTTGACAATTATACTAGCGGTTTGCCTTCTTTTTAAAAAATAAAGTGCAAAATTGCAGACGTTAAGTGAAATTTCTCAATGATCCATCGTGGTCACTTTCCCCTGGACTGGTAGGCAAAATTGTAATGGTCTGCAGGAAGCATTCTCCTTGTTCCCCAGCATGTTTTGCAAATGCATCCCAGGCAAAACAACTCTTTTATTCAGCTCAGTGTGGTAACCTTTTGAAGTGACTCAGAACTCTTCACGAGAAGTGTTCCAACACACTGTAGGTAGAAAAACAAGAGCATTTTTAGTGTTAATGCAAAAAAGCAACCACCCCTCCCCAACTTTCTTCATCCTACACTATTCTAAATTCCTGATTTTTCATTCAAAAGGAAATTCTTAAGTGCTATAATGCAGCTTTTATCACCATTAAAATGACGTGACAAGAGAAGTTATTTCAACATTCACATCTTAACGTCTATTTGCAAATGCATGAAGATTACAGCATATATATATATTTGCATTAATGCCCTGCTGATATGCTTCTATCTGGCCCAGGATTACAAAAGGTGTGATTAGAACAGAATGAGATGAGTATGCTGATTGTATTTCATAATGAGTTCTCCAGTTTGTATGACTGGCAAACTATATTACTGTGCCAACATCACACTCCTCCTAAACTGGCACATAGACTTGACCATGACTTCCCATGTGGAAAATATACACTTATACATAAATCTGCTCTTTTAATTCTTTAGTTACCCAACTGTAAGCCATCCACTCTGTGAGTGGTAAAAATAAAACTTCTATACCCTTCTCAGTTGATAATTTCATAGTTTTGAGCCACAGTAAAGGAACAGTATACATCTAAAAAAAACTGTGCTAAAAAATAAGCACAGTTAACAAGACTGGTGCAAAAAAATGCATTCTGTCTATACTTTTAATTTAAAATATATATTTTCCTATAGTATTACCATTCTATAACTAATTTGAAAGTTGGGTTTTTTCACTGTACATGCTCCCCCTTACCTTTATAAATACAGCAAATTGTTCTTTATCTACCATTAAGCAAAAAGACAGCAGCCTTTGAGCAGCTCTTTATCAGTGGCTTCTAGGTTGACACTTAGGGGGTTATTTACTAAGCTCTGAATAGCTGAAATTCCATGAAATCTGAAAAATTTGTGATTTTTTTTATAAAATCAGACTTTTAAAAAAAAATCACGAATTTTTCTGAATTTATTAAACCCAGAGGGCTAAAAAGCCAGAATATAAAAACACGGCATCTCAAACCTGTCGAGGTTGCATAAAAGTCAATGGGAACAGTCCCATTTATTTTTGGTTGTGTTGGGGGTTTCGGGCAATTTCACTATGTTTTTGTAGCTTTTTTGGTGAAACTCCAAAAATTCTGAGATTTCGGGGTAAATTCACGAAAAAAATCGTGAAAATCTGAGCTTTTCCCGCAAAGCAAATTTTCGGGAAATTTTAATAACAAATAACCGTTAAAAACCCGAGCGAGTTAGATCGGAGTTTGTAGCAGCCGATATTGAGATAAATTTGGACCTTGATAAATAACCCCCTCAGTTTTTTCAGATTCTCCATTGCTCTTCTGGACAGGAAGTGACAGGAAGTGCTAAATTGAAACTGGCTTCATATTCTTGTTTAGTGCCAGAAATAACAAAAAACATAGCTTTTTCTTAAGTAAAACAACAGGCAAAAAGAATGTTTGGCACAAGCCCTATACACTGAGCTCATGTTGAAAAAAGGCTGCAGAGTTCCACCAAGGGGGTTATTTTTTTTTTCAAATAACCAAACTAGAATCTATGATGTGACATTATTTATTGGTTTGTTGGAGGACAAACTCGATAAATTCTAGTGAAAATCTGAATCTTACAATTTTTTAAGAGTTTTTTCCCGATTTTTTTCATGCTTTCCATGGAAATCCCATTTTTTGGGGAATTTTTGCCCGAAAAGTCCAAAATAGTCTGATTTTCAGGCTAATTCCAGCAGAGACCACAGAAACTTCCAAATAGGATAGGGACCTCTCCCATTGACTTATATACAACATTGGCAGGTCTGAAATGCCGGATTTTCAGATTCAGACTTTTTCAATCCTCTGAATATCTGGAAAAATTAGGTTCTTTTCCACAAAAAATTTCGAATTTCATAGTTAAAAAACTACATTTTTTTCAGTTTTTGTCATTCAGACTTTGATAAATAACCCCCTGAGTGATTACTTTTTAGTAAACAATCTTGGAAGACTGATTACTCATGGTTTTATTTGTATGCAGCCGAACAAGGTAAAATTTCATCCAGGGCTTTATTGGATTTTGTAGCAAGTTTGTTTATTGAATTTATTTCATTTATACAGTTTTTTTGATGTAACATTGGTATGTAGTGTCAGGATTTTTTATTTAAATACTGTTCCTGTATAATTCAGTCTTTATGTATTACTATGGAATCTGAAGCATGAAATCTATGAATAATGAGGTCTGCTTAGGAGGCAACCATGCTGTAGAGATTGTCTAAGGCATTTTATCCTCTGACCTAATTTCTAAGAAATGAATATGAAAATATTTGCTTATATGAGTGTGCGTCTCCTTTTAATAGAGCACATGTCCCATGACAACAATTGACAACATAATTCAAGTTCTTCTTTAAATATAATATGATGATAAAAAACAATACAGGTATGGGATCTGATATCCAGAAAGCTCCAAATTATGGGATGGCCATTTCCTTTTTCTCTATATATGTTCTGTATATTCTGGGTTTATTTTATGTTTAATTGTTTTTAAGCAGACTTAAGGTATGCATATTACAAAAAGTCCCCTTATCTAGAAACCCCATATTAAAAACTTCTGGATAATAGAGGCCATACCTGTGTGATAGCCAGACTGCAATTGTTCCTTGTGTTTTGTTCTACAGGTCCTCAAAATGGAATTTAAATTTGCACCACTGGCCCTAGCAATGAGTCAATGTTTTGAATGATAGATGAGAAGATGAACAGGAGTCTGAACAGAAAAAATTATATATGCCTGGGAATTAATGGGTATTTCAATGTAATTTTTTTTAAGTATTATGAAAATAGTGACATTTTAAAACAAGTTTGCAAATGAATCCTCATTTTTGTGCTTTTTAGCGTATTAGCCTTTTCATTTTAAATTACTATGTGGTTTCCAGGGTCAGTAGCCTTAGAAAAAAAGGTTACTTGGTTTTATTTATACTATATTGTTCTTTTCGGGCCCACACCTATAACCTGTACAAACGGTACAAGGGGTTTCGAATTTAGCAACCAAATTACAAACTTAAGAGTTGCATTCCGAAAAAAATACACGTAGCAAATAAGGGGAACCCAACCTGAAAGTCATTTAGGGAAAATTCTAGGGTATGGGAGGAGTAGGAAAACAGATACTATTTATACCACAAACTGTCTGCCAACAGGGTACTTTCCCCATTTTCCTAAAGCACTTTTGTGGCAGCCTGTCTGAAACCAGGGTTTTCCATAAATGTTGTTTAAGCTAAGTCTATGTTTTATCGAAACAGAATAGCACAATAGACAGGCATATAAGGAATAATTTACGATTCCCCTGTGCAGAAGTACATAAGCACTAAAGGGTTCAAGAGCCATTAGTGCTCAAGGATGACACACGTGTGCCTTGGGAATGGCTATGATCAGCAGGGGCCAACTTGATCTTCAGAAACCAATTTGGCAACTTTTATTGAGTCATATAGGACCACCTTAAAAGATGGCACTAAGGGGCTGATTCACTATGGGTCGAATATCGAGGGTTAATTAACCCTCGATATTCGACTAGGAATTGAAGTCCTTCTACTTCGAATATCGAAGTCGAAGGATTTAGCACAGAAAATTCGATCGTACGATCAAAGGATTATTCCTTCGATCGAACGATTAAATCCTTCGAATCGAACGATTCGAAGGATTTTAATCCAACGATCGAAGGAATATCCTTCGATCAAAAAAACTTAGGCAAGCCTATGGGGACCTTCCCCATAGGCTAACATTGACTTCAGTAACTTTTATCTGCCGAACTAGGGCGTCGAAGTTTTTTTTAAAGAGACAGTACTTCGACTATCGAATGGTCGAATAGTCGAACGATTTTTAGTTCGAATCCTTCGATTCGAAGTCGTAGTCGTAGTCGAAGGTCGAAGTAGCCCATTCGATGGTCGAAGTAGCCCAACAAAACCTTCGAAATTCAACGTTTTTTTTACTTCGAATCCTTCACTCGAATTTAGTGAATCAGCCCCTAAATGTTCACACTCCACAGGGTGTGATGATCTTTGACCCTGTACGATTCTTATTAGTGCCAAACACTGAGATACTACTGTCTTTACGGATTTAAATGTCATTAATGAACACTTAAAAGGGCATAAGCCACATGCAACATTGGCAGACCAAAAATGTTCCATTTAATATTTGTCTCACTGCAGATGTCAAACATATTTTGGCTAAATTGTTTAGGCAAAACGTTTGGAATATCTATTGGTTGATGAATGTTTTACCTAATTGTGCCTTTGCTATAATAGCAATACTCTCAGAAACGTTATAGCTTAGATTTTATCATGCCCTCTAGCTTCAAATAGAGGACAATCCAATATGAGTGATTGCTTGTGAATATGCCTGCATGTATTTCCTTACACTACAGCCACAACTAGTTTTTAATCTTATATTTTAAAGGACAAGGAAAGTTAAAGTAAAGAAGTAGCTAGAAATGTTGTACATTATGTGTTGGGCTTCTGTACCAGCCCCAGGCAATCAATGCCCTTTAGAAGTTAAGATCTGTGTCTCCAAAGGTGCCCCAGTAGCTCCCCATCTTCTTTTCTGCTGATTCACTGCACATGCTCTGTGCTGCTGTCACTTACTGAGCTTAGAGACCCACTCACAATATACAGTACACATAGAATAGAAATGTCACAACATAAGGCTAATTAGTAATTAATACAGATAATTATTACATGGCAGCACAGAAACCAGTACAACTAGTATCATAATTTAATAATCAGCCTGTAGCATCAAATTGCAATGACCCCTAAGCTTAGCTTCTCAACAGCTGCTCAGAGCCCACTGAGCATGTGAGTGTCACAGACACTTACCAAGATGGTGACCCCCCTGTGACAAGTTTGAAGTCCTGGATCATTGCTGCTATTGACAAGCTGAAACTTTAGGCTGGTGCAATAAGTTCAGTATATAAAGCATGTAATTTATGTTCATTTTTAGCGTTTAGTTCTCCTTTAAAGCATTTTTGTCTTTAAAGGGATACTGTCATGGGAAAATACATTTTATTCAAAATGAAACAGTTAATAGAGCTGTTCCAGCAGAATTCTGCACTGAAATCCATTTCTCAAAAGAGCAAACAGATTTTTTATATTCAATTTTGAAATCTGACATGGGGCTAGACATATTGTCAATTTCCCAGCTGCCCCAAGTCATGTGACTTGTGCTCTGATAAACGTCAATCACTCTTTACTGCTGTAATGCAAGTTGAAGTGATATCACCCCCCCCCTCCGTTTCCCCCGCAGCAGTCAAACAAAAGAACAATGGGAAGGTAACCAGATAACAGCTCCCTAACACAAGATAACAGCTGCCTGGTAGATCTAAGAACATTTCTCTCCTAAAGTGCAGGCACAAGTCACATGACATGGGGCAGCTGGGAAAATGACAAAATGTCTAGCCCCATGTCAGATTTCAAAATTGAATATAAAAAAATCTGTTTGCTCTTTTGAGAAATGGATTTCAGTGCATAAGTCAGCTGGAGTAGCTATGAACTATGAACTGATGCGTTTTGAAAAAAAACATGTTTTCTGATGACAGGATCCCTTTAACTTTAAAGCAAGTTTTAAAGCCAGTTGTCAAGTATAATGATAATCATGTATGAACTGGTATTTATATACACTATACTATTACTATTGACTATGCCTCTATGCCACCAATGAGTTTTGGCAGGGGATGTTGAGTTAGGGACACTAACAATTATTTGCCAGCACTGCTATCTAAAGAGGGATACAAATAGCTTTTATTATTTTACAGGTATGGGACCGGTTATCCAGAATGCTCAAGACCTGGGGTTTTTTGGATAAGGGTTCTTTTCCTACATGTTAACAGTAATTAAACCCAACAGGATTGTTTTGCCTCCAATAAGGACTAATTATATCTTAGTTGGGATCAAGTACAATGTAATGTATTATATCTATCGCTCTCCCGCAACTCCACTTCTACTGCAATGGTGGTGCTGGTCCTCCGTCATCCTGTCAAGGTCACTTAGCAACAGTAGGGAATTCACAGATAAGCACACATACTATTGTCTGCAGTCGGGGACGTGGCCACCAACCAGATCAACGTTTCGGGGGGGGGGTTTAACAAACACATATAGGTGTGTGTCACACTTGAGAATGTCTCCAGATGAAGGGAGGTTAAAACCCCCGAAACGTTGATCTTGCTGATGGTATAATAATAAAAAGAGAGGCCACGTCCCCGACTGCAGACAATAGTGTGTGTGCAGATCCGTAAATCAAGTACAATGTACCATATTATTATTATAGAGAACAAGGAAAGCATTTTTAAAAAAATTAGAATTATCTGATCTAAATGGAGTCTATGAGGGATGGCATTTGATATTTTGGAGCTTTTTTGGATAATGGGTTTCTGGATAAAGGATCCCATACCTGTATTAGATGCTAGTGCCAACATTGTATTATATGCTAAATAAACAATTGTTTATTAATATGCCGTTTGAAATTACATAGATTACTGTAGCCATTAATCACATTGTATATGCACAATAGATGCTACTGATCTCACTGTATTTCAGATGCCAGTAGCCAATATTTACTGTTCAGTGCAGTTTAGACGCCATTATTAATTTCATTATATATGTTATAAATAAAACTACCCCAGAACCCAGTGCACTTATTATCATGAAATATTAGCCCTTATCTGAACAATCAGAAACACACAGAAATGATCTGTCAAGTAAAAATATAATTTTCTCTAAAATATATGTTGTACCAAAACAGACTATACAGCTAATGGGTGTGCCCATAAAAGCGGGGCCTGGTCCTTAAAAATTGTGTGCCCTCTAATTGTTTTGCAGTGGAGCTAGATGGACTACAAAATTCCTTCCTGTTTTAAAGGTCCTCTCCTAAAAATAATGGCTTCATGTGTTTACTATAAATCCAACATTCAGAATCAGAGAAATGAAAGCACAATCAAACAGGCAGATTTGTGTTATTGTTTCTTGTGTATTTCAGATCATATTGTACAAATTCATACACACACACACAAATACTTTTCCATTGGAAATTTAGCAAACTGATACACAAGGCTTACACTGCACTGCTACCTTTATTATAAGATATACAATATATATTTTTTATTAAAACCTTTAGTATAACTGTTCTGTTCAGTTCAGTGAAATAAAACATATTATGCATTAAGCGCACAGTGTGAGCCTGGGGATATGACACGCAAGCTGTCAAGTAGCCTGGGGCATTCATGTATAGAAAGGGTTTAAACTAGGGATGCACCAAATCCAGGATTCGGTTCAAGATTTTTTCAGGAGGATTCGGATTTGGCTGAACCGAATCTGAATCCAAAAAATCATGTGACTTTTCATCACACAAACAAGAAAATAAAGATATGTTTAAATGTGTGCTGTGTGTTCAGTTGCTACAATAACAATACTCGGAAACGTTACCACTTTGATTTTATCATGTCCTCTAGCTTCAAATAGAGGACAATCCAATATGAGTGATTGTTTGTGAATATGCCTGCATGTATTTCCTTACACTAAGGCCGCCACAACGAATTTTTTATCTTATATTTTAAAGCATTTTTGTCCTAAAGTTTTAGAGCCGGTCAAGAATAATAATAATAATCATGAATGAACTGGTATTTATATACCATGTTCATATTGATTGAGGGTTTACCTCCTTCCTGGGTTTCCTAGTATTTTCCTCTTTTTACAGATTATGTTTTTATGTCTCAACACTCAAACTATAATATTTCCCATGCAGAGCTGGATTTCACGGGCAGACGCCCGCCCGCACTATCTCCACCCATGCGAGGAGCACGGAGGAGGAGCTGGAGCACTGGGGAGATGCACGTCCCCAGTGCTCCTGAGAAAATAGCCGGAGCAGCATGGCACCCCTAATACTTTGCCGCCTAGGCCCAGGCCTTTGTGGCCTCGCTACAAATCCGGGCCTGGTCCCATCTTCCATAAGACAGGAAAGCTGTAGCCTGCAATTAAAGGGGTTGTTCACCTTTACGTTAACTTTTAGTATGTTACAGGATGGCATATTCTATGCAACTTTTCATTTGGTCATCATTGTTTATTTTTTCATAGTTTTTAAATTATTTGCCTTCTTCCTCTTTCCATCTCAAAAGCCTCAAACCCCCCCCCCCGAAACGTTGATCTTGCTGGTGGGGCCACGTCCCCGACTGCAGACAATAGTGTGTGTGCGTATCCATAAATCAAGTACAATGTACCATATTATTATCATAGAGAACAAGGAAAGCATTTTGAAAGATTAGAATTATTTGATCTAAACGGAGTCTGTGGGGGGTGGCATTCGATATTTTGGAGCTTTTTGGGATAATGGGTTTCTGGATAGAGGATCCCATACCTGTATTAGATGCTAGTGCCAACATTGTATTATATGCTTTTTCATTCCATTTTATTATTACGGAGAAAAAGGAAATTATTTTTTAAATATGGATTATTTGGATAAAATCGAGTCTATAAGAGATGGCCTTTCTGTAATTCTTAGCTTTCTGGGTAACGGATTTCTGGATAAAGTATCCCATACCTTTACAAGAAAGACATTTCAATTTGATTTAAATGCAACATTTTGGGTATATGATGTGTCCTTTCTAAAGCCCATTCACCATCTCACTATACATGTTCATTTACATAGCATTTAAAAGAGACCGAACAGGAGACAACATCACCAATCCTCTTACAGAATTATATTCAGTATATTAGAATATGTTGTCATACCTTCAATATCATACTTTCAATGTTCATCAATATTTTTTGTTCTAGCATGTCAAGCCAATTTTCTAAAATCCCTGCAAAAATGGGGTATTCACATATCACAGTTTTAAATATAAATTATATTATGTGTCTGCAGGGGAAAAATAATTTAATTTGTGTATCCACCACACGTTGTGTAAGCCGCAATTCTCTTTCACCCCAATTGAGCATCTCTCCAATTGAGGTAGAGCACCGGTGAGTCCCTTAATCACTATTGAGTGTGTGTCTAAACTTTTGTTCATTACATACTGTATATATGTGTTTATTTTATCTTGTATAAATAGTCAGTATTTGTGATTTCTCTGTTTTGATGTACACTAGCAAGGTCCCACCTTCATAAATACCTCCCATTCCTCCAAAGGTTTATAAAGGGCAACTAAGACTTCAAACTGTCAGAGCATATAGTTGAGGGGTTTTAAAATTTCAACTCAGGTTTGTTTCTACAGTGAGACCTGGCAAATTTAACTGCATGCACTGAGGAATAGCTGTAGCTCCCAATGCGGGACTAGGACACATTATGTTGAACAAAATCTTCACTGCAAACAGTATTCCCGGCTGGTTTAGTTCAATCCATATTTAAACATGTTTCTATGCTTGAAAAAATAATTAAAGAGAAATGCGTTTTGGGGTTTTTTTTTCTGTGCTTTAGTAAATCTAACCTGACCCATAATCTATTCAGAATGAGTATATCCAGCAGCATGATATATCAAGAGATACATTTTATCAATTTCTTAACCTGTTTGATTGAACATCTCAAATGATCCTGGTATTAAAAAGTTGTTTTCCATGCCGGAGCTCACTTAAATAATGAATTGGCTCCTTGGAATGCAGTCAGACCTTTCCAGCTGGCTGAAATTCATTTTTAGCTTCAGACTGCAGATTGCTGTACTTTGACTGGCAGGTCTCCTCATTCACAGTTCAGTTCTTTCAGAGAAGAAAAACCACTAAACTGAATGGGATTCCAGACCAAGAAAGGGAAATTTGTGATTTAACAAATCAATTCGACGCCTTTCCGCCTGTTACAATATAGATTGGTAACAGGACAACACCACACAGTAGTAATACACAAGTCAACTAAATATCCCAGCATTCTGTGCTCCAGGATGAGTTGTAGAAGTCAGTGTCAAACTGAAATGAGCCCTAGATATGTATCCAAACCACGGACATGTCAAACTTCAATACATGAGATTCAAAACAGGCCAGGGTGGATTACTATGACAGAGCATCCCAGCCAAGTCAAGGAGGTGTCAGTGTTCTCCACCAAACTTATATAAAAAGCACAATAATAAAATCTTGGAAAGTGTATCTTTAATCAGCACTATGTCTCCACCAGGAAACTCCATCACTGCCGTTATCTGTTACCACTCTACTAGGTTTCTACACTCTCAGCTCAGTAAAATACATGCCTGCCGACCAATAAGCCATAAATCTGACCAAGACAACTTCAGATTGAGCGGTTCTTTGCCATGGAGTAATGTGAATGCACCAAACTGATTATTAGGGGTCAGACTCCTTGTTGGTTGGTATAAGCCCAGAATGTAAATAGGAAGAAATAATGGTAACACGTGGAGGGAGAACATAGGTGTTCAGGGCCGGCCTTAGGCCTATTGGACCAATTGGGCCCAATTGGGCCCCGCACCTCTGGGCGCCCGCACCACAGGGCAGCACAGATAATATTTTCCTCAGCACATGATGCTGCCTGGCTTGCCCCCAACTTTGAGAGTCCAGCCCATCCCCAAATCCATAGGTCCAGCCCACCCTCAACTCTGATAAGTCAGCCTATCCCCCAACTCCATAGGTCTAGCCTGCCCCCAACTCTCATAGACCCAGCTTTCCTCCAACCTTGATAGGCCCTGCCTGCCTCCAATCCAACCAAGCCTGCTCCCAAGCTGAATCGGCCCAGCCTGCCCCAAACTAATTGGCCCAGTCCACTCTCCTATTTCCTCCCTCTCTCTCTTATCCTGTGTGCCCCTATTATGTGCCCCTATTTCATCCCTCTCACTCTCTTACCTTGTCTGCCCCTTTGCTTTCTATTTTGTGCCTGTATGCCCTTATTTTCCTAAATACTTGCTGTGTCAGTAGCCAGCAACACTTTGTCTAGGGGCCCTGCCAACATGGTCCCAATTGGGCCCCACATTTGATAGGATCAGCCCTATAGGTGTTTATGCATAAATTGCATTTTGCATTTTAAATTCACTGCCAACATTGCACCTAGAACTGTGTCCACTTGTAATAATTCTATTTAGGAACACTATGACAAGGGATTCCTTCATTACAGAAGAATGTCATCAGTGGGAGGGAACAATAAGCAGATTCTATAAAACTTAATCCTGTTGCTACTCAAAGAAACTCAAAATACTGCTGCATAAAGAATGTTTTTTGTTTTTTTTTTATTTATTGCACCTTGTTCTTGCATACATTATTTGCTTTTTTCAGCATATTATTTCTCTTTCATAATGAATTAAGTTAAGCTCCAACCACCTGAAACAGAAGCAGTGTGTGGCAGCACTACACACTGAGCATCTTATTAGTAGGATAATCTTCCTAAAACGAGCTCAGTTCAATTTAAAAAATGTTCTGTTTTACGATGATTGCCTGGCATGCATTTGTATGAGAAACAGCAAGCTCCATTGTTCTAGCTGCTTAATTTAACTTTGCTAATGAGCAGCAGGAATAAAGCATTGAAACTTACACGGTTTCACCATAAGTGGCATAATCCTTTTAAAATGGCATTGCAAGAACATAAGTAATTCAGGATGATGCCATATATAAGCATTAATTGCAGTATCGCCTTTTGGGTTCCTATTCTGAGAACAAATACCTTACTCTTTATAGTCGACTGAATGCAAAGTTACTATAAATAAAGCCATTATAAAGAAAATTAATTATGTTTCTGTTTTTGGAACTAAGCAGTGGTTGTTCCTATGGTTAGGGCCCCCTTTATTCTTAACAAGTCAGATTAGAAACATCAAACCATTTCCAATTTGAATATGAATATATTTTTGAGGCAGAAGGAATAGGAAAGAAACTCTCAGGACTTTGTATCTCATCAAAACTATATAGAGAAGTTACATTAAAAAAAACATTAAAAAGAAATTGAATATCTCTTGATATAGTTTTTATTTTTATATCAATATTATTTCCTTTTGATTTCATCCACAATTTTTTTCATGCTTTATTATAAAGGCAAGTCTCTTCTCCTGTAAATGGCAGCAAAAGCAATTGCCAGTCAATTGGTTCAAAGCTACAATAAATAATGGGGTGATGTAACACAATTAATTCAATTGTTTTGCAATTGCATTCATTTTCTCTGTTCTCTTAGTTTACATTATGAACTCTGACTTTCTGTAAAGTGCTCACTAAAATGAAATCGATTCCTTTTCCTCCTGCCCTCCTATTTCATTTTAGCGCATTATAATAAGTGACTTTAATAATGTATAAGGCATTAAAGCAAGCAGTTATTAAGATGATCCAAAATGGCTTTATATCTCTACAAAAATAGACCATTCCTTGTTGCTGCCTAAATATAAAAATACATTTTCTATGATTTGTGTAATGTTATTACTTCAATAGTATTCCTTTGGGTAGTACTAACTTAAGGTCGCCATACCAGCAGAACTTGAGGTGGTAATTATTGGGTTGATCGGATCGTTTGACCCTTGGGCCAAATGATCAGACCACATTAATGCTGTCCTTGTCCCAACAGGATTTCAAACCTGGCCAATCAACGTCCGTTTGATTTTCAGCCAGATGTTAGTGGGGTAGGCCCATCAGAGGGCCCCACACATGAGTTGCTAATTTGCCAACAGCTTTTATCAGCCCATGTATTTCCATCTATATACAGGTAAGAGACCAGTAATCCAGAATGCTCAGGTCCTGGAGATTTCCAGATAAGGGACCTTTCTGTAATTTGAATCGCCATACTTTGTGGCTAATGAAAACACATTTCAACATTAATTAAACCCAATAGGATTGTGTGGCCTCTAATAAGAATTTATTATATCTTAGTTGGGATCAAGTACACGCTTCTGTTTTATTATTACAGTAAAAATGAAATAATTTAAAAAAATTTTTTGATTAAAGTGGATTCTATAGGAAATGACCTTCCAGTTATTTGGAGCTTTCTGGACAGCGCTTTCAGGATATCGGATCCCATACTGTACTTTAAAACACAACCTGTTGCAGGTTTTTGGCTTTTCATAAATAAAAATTGCAAATGCTTTAACATCATTAAATACACTCTATACCAGTTTTCCTTGCTACTAACCTATACCTGGAGGATTAAATATCCATTTACTGACCCATTCGTTTGTAGTTACGATAGCATTAGCATGGGCAGTGTTGGCAGGCTTTGGGACTGGAATGGATTAAAATGTGTGCCTGTCCGAGTCCTGTTTCTGCTTTGCCATTTAAAAATCAAATCAATTGATAGATTTATAACTCAACACACCATCAATAATCCTCACCAGTTCTCTTCAACAACAGTATGGTCTGATTATCAATGTTTGATTTAGAACTTTTACCACAATTTAATTTTGTACGTATGAAAAAACTCATGATTTCATTATTCAAATTAGGGTTTTCAAAACTGGAATGTTCAATAGTTATAAAGCACAAACATGTCCAAAAACTTTAGTGTCAAACAGTGCCATCAAACAACTTGTGAATTCATGTACAAGTCAATGGGGGTTGTCCTAGGTAAAACTAAACAGAGTTTTTTTCAATTAGAATTTTGCAAGCTTTTTTAATTGTCACAAACTTGGCTGCCCTTTTATTAGACACCAGTGGGATCACCTGACTATAGTTGGGAAGGATGGGGCAGCCAAGTTTGAGAGTTTTAATTTGAAAGCAGCTAGTAAGTTGCAGGTAAAACTTAGTCCCTTTGTAAAATGTATAATGGAGCAATAGAATTCTTAATGAATCAGATGAAAACTGGACTGGCCAGATATGGGATGACTTTGACGTAGTTGACCAGCTTAAATATATTGCAATATATGGACAAACAATCCCTGTTTTGTTTAAAGGGTAAGGCATTTTTCAGTATAAGTATGCACAAAATGTCTCAATGTCTAAAATATATTGATAATGGGTTGAGTGCAGAGGACTCTTGTATTTGTCTATATGTATTTTGTGGTCACAGCCTCATTGCACCCCCGCCTAATGGTTTTAAAAATTAGTGGTGAGCACAACTTTCCCTTGTACCTCTTAAGTTAAACTTACTCCATATAAACAAAACTCACTGTCACCTCATCATGTAGGAAAACATTTTCTTCAATAACCAAACATTTGTCTGAAAGTTGGATATGTTTAGAATAAATTCTCTCTTGAATATGGTACCTTCAGGCTTTAGAACAGGATATTTTGTATATATCACAAACTGCTGAACAAGTGTTTTCTGCAAGGGCAAAATATTCTATATCAGTGTTTCATTTGTTAGGATCCAGCTGATCCCTATCACATCACATATGCTGTCTGTAAATAATTTCTCCTCTGACCCACAGGTCACATTGAGCTTCTGCAATATCACCAGCTCCAAGGCAAGTGACATATGGAATCTCAAGCCATGCCTCACTTGGTAGTCTTCCACAAGTTAACTAGAATTGGTCTAAGTACAGAAACTCACAAGAATTTTCTCTGCCTGGACTCATCTAACAAACACCACTCCCTTTTGAAGGAAGCAATCGAGATTCCAGGTTTAAGATTCATCAGCCCAGTACCTCCTCCTCTGCTTGCACTTTAACAAACACAGATAGCTTACAAAAAGATTGGATTCAGGAATTCAATGCTGACATTATAAAGTCAATAAATTTGACCTGATATGACCCAGAGTCCTGCATTGACCTGGATACCCATAGAATAGCCAATATCTGGCATGGTTGTGGGAGAAAAGTCTCACCCTTAATGCAGGATGGGTTTCAGGTGAAATGACCCTGTTCTCCCTTTCCTATTAATCTAGTCTGGTTTAGGTTGCTGGCAGTCAGCAGGATCTTAAAGTTTAACTTTCTGGTTTGAAGTTCCTTACTGCCCCGTCCAAGGTTCGTCCGTAGAAATAAATGGTGAGGTGTGGCTGACTGAAGACTGCGTCATGATGTCATTCATCAAAATCTTTATCCCTCTCTGCCATTTTCTCCTCTTGAGTAGTCTGGACCAGCAGGGGTCAGGTCCAGGAAGTAAGGGATTAGGTCAGTTGCGAGCAGCAGGACTATGTGGGTCAAATTGAGGGTTGTGGGTATGGGTCAGGTCCAGGAGTTACAAAATAAACTCCCACTGGTCCCACCAGATTTCTCCATACTGGACCATATTTAAAGGGGGCCTGTCACCCAGACACTGTATAATAAAAATAATTTTCAAATTAAACATGAAACCAAATTCTTTTTTTAATGAAAACATCCATACCGCTTATAAATGATCTGAGCTGTCAATCATACATTGTCTTCCCCGCCTCTATTTCTGAGACACAGAGGTTGGGCAGTCAGTTACTTTCACTTTCCTTTCAGCTTTTCCTAGATGTCACTGCCCTTCTCACATACCCCCTCCCTCCTTATAGTTTATAATTGTGTATCATTTAATTGGTCCCCCATTCTGAAGCGTACACAAGATATTGGGCTGATACAAAACCTGCCTTTAACAGTTTCTACAAAATGGCACTTGCCAGCTGTAACTGGTAGAAGCAAACAAAGTCTAAATTACATAGTGTAAGTAAAGTTTATTTTGCTCAACTAAAGGAAAAGAATTTGGAATTATTTCTTAGGATGACTTCTTTTCTTTAAAAAAAAAGCAGCTATCCCACTGTTTGATATAGGTTAGTTGACTACTTCAAAGCTGCACTTCTATGAGTGAAATAATTGTTAAAACAAAAAATGTAAATTGTAAAAGAAAACTACAATTCCTGCTTCCCAGTGCATGTGTCTTTAACTTTATGGAACCAGTGAACCACAGTTTTAAATCCACTCTTTCATGAACTGTAAACCATGGCATGGAGCTGTATTATTTTCTACTTCAGTGAGAAAAATTGTTTTTCCATTATCTGAATGAACTTTATATATATATTAAATAAACAAAGAAGAAAACGATACAAAGAAAATATGAAAGTAAACTACAAATTAATTAAAACTATTGATCTCCCTGACTTACATTTGATGTTGTATAAACATCAGTTCGATAGCGGCTGACCTCAAACACAGTGGCAGTGCCCGGAGGGCCTGTGGGAGGTTTAAGAATTAGGTCACTACGTGAAATCACATGATTCTCAGATACCAAAGCCAGAGACTCAATCTGTGGTATAACTGTAAGATTCAAAAGAAGCATTTACAGGTTTCCAACAGGGTCTGGAACATCGGAGGTTGTTAAAATATAGATGCTGTGGCCACTTTATTTATACAACATGTGTAATAAGTAAGAAAGCGTGTTAGGAGACTTGAATGGAAAATGTCAAGACGATCTTGTGCTGTAATAAACCTGATTGATTGAGGAAAAGCAGCTTAATGATTATATCTGTCAGAAATGTTTTCAGTTCTTATAATATGAAATATGTCTTTATACAGGCCTTTAGCGTTTTAGACCTGTTGCACATGATGCCATTGTTCACAACTGAAAAAAACAAATTAGTATATAATGCATATACATTTTAACTATCAATCTCTAGATATGTGCCATATATGGGACCACTGCTTTTTGTACATAGCTTTTTAAAGTGTCGATGGCTGACCACTGCACTAGTTGCAGGATGCCATTTACCCTAAAGCCAGCCCTGCTCCCATTTATTCCACTGATGTATTTTATTATATAGAACGTATCCATATTCTCTGTCCATATGGACCCTTCCATCTGTATCAGTATTTGCATCATCGAGGTTTATCAGTAATGTTGATTATTAATTATCTAGCTAAATGTAACTACTAAGATTTATTAGTAACCATAGGTTAATAGTAACCATTTCTTATGAGATACGAGGGCTCATTTATATCCACAACTTTATTTGGTGTCCCCTCAATTCTCCTGCAGTAAGCTGAATGTAAAAACACTTTCATTAGGTACTTGCACTAATTGTGCACAGCGCCGCTCAGTCCTTTCTGTCTTCCATTCTGAATAGAGTTTTGCTGTGCTTTTTAATGCAGAGGAACCCTGTAGCCACCATTACCTTCTATCTATGGCCAATAGGTGCAGCACACTTGCGCTTAAAGTATAGGGCACAGGCTTCACTCGAAAGCTGAACACTGGAAATGGCGGCGGATGGACTTCTGTGCAATTGTGTCCGATTTGCAGAGGAATGCCCACACAGTTGAGTTAATTTTGGTGAATAGAATTCAATTGAGGTAGTCACATTGCAGTTGCATGGCCCTGTTACAACGGAAATTATTCTAGAATTCCAGTAAAAATATGCTGCATTATGGCGGCTGGGAAAAATGCTCAAAACTGCACTTTGCTCATTGTACTTGCAAATGTAAATGTCCGTTAATACAGTTAAGGATCTAAATATTTGTAGAAGTAGCTATGATAAATGCTGACATTTCAATTAAGGTTTGTAAAAATGATTTATGAACTCATTAGCTCATATGTTAAATGATGATCACTGCACTTTATATGCTACAAAAATAAGACCTCTTTAATTCTTCGTAATTTCAGGGTAATTGTAAAATAAATGGCACAAGGTTAAATTGATTTAGATTGTAAGCACTGCAGGGCAGGAACCTCCTTCCTCATATGTCTCTAAGAATATGGCACTTAATCTTTAGAACTCTTTTTTTGTACTTGTTTTAATAAATAAATAAAACTTATTATTTTAACGTTTGTCCTCTGGTTTGCACTTTTCTGTTTTGTGGACTGTTCGTGAGCTGGGGTTTTCCAGATAATTTTTCTGTAATTTGGATCACCATACCGCTGCTAAAAAGCATTCAAACATTAAATAAACCCAATAGGATTCACACAGCTTAGTTGGGATTAATTACAAGGTACTGTTTTATTATTACAGTTATAAAAAAAAACTTGTTTTTTTAAAAAATTCTAATTATTTCAAATTGCCACATGAAATTGTTTATTTTTGGGGTGGATTACACATGAAATTGAGACTATGGTTATCCTGCTATGACTTCTGGAGGTATTTTACATGAAATAGCCACTGTGTCATCCTGCTATGAGTCCTGGGGATATTTTACATGAAATTGCTACTGTGTTAGCCTGCTATGAGTTCTTGTGTTGTTTAGATGAAATTGCCACTGCATTTATCCTGCTATAACTTATGTGGGTATTGTACATGAAATTACTACTGTATTCATCCTGCTATAAGTTCTGGGGGTATTGTACATGAAATTACTACTGTATTCATCCTGCTATAAGTTCTGGGGGTATTGTACATGAAATTACCACTGTATTCATCCTGCTATAAATTCTGGGGGTATTGTACATGAAATTAACACTGTGTCACCCTGCTATGACTTCTTGGGATGTTTTACATGAAATTTCCACTGCATTAAATCTTCTGTGGGTATTGCACATGAAATTGCCACTTCATCCTGCTATGAGTTTTGGAGGTATTATACATGAAACTAAGACTGCATTTATCCTGCTATGAGTTCTGGGGGTATATTACATGAAATTGTCACTGTCCTCCAACAATACGTTCTGGGGTAATTTTAATGAAATTGACACTGTGTCATCAGTTCTTGTGGTGTTTTATATGAAATTGAGACTGTGTTTAACCTGCTATAAGTTCTGAAGGGTATTTTACATGAAATGGTCACTACGTAATCCTGCTAGGAGTTCTGGAGTATTGTACTTGAAATTGCCAATGAGTTCATCCTGCTATGAGTTCTGGGGGGATTTTATATGAAATGACCACTGTCTATTCCTGCTATGAGTTATGAGGGTATTATACATGAAATTGCCATGGTGTCTTCCTGCCAGGCCTGGACTGGCAATCTGTGGGTTCTGGCAAATGCCAGAGGGGCTGCTATAAGGTGCCATAGAAAGTCAGTATTTAGTGGGCTGGTGGGGGTCTGTTTGGGCCTCAATGTGGGCTGATTGGGCCTCTGTGTACCTGAAATGCCAGGGCCTATTTTAATTCTCAGTCCGGACCTGCTTCCTGCTATGAGTTCTTGGGATGTTTTATATGAAATTACCACTGCGTTCATCCTGCTAAATGTTTTGTGTATAAATGAAATGGACAACCATGAATGAATCAGTGTTTTTTTTTTGTTTAAGAATGATGAGATTTATGGTTTAAAAATAGCTAATATAGATGCTTTGCTATCTACTGTATATAGTCAATAGGGAGGTGTTTTTAGGGGGCATGTCTCCAAAAGTGGGCATGGTCAAATATTTGTCATAGTGCAATATGCGTCCCCCCTGCTCATGCCCCTGTCCCCACATTTAACTTTAAAAATCAGGTAACCTTAGTTTGACTGGAACTGAGATGGATACAGCCCCCAATACTGCAAAGCAGTTGTAAATGTGTGGGCCCCAAAAGCACTACCCTGCCCATTAAGTCTTATCTAGCTCTGACTGGATTAAATAAACCCAGTAGTCTGATTTTGCTACCAATAAAGATCAGTTATATCTTAGGTGGGATCAAGTACAAGGTATGGGTTTATTATTACAGAGAAAAAGGAAATTTTTTAAATGTTGGATTAATTGTATGCAGTGGAGTCTATGGGAGATGGCATTTCTGTAATTCGGAGCTTTCTGGATAACGGGTTTCATACATACAATTGTTTGGGATTGATTTGGCATGAATACTGCAGATATACGTGTAGGTTGAGTATAATAATAATAGTATATATTTTTTTACTTTCCATGTACTTGCCGCTCTTACAGCAGATATGAAATGCCATTATCCAGCTATATGCTCCCAAATACTCTTACTGCTCTGTGTTTGCATTCAAGTCAGCTTTGCAGTCATAAAACTGGATTTCAAGCATATAATTATAATTCGTTATACACTTTTACAGTCAACAAACCCCTCTTATTTCTCTTATATCTTACAACCGTCAAGGAAAAGTTTAGCCCACTCATTTGCTGATGTGCCACTTTAACTAGATATGATCATCCTAATAAGAGCTATTAAATCCCCGTAACTCTGTTCACCTAAAACTCTTCCATAATCTTAGCAAACCTATAGAGCCGCTTACAGTTATGGCTTTATTTAGTCGGAAATTGCTTTATTCTGTGGCTCATTTATCTTAAAGTCTCCTCCAATGTTGAGGGCAGGTTTTGTTTAACTTTAATGTCAGGGGACCCAACATTGTGCTCCAAAATTATTATAGAACAGGTATGTATCTTACGTTAATCACTATATTCTGTTTTAGGAGGAAATAACACTTGTGGGGGGGGAGTGGGATACATTTTTGGGTCCTAATCCCTTGGTTAACAATCCCTGCTTTATATTTTGTGTATATTTTTCTCTCTATTGATTTGTCTGACTAAACAATAAATTACCTACCAGGGGAAAGAAATACAATGCAGTAAATAGATCGAACCTTCACTATTATTCTAAGCTGACTTTTAAAACTATTCCTAAGCCAGTGGAATGAGAGTACAAGATTGATAATATAGGCAAGCCTACGATGAAGATGTTTTTGAGGGCAATTACTAAAGTTGAAATCAATATCCTCATGTTTTGAGCTAAAGACTAATAAAGCTGCCAATATATTGCTATAAATGCTTTGCCTATTAAAAGGCTGATACTCTACCTGGTCTGATGCTGACCGCTGGCATCCAGATAGATGTTTAGGTGGAGAACTTCTCTAATACTTGGTTAAACTCCTTTAAGTCAGCTTGTACCTCTACATTCTTTTGTCCACAGAGTTGCTGGATAACCAAGAATATTTACTGTACGCTGGCTCTTTCCTGAGGGCTTTGAGGAAATGTGAGAACCTCTTTATCCTCCATAGTTGGAATTTATCCATGTCAAGTCAGACAAAAGCTCCTCATTCATATATCTTTGTATTTACTGTTTTCCAGTATTATTTAATTATTAAAATGTTTCTAATGGCAAACTGGCACTGATTTCAGGCTCCTGCCTTTAATGCAGTGTTTGGGGAAGCTCCTAAATTAACTGTTAATCGTCTGTCCTACAGTGCAAGAGAAATGTTCTAGGAAACTCTAATCTGCTGGGAAATTCCAGAGGTTTTCATGTGAAAGCAAAAAATCCCAACAGTTTGTAATTCGAGGCTTTCCCATAAAAGTCTATCGTGGAATCATGCCATTGTATTTCTTTTTTCTGCGTCCCTCAAAGCTTTTCTTATGCAAATAAAATCAAGGTCCACACTGGAGGAGAAACCTGGCTGTAGTCCCACTATTTGACATTTCGTTGGTAGGTTTCTATCAGAAAGCATCGTATTGCTCTGGAGCAACATCAATCTTGCCATTCAGTCTAATGTATGAGAGTAAATTATATCACCAGAGGGCTGGTTCTTCCTAGTTGCAATAGCCAAGCCAAGAGCAAGATTTCATGGTGACCCTCAGCAGGACCTAAGCCAATAAAGGAGTGAACAACTTTAGCCCTTGTATCATTAGCTGGCCAGTCATTCTTCTCTGAAATACACCAGGCAGGCAATAAGAAAATATTAACAGAAATTTTGTATAATAAAAACAGTCTGTGTATATACACATATAAGGGAAAGAAAGAAAGAAAGAAAGAAAGAAAGAAAGAAAGAAAGAAAGAAAGAAAGAAAGAAAGAAAGAAAGAAAGAAAGAAAGAAAGAAAGAGAAAGAAAGAAAGAAAGAAAGAAAGAAAGAAAGAAAGAAAGAAAGAAAGAAAGAAAAAGAAAGAAAGAAAAGATAGGTAGATAGATTGATGACTGAAAGATGATAGATAGATAGATAGATAGATAGATAGATAGATAGATAGATAGATAGATGATAGATAGATAGATAGATAGATAGATAGATAGATAGATAGATAGATAGATAGATAGATAGATAGTGTAGTCAAAATACAGTGGATACAACTATGCTGTCACCATGAAATGTAATGTCCTTGTGCCAGAACTGCACACGATATTGGTATATTGAGACATATCAGGACATGAATATTCACAGCAAAAATAAATTTACCAGGTATTGCATCACTTACCTGGTTCTGGTAAAAACTGAGCTGATCCTTAAAAGGGTTGCGGTGGTATGAAACAGGAGATAAAAGCAGCATACCCATTCAAACAAAGCTGCCTTGTCTTAAACACTTTGGAAGTGCAGTTGTTTCCATAAACCTGACGGTGCTTCCTACACATTGGCTTCTGTCCTGGTTACAGAACGTGACTGTCTGTCTCCCCCTAGTGGGCAAAATTCAATTAGGCGACGAGCACATTATGGGGCTTCTTTTCCGAATAACCGCAGCAGATGGAACAGAGACACAGGGATTTAAGAGAAACACATGAAGAATGTCCGCTGGGCATACTTCAGTTCAGTCTGTTAGTCCAATGCTTAGTTTATTTGTTGATTTTAAAGTATAGTTTTCTTTTTCCTTGTCTTTACTTATGAAGGACAAGATGACAGTGACATGTTCTCAAAACCTGCATCTGAATAATTTGCCAGTGGAAATATGCATGTTCAGGGTAAAATGTTTTAAAAGGAAGAGTATTAAATATGATACATAATAGCATTTGTGTGTTGGATGGAAGGCATGAATATTCTACATATGCAGTAAATGGTACACAAGTGCTGTGTCTGCTTTTCCTTTGGAAGCAAACAGAACAATCGCACACCCTTGTAGAGATCAGCCCGGTGCACAATATTAGAGGATCCGGCAACCTCACAATCGTTCTGGGAAGAAGATATCAGCACACAAGGCATTACAGTTGCAGGGAGCACCCTGCTTGTTTATTGTGCGGAAATGCAACCATTGCCACACAATAAACAAGCAGGGTGCTCCCTGCAACTGTAACTGTAAATAAAAAAACCTTATTTACTATGTGAGGTATCCATTTAGCAATAGCAGAGTGCCGGCAAAAAACTTTCCTTCCATATACCTTTAAGCTTGTTTTAGCTGTGATTGTTGGACCAAAAAGTAAGCCCAAAGCAAGAAAATATGAAGACTTCTAAATATATGGTAAGCAAGCTGCTTGGGTAGCACGGAGGCACAGTAGCTAGCTGGGCTCGATTCTGACAATGGCCCTTAATCATAATGGAGTTTTCTGTCTGCATGGGGTTTGCTAGTTTGGTCAGAACACACATTGGTTATCAGTTGGCCTCTGATTAATGAAACCTACTGTATTGGTGTCTCCAGTTGGAAACTGAACTTGCCCTGGCGCAGATCTGATGTCTGTATACGTCCCTGTAGTATGATGTTGCTATGTAAATAAAGCATAATAAAAACAGCTAATCTGTCTATTTTCACTCCTGTGGAGCATTCTCCTCCTTTCCACAAAGTCAAGTAAGGACAGTGTGACTGAAATCCCAACTGGTCCGTCAGTTGAACATTGCGCTGCTAATTCCTTCATCTGGGCTTTCCTTCCAGAGATAAAGGAATTCCTCATTCCCTGTTGATGTTTGTAGAAAAAGAGCAATTTTAAGAAGTAAAGCAAAAGAGTCTACGTCAACACTTTATACCTAATGGTTTTTTTTATTGTGTTATTATTTCTGATGGGCTTTGGGTAATGTTAAAATATGGGCCACAACTGAGACAAAGGCTTGTGTGATGAAATGTGCCTGATCTGTGTGCACAGCTCCCTGGGGACATTGTTAATAGATAGCTTTGTTTTTGCCAAGCTTTGCACTCGCCCGGGTTATAAATGAGAAGGTGTAAGGCTGCATACTTTACACTGATAATCTGCTTGCTGCTGTGTAGGGCTGGGGAACGCTGCTTCCGCACTGACAGGGTTAAAGAAAGCCTCTACCTCCACATTGGGGTCTTAGCTACCCGTGCTAGCTATCCCTAAACTAGCTGAAGTGCCCAGTACTTCACACTGAGTGTCCACCTCTATCTACTTCTGGAGTGGAAAGAACCCCGCCCTGGATGTGACTACCCTTTAAATACACTTCTGGCCCACTAGCTCCCTCTAGCGACTGGGGAGGAATTGCACTAAACACCAAAAATTACCCTCTACTACACATCACACCTTACACATCACACCTTTAATACTAAAATTTCCAATCATTTCAACACTTACAATTTTCCATTTTACACAATTCACACCAATATTTGCACACAACACTCGGCCACCCTCTTACATATTCACTTCTCCACTAATGAAGGTTACACTGAAATTCTGGGGAAACTTGTTCAAAATACAAATCAGGGCAAGTGTGGAAATTCAGTTAAATGGCATAAGTTCCAAAGTAAGAGACAGCTGCACCCGGGCAAACTTAAAGCAGGTAACAACCTGTGTTTTATTCACAGCATGGTTTGTTTCCACAAAATATTTTTCAGTGGTACAGCAAATGCCACGACATTTAAAAGTTCACCATTCTCTAACCAGAATATATAGTGAATAAAGTACCCCCTCTTGTAAAATATAAGGATATTATAAGTTACCGAGGAGTTTCATGACCATATAAAAACACGAGGCCGAAGGCCGAGTGTTTTTATACAGGTCATGGAACTCCGAGGTAACTTCTAATATCCTCATATTTTACAACTGGGGGTACTTTATTTATTATAATACACAAATTTCAGTGAGTCATGTGACAGAAATGACTTCAGAACTCACCGTTTATAACTAATGACATCAGAACTCACCGTTTATAAGGATATAATTTACAGGATATTCATGGCTCTTGTGTATTATATATAGATATATAGATATATAGATATATATATAGTTTATATATATATATATATATATATATATATATATATATATATATATAGATATATATATATATATATATATATATATATATATATATATATATATATATATATATATTTTGTGGTATGGTGACAAAAAGGTCCCCAGTTTCCTGGGGAAAAGTGATTGATGGAATGTATGTTGGGCCACGGATTCTCATATATTGTTACTGAGGTGAGACCAGTAGTGCTCTTAGCAGAGAAACACTATGTCTCTCTGCAAGGTTTTTGTAATTGCTGATCCGGGACTGGTCTTACTGGGAACCCGCAAGAGTAGGGTGGGTCGGATTCCCAAATCCGTAGGCCAGGTTTTCAAGAGGCCCTAGGCCTATTTAGTACACCTGATGCTGAGCAGCAGTGCTGAATGTGTGTGAGACAAACTGCTGGTATTGCTCAGCTTCAGAAGAGAAAGAAAAGCATTTATTTTGTGAACAAGAAGGTTGCATTTTTTCTGTTGAACTGCTGTGTTTCGGTTACCTTCCCCCTGCGAGGGGAAATTTCTGCAGCCGCTGGAAAATAAACGCGGGCAGGAAGCCCTTAAACTGATCCAGGTGTGTGAAGTCTCTTTTGCAGCCTACCAGCGAGTGAACCCCCACAATATATATATATATATATATATATATATATATATATATATATATATATATATATATATATATATATATATATATATATATGCACAGAGGGCTTGTGCCTAGGGCTGCAGTTTTTGAGGGTGACCTTCAGGTGCTATTATAATTTAATACATTTTGAAAGGACGCTGTATGGTCCAGTGCCTAGTGTAGCTACAGACCTAAATACAGCCCTGCCTCTGGCAGTCTGCATATAAGGGCAACCTGCTCTTCTTACCTGCTTCTCTTAGAGCAATTTGTCTCTACCATTATAGAAATCCCAGCACAGGATTGGCTGCTCTACCTACTGTATGTAGTGTTACTGCAGAACCACAACATAATCCATGTCTTGTACACAGGATCCATGCTTCAAATTCAACTTCAGTGGAGGCTATCCTTGCCCAGATTCTGGACCTATTCACTGGTGGAGAGCACTAACACCCCATCCCCAATCTTATTTTGAGGGTGACCTGATCTAGCCTGTTCAGTGAAACACTCAGACAACATATTCCATTAAATAGTGGAAATGATCGAAGTTCATCTGCTACCCTTAACCCCAGGGAAGAACTGGTCATGCCATATACAGTAGTTTCCCGTCCCATTAGAAATTGGTGGACACCTTGTGGTTGGGTTACCTGTCTGACCAAGACCCATACCTTATATTACTTACATAGAAAAAGTTAAATAACATTCTACTGAATACAACAGCTGTGGGTTTCTTATGACATGGCATTTAACTGTGCTTATTTCAGCAACAGCCTGTGGTTTTCATAAGATTTTGAAAAGCAATTAGTGGTTTTTTACAAGTTGAAAAGGATATCATAACATCAGTAATGACAACAGTTTTTGGATATGAAGATAATTTATCATGACAATCTACACTCTGTGGCTATAGATTTTTGGGGTCACATCAAGGTAACAGAGTGCATGCAACATTCTCTGAATGTTTTTTATTGTTTTTTTTTTCAAATAAACTGGCACATACCTTTTATCCAAAAATGATAACAGTGAACTCTAGAATTGAAGATGGAGCTACTGTACCTGTAATTACAGAGAGATGGGGGGGGGGGGGCATTTCACATAGTATATGGTGGGAATGCCCCAGTGTATTGCTTTTACAGGAGTGACCACTCCATTTAATATGAAATAATCATGGCAAAGTGTAATCATTACACACAGGATAGACCAGGATTTTGTTCCCAACTGGATGAACTATCTGCACTTGTTCTTCTAGTCCTCAAAGGGGCTGTAACATTTGACATTAAGGGTGGTGGCAGGCAGCGACAAATCTTCTCTTCTTCTCCCTGAAATGCCGGCAAGGCAAGAATGCGAATTGCTGGCACGATGGCATACAAATCGTTCGGATTTCCAAAGTTTCCTCACAAGGCAACTTCAGAAATCTGAAGTGATTCGTATGCTATCTTGCCAATGACATTAGTTGCCCAAAATAGAGAAGATTTTTCCCAAGCCACCCATGGCAGCACTTCACCAATATGAGTATTCCCGCCCTACAGGCCACTGGACAGGAAAGGGTTAACCCCATTAGGCTATAACATCCGCCTACTACCATCCCCCATTGTCTTTTTCCTGTCCAGGCCATGGATGTGCTTACCGAGTCCAGGGGGGTTCCTCTGTTCTCCCCTGATGCCTCCCAAATTGCTCCCCTGAGGGGATCGCTGCGGAGAAGGACCAAAAGGCTGGGTCATGTATTTCACCTGAAGAGGCCGACAACATAGCTGGCCGTGAGAAGGGTGAGTTATGGCGGCTTCTAGATGGTACCGCTTGGATTTCCTGGCCGCACAGAGTAGCAGAAGCGTTACACGCGGTAACCGGAAGTGCGCGCCGGAAGTCTCCCTCCCAGAGCCAGGGTTAGTTGCGCTATGCGTTCCACTGCGGAGGCGCTTGCGTTTCACGGATGACGTCACTTCCGGATATGGCGCTTTTAAGCAGGGAACGCTGTGAATCTGATGGCGCCCTGAGTTTGACGTCAGCAACGAACGGATCGTGGTGCAGTGGATAAAAGTAAGCGGATGCTTTAAGGGATACGTTCTTTTATTGGCAGCAGAGGATTTATTAGGATTTTGCTTGTTCAGCAGGAACCTGCAGTATGGAACAACCTGGCTCTGGGAAAGGGGTTCAGCCTAAAGTCTCTAGGTAAGCATAAGGCAAGTGGTTATTTTGCCTGAATAAGAGAATAGGAGGCTAATAGGATTATCTATTTGTTTTCTAGCCTCTCTGTGTCTGCTGAAATGTCTAAAGCTGAAAGTCTTCATTCAAGAAAGCAGTCCTCCATTGATGCTCAACCTCCTTCAGGGGATCCTCAGGCTACTTCAATTCCCCAGTTGGATGCATTGGTTTCTATAATTAAACAAGCAGTAGTGCAGGGGGTTCAAGAAGCATCGACATCTGGAGTATCTAGAAAGCAGAAAAGAACAAGGGAAGTTATATATGATTCTCTTTCAGAGGTGTCGGAAGAGGAACTCTATGATCCTGCATATATCCAATCAGATCTATCTGAGGAAGGGGAAGTTCTCTCTGAAGAGGAATCAGGTTTTGATATGGCTATAGTTGATGGCCTAATTAAAGCAGTAAGGAAAACTTTGTGTTTGACAGAAGAACTGCCGAAAAGTTCTTCGGCTGATAAATTATTTCCGTCAGTTAAAAAGAGGGCGGCAACTTTTCCAGTTCACGACTCTATTAAAGAATTAATTAATTCAGAGTGGAAGAAGACAGAGAAGAGAGTGGTAATCCAAGGAAAGTTTTCTAAAAAATATCCAGTGGACGAAGCTCATGCAAAGTTGTGGGATAATCCACCTAAAGTAGATGCTGCAGTAGTTAGATTGGCTCGGAAGACTACTTTACCAGTGGACGATGCAGTCGCATTTAAAGATCCAATGGAGAAACGAATGGAGTTTGACTTGAAAAAATCTTTTGTGTCAGCTGGGGCTTCTTGTAGGTCAGCAGTGGCACTGGCCTCAACTTCAAGGGCCATGAAAATATGGGTCGGTAACTTGGAAGAAGCAGTAACTACAAATGTTAAAAGATCAACGTTACGTGACATGTCTGATTTGAAGGTTGCAACGGATTTTGTGGCTGAAGCTTCACTGGATCTAGTTCATTTGGCAGCAAGGTCCATGGCTCTCTCTGTGGCATCTAGGAGGGCCCTGTGGCTGAAACCCTGGTTTGCAGATTCTGCATCTAAAACAAATTTGTGTCAACTCCCATTTGAAGGTGGAAGGCTGTTCGGGGAGAACTTGGATTCCATAATAAAGAAGGCATCAGGTGGCAAGAGTGTGTTCCTGCCACAGGAGAAAAGGTTTAGAAGACAAGGACAAAGATCAGAATCTCCGGGGAATAGATCCTTTCGAGGTTCTAGACTGTATAGACCCGGCAAGCCACAGCATAGACAGACATCGTGGAGGAGTACTAAAGGAGAGCCACGGCAAGCGGCAAGAAAGAATACCTCCTTCGGAACTTCCTCAAACAGAATACAATGAGATGAGGCCGACTCAAACCTACGAAATTGGAGAGCGACTGTCACTCTTCAGCGAGGTTTGGGTCGAAAGAATTCGAGATCATTGGGTGTTGGAAGTTATAAAAGAAGGGTACCAGTTGGAGTTTTCAAAGATGCCAAAGCACAATGTGTTTCGTGTTTCCTCAATCCCGAAGGTTCAGGGAGCAAGTCAAATCTTTCGGGGATATGTGGATCAGCTTCTACAGATAGGAGCAGTAGAGCCAGTACCTTATCTGCAGCAGCAGAAAGGGTTTTACTCAAGACTCTTCCTAGTCAGGAAATCATCGGGAGATTTCAGACCAGTGTTGGATCTACGTCCATTGAATCAGTTCATAAATTGCAGGAAATTCAAGATGGAATCTCTTTCTTCCATAATTGCTGCGGTTCCTCCACACGCTTGGATGGTCAAGTTAGACCTCAAGGACGCATACTTTCATGTGCCGATATACAGGTACCACAGGAAGTTCTTACGGTTTGCAGTCCAGGGACAGCATGTACAGTTCACGTGCCTACCATTCGGCCTCTCTACATCTCCGAGGACTTTCACGAAAGTACTGGTAACAGTGATAGCCCTGTTAAGGGTGGAAGGAGTATCGGCTTTCCATTATTTAGACGATATCCTATTGGTCGCCAGTTCAGAAAAAGAAGCAAGGGAAAACAGGGACAAGACAGTCGAAGTTCTACAAGATTTCGGCTGGATAATAAATTGGCAGAAGAGCCACATAGTGCCGACACAGGTTTTGTTGTTTTTCGGCGCAGAGTTAAATACAGTTCAAGACACTGTTTCTCTTCTGGACCAAAAGATTTTGCAGGTTATAGACAGAGTGCAATCCTTCAAACAAAAGTTTCTGTCCGAGAATGCATGTCCCTCCTCGGTCTTCTCTCCTCAACAATACAAATGGTGCGTTGGGCAAGGTGGCACATGAGACCTCTACAAGTGTTCCTTCTAAGGGCAGGGGCGAGCAATCCTCTCAATATGGGGAAGTCCCTTCTTGTTCCAGATCATATAAAAGCAAGTCTGGAGTGGTGGTTAAGACCGCAGAATCTGTCAAAAGGGATGCCGTTAACACAACCCGACTTCATGGTTATAACCACGGACGCCTCTCAAACAGGCTGGGGCGCAATGTTAGATGGCATGTCTGCTCAAGGGCAGTGGGACTTGGCCCGGGTTCCCTCCAATATTCTGGAGTTAAGAGCCATAAGAATGGCTTTGTTTGCCTTCGCAGGAGAAATTGCCCACAAGTGGGTAAAGGTTCGGTCAGACAACGCCACGGCGGTGGCATATGTCCGAAAGCAAGGAGGAACCAGGAGCGGGCGATTACTCAAAGAGTTGGCAATAATGATGTCGTGAGCAGAGGTGAATTTAGAGGGACTCACGGCTCTGTATGTGCCAGGAAAAGCAAATGTGCAGGCCGATTTTCTGAGCCGGAACACCATAGACCCGGGAGAATGGGGTCTAAATCCCTCTGTATTTCAGGATATAATACGAGAGTGGGGCAGACCGGAAGTCGATCTGATGGCCTCAGACAAGAATCACAAATGCAGAATTTTCTTTTCAAGATGCCCGTCTCGAAAGACCAGGGGAGTGGATGCTTTCTTCCAGAACTGGAGAGGGATATTCGGGTATGTCTTTCCTCCCTTTCCAATGATCTGGAGGGTGTTGAAAAAAATAGATCTAGAGGAGGCCTTGGTAGTTGCGGTAATCCCATTTTGGCCAAGACGCCCGTGGTTCCCCTTACTGATGCAAATGGCAGTGCAGCCACCAATGACGTTACCAGTTCGAGAAGACCTGTTGATGCAGGGTCCAATATCCTTCCAGGATGTAGGCAGCCTGTGTCTGACGGCATGGAAGTTGAGAGGCAGAGGCTCACGGAAGCGGGATGCAAAAGTGAACTAACGGATCTGTTGTTGAAGTGTAGGAAAAAGTCCACTTCTAACCAATACTATCGAGTATGGGCTTGTTTGTGAAATTAGCAGAAAGTTCGAAGTTTGATCCTAGAAACCCTTCTCCAGTGTCGTTGGTGGACTTCCTCTTTTCAGGTTTCCAAAGAAATCTGAGTATGAGTACTTTGAGGGGTCAAGTCTCGGCTCTGTCAGCTCTTACTGGTAAGGTGTGGGCCGAAGAGAAGTTGGTGATGCGCTTCTTTAATGCAGTAAAGAGGGTGAGACCTTCTCGGAAGATAAGAGTTCCTCCGTGGGATTTACCTTTAGTGTTGAAGGCATTGATGGCGGCTCCTTTCGAACCTCTTGAAACCGCTTCAGATTGGCATGCTACAATGAAAATACTGTTCCTGGTAGCGATCACTTCGGCATGCAGAATAGGAGAGATTCAAGCCTTGTCAGCAAAAGAACCTGATACGGTAATCTTTGCGGATAAAGTGGTTTTAAGGCCAGCTTTTCAGTTTCTTCCGAAAGTGATGTCACAGTTTCATCTAGACTTAGAAATAACTTTACCTTCATTCTGTCCGAATCCAGGAAATAAACGGGAATGTGAATGGCATACCCTGGATCTAGTTCGGGCAGTGTCTCATTATCTAACTAGGACAAGTTCTTGGAGGAAAACCGACAGACTGTTTGTCATTCCAAGGGGTCCAAGAAGAGGAATGGCTCCTTCAAAGTCAACGATTAGCCGTTGGATTGTGGGCTGTATTGTGTTTTCGTACCACAAGGCAGGCAGAGAGGTTCCTGGAGACTTAAAGGCACACTCTACCAGAGCTTTGGCTACTTCCTGGGCGGCAGAAGCCAGAGCTCCGCCGGAGGCGATTTGTAAGGCAGCAAGATGGACTTCCTTACATACGTTTGTAAAGCACTACAAACTGAATATTTTGTTGTCCCAAGAAGCTAGATTTGGGAGAAAAGTCTTACAGGCTGTTATACATTCATAATAAAAACATTTAAGCATCTGTCACTCCCTTCTTTTGTTCAGCTATGGTAATTCTCATATTGGTGAAGTGCTGCCATGGGTGGCTTGGGAAATAGAGAAATTCTTTCTACTTACCGTAATTTCTATTTCCAAGTCACCTTCCATGGCAGCATTCACCAATCCCCCTCCCTTTTGAGCTTGGATACTTAGACAATGGGGGATGGTAGTAGGCGGATGTTATAGCCTAATGGGGTTAACCCTTTCCTGTCCAGTGGCCTGTAGGGCGGGAATACTCATATTGGTGAATGCTGCCATGGAAGGTGACTTGGAAATAGAAATTACGGTAAGTAGAAAGAATTTCTCTATGTCACTGGGAGACTAATCTCCCCGTCTGTCACCACCCTAAACAATAATAAATCAGCATTAGATCATGTTGCTAGGGTCACCCTAGTGATAGGATAATTTGCTTTCTACTAGGTTTGTGCCTCTAAATAACACTTATGGTGTAACTATCTAGGCTGTAACCTGAGACAATGTGCAGTTGGTCTTATTATTTTTGTCTGTGTGGGGGGGTTGAACTGTGCCTTTCTATTCTGCAATAAGCTGTGTGACATATAAGGCACTTTCTATATATAAATTGTAAATAGTGTGTGTTGTGAACTTCTTCTATTAAATTTCAACAAATAGTTCTGCTGATTTGGCAGATTATAAATACAGATAGGGGACCTGTTATGCATAATTTTCAGGACCTGCAGTTTTCCGGACAAGGTTTTTTTCTGTAATTTGGATCTCCATACATATCCATCTCTACTTAAAAAATAATGTAAACGTTAATAAAACCCAAGGATTGATTTACCTCCAATAAGGATTAATTATGTCAAGTCAGGCATCAAGTACAGGGTACTGTTTTAGGATTACAGAGAAAAAGGAATTATTAAAAAATTTAATTATTTGATTAAAATGCAGTCTATGAGACACAAACTTACCATAATTTGAAGCTTTCTGGGTTTCCGGATAATGGTCCCTGTACCTATAAATTTATCCTGGTTTGGGGTTTTGTGGCAATTTTGCTTACATGGCTAATTTATAATGTCCCCTTAGGCTATCTGGTACATCTGAGACCTCCAGGTTTATAGAAGTACAGTGGACCCAGAGAGATGTTCACTAGCTTTTGGGTGCAAGCTAGTGAACATTTAGGATACCAGGTGGTCACAAGTTACCCAAGTGCTGTGATTCCTGTTAAGTTTGTTAAAATTAAATTGTACAAAAAGAAATTGTGCGTGTGCCACCAGCCAAGGCGCCACTAGCATTTGAAGTTCAGCCAAGGGCAGAGATAATGATGACAATTAGTGGAAGACCATATCCTAGTAGAAGATAAGAGTCATTTTAGGATACAGCATCAAGTGTGGCCCGGCTAAAATGACCGCAAATGTTGTGCGTATTGATGTTACACATTACTCAAGTACCCATGTACAAACACATTCCTTGAACTTCGTATAGTTGCACCACACGTAATTCAAAGTGCTTCTTTTGTTGAACAGAACTCAAGGGAGCCTATTGTCTCTGTTAAATCCTCGAGCTACTGGAACCTTGTACATGACAGTAACTCTAGGGTTCCCAAAGTTGTGTATATTAGAAGAAGCTGACTTGTATGAAAAGTCTCATACAAACAGAATGGAAGTGATACAATCCGACTCTGGCACTTGCTATTGTGACATCATAAAATCTTAATTCGGATCACATAATACTGCCAAGATGCCTTCCTAAACCTAGCCAAGGCAGAAACATCAATTCTATATTTTTCATTTGGCAAATGAACAGTTAACATGATTTATAGATAAGCAAAGTTTTCAGGTCAGAGCTTCTTTCTGTACAACCACTGAACAGCCTGTAAGGTCACATGTATAATGAATACAATCATATCACAACTCACAAGGGGAAATGATGTGCTAATCTGATGTGTCCAAAAAAAAGTTATGTAACATTGCCATGTATTACAGCAGTTTCTTTCCATTACCCAGTTTAAAATCTGTGATGGTGACATCCAATCAATTGGCTTCATTGCAAGAAAAAAAATTGTAAGGAGTCTGTTTTTGTCTTACAAAAAGCCAAGTGTTAACATGCCAACGTCATATCATTCCTGGCAATGGAAACCAAGCACAGTTCATTTTCATGCAGCTGTTAACTGAAAACATGTATTTGTCCATGTTGGTGCCTGTTTTCAGTGCCAGCAACATGAAGTGTTTGGAGGCATTTTGATGTTGCATTTTCAGCATCTTAATATTTCAGAAAGGCTTGTTTATGTTATCTTAGCTTCTCAAAAACTTTGAGTATCTTCAGTTTGTCATTTCAGTTATAGGCTGTGATGAAACACACACAAATGCATGGGGTGGAAATTCACCACTTGAATGCAATAACTACAACCCATATACCACATGTGGTCTTATGTTCCAACCATCTAAGAAATAATCTGTCCATGAAACTGAAGCTGCAATGGGTACTGTGGACTATAGGAAAAAATCCAGTGAACCTTTAAAACTGAATGAAATCTCCTTACATTTAGGTTGCAGTCAACACTCATTGGGCAGCTGTATCATAATGGAGATGTTCCTAGATGATCTGAGCTTCTGAAATTGTTCTCTGTAGCTACTGATCTGAGCTTTCCATCTTTTGGTGGCTGGTGGTCCAAGCATGCTCAATGCAGTAGTGATGTGCAGGTCAGTAAATACTCAATCCACATCTGACCCTGACCTGCAAAACCTTAACCTGCACCTGACCCTACCCGCAAAATGTTTCCATTGTAGGACCCAAACCAAACCCATACTAATGTCTTCTATCTCTGTACGCTACTTCTGTGCACACCTCTGGTTCCAAGACGGAATCTTTAGGAGCAGTGGAGTGTACTTCCCCAGTCTGACCTGCACCCAACCCTAACCCACAATTGTTGACCACATTTCTAGCCAAAACCACCCAACCGGTGATCATCAGTCTAGTGATGAGCGTATCTGGCCCGTTTCTCTTTGCTGCAAATATGCAAGACAGTGAAAATTTGCCAAAATGCATTGAAGTCAATGGGCAACAAAAAACTTGTGAAGTTTTTTTTCACCAGTTGGAGTCTATGGGCTTAATTTTTGAGAAAAAAAATTGTGAAAAATTAGGCTCATCGCTACAGTGCACGCATTTTAGCCATAAGGCAAGGTGAAAGCTTCTGCACAGTTGCCACTGAATCAGTGGTGACAATATTTCCCTGCGCTAGAAATTGCATGGGTGCCATTGTCAATGTGGAACTTGAAACTAAGATATACTGAAAAATTCCTTGGAAGACTGCATATGGCCCTATAGTCTAAAGTCGATCATTGTTATACATCATTACACATTGTTACACATCAGTCCCTGTCTCAGTAGTCTAAGGTCCCAATCACATTCACACATTCTATAGTCAATTTTAGAAGCCAAATAACTTTCCTCCTGTTAGAGGGTAGGAGTAAACTCAGAATACATGGAGGGAAACCCAGACAAGCAAACACTTCTTGCAGACAGTACTCTAGCTGGTATTAAACCCTGCAATGCAACGCAGCAGCACCAATCATAAATGCTTCCATCTAGCAGGACGGCATCAACTTAGCCGACAGACTTGTGTTTCAGATTATTATTCATCAGCATGATAAATGTATAAATAAGTCTATTTCCTTTTGAATCATAAATGTTTTGTTTCAGTGGAGCAATTATCATACAGTATATGGGGATGGTCTTGACAGCCGTGGGTGAGTTCCTGACACAGTCACACAATTGTTGTACTAAATGTACAGTGAGTTTGGAGAGATGTTAAAGCTTCTCCTGCAGACTATGTGACTAGCTTCAGAGCTGTATAAATCAAGGTTATTAGTTAACTGACCTACATTTTTCAGAAACAAAAAGAGAAAAGGATCTGGGATTTATCCATTCTGTGCTAAAAAAAAAAACAACTACCAACCCCTTAATCAAAACAGCCATCCTTTATTTGGGCAACGAATGCATTTGTATCTTTTGTAGTCATATTTTCTGTGTATTTATGGCATAAAAATGAAACTCTGTTGTGTGTATTTGTTGCCTTATTGCTTAAGAACCACCAAGTTAAATATTTAATGTATATTGCTAAACATGGGGGAAGGAGATTCTATCAATAAATAAGGCTGTAGAGGAGGCTGGGGGCATAAAGAAAACAACTACTGCTATTTATTTACTACTTCTCATCTATACAAAGGCAATCTGTCATCTTAGAACATCGAAATTCAAATCTTGATGGTTGTCAGGCATTCACCAATAATATATCACATTCAATAGATCTTACTTTAATATGATTAAAATTAATAGAAGCAAAAAAAAAGAACATTCAACTAGAAATACATTAACCGGACCTCCAACCCCTGAAATTTCAGGTAGAGGGTTAAAATAGTGATAATTGTAATAAGCCATAGTAAAAGCATATCTTAGAGCTGGATAAAATCTTTTTAATTAAATTAAAATGCAAAGTGATAAAGTCTAGGTCTAGTAACCCATAGCAACCAATAGGGGTGGCATTTACTGGTCTGCTGTTTGAAAGCAAGCCTATAATTAGTTGCTAGTATTACTAGGCCTTAAGAATCTTTGCCCTTATTATTACATTACCACCCAAAGCAGCATATCCAGCATAATGGTGCCCAAGCCAGCCACACGCCCAATCTCCTTCACCCCAGGGGCTGCAGTTGTCTTGGCCTCCACCAGCCCTCCTCCCTTCACAACACCTACCAGACAGCAGTGAAGGGGAGATTCAGTGCTCCAGAAATCCTCAAGAAGACCTAAACTTAAAGGGGACCTGCTAAGAGTCGGCAGCTTATTGGCCCGTGTGTGGAGCCTTCCGGCGGGCTTCCCGGATCGATATCTGGTCGAAAGTCGGCCAGATGTCGATCAGGCAGAGTAAAAAATCCCTATGATTAAGTGTTTATCACGAAACGCGTAAGGCTGTGGACACAATAAACTTCACTTTGAAATGTATCTGCCTGGTGGAAGATTGCCTTTGGAGTGCCTGCTCCAAAAAGTTTTTCGGTTTGTCCGCTCCCCCTGCTGAGGGCTCAGGGCGGTGCACCTGGGCCTCTTCCCTAATGTGGTGAGTTATTGATTTCTACTTGCTGACCCTAAAACGACAGATTCGTCAGGGTAAAAAATCTCATCGGAATGCGGCCACATCTGTTAGTTGATGCGGTCCCGCAATCTGACCACCCTTATTGGCTGCATTGTGATCCGATAATTGGGTCTTAGGGCCCACAATCGGTTCAGCCCAATACTGCCCACCTCAATTTGGGCATATCGGGGAGAGATCTGCTCATTTGGTGACATGCCTAGCACCCCCCCTTACCATTGCACCCTAGATATGTGACTCTCCTGCCTAGCCCCAGTTCCGACCCTGGTTCTTCCTCTACCTCTCCCAATACATCTTAGTATATTCTTCTACATATTCTGCAGGGTGTGCACAATAGATGTGAAGGAGCGGACAAGATTTGCAGCAGCTGAGATGAATTCTAAGCACTTTATCACATGAATCTTTATCAAATACAAAAATGAGTATTACCCACAACGACATCCAGAACTGCCTTTGGTGCACATTATCTATATTGGGAGGCCATTGCTATAAATCAAGTAAAGGAGAAACTTGGCTTACAAAGACACGCCGCTGCTCTGCTTGTATATTTATAGAGAGAGCAATGAAACACCAATTTGAAATGTGATTTGTTAACTTGTAAAGGCACCTTTTGGTATGTAATGTATCAGCGCACTTGAAGGACATAGATAAAAGGCATTACCACATAATTACTCAACAATTCAATGCCATCTCTCAACCGCATGCAATCTAAATCTATAAAGCTAAATATAGTGGTTATTCAGTGCATGTATGCCTATGTATCATGTTATACATTTTGTGATTGTGCGTATACATCACTGGCGGGTACTGTGTGGGACTTCTAAGTGTACCGTGTGCAACACAATTTTATGTAAAGCTTAAATCCCATTTAGGTCCTTCTTCTACAACAACAATGGTTACATCACAGTTAATACAGGTATGGCATCTGTTATCCGGAAACTCGTTATCCACAAAGTTAATTATTTTCATTTTTAAAAATGATTCATCTTTAAAAATAATAATAATAATAATAAAACAACAACAGTAGCTTGTACTTCATGGTAACTAAGCGGTATGAACGGCATGAATCCATATTGGTGGCAAATCAACCCTATTATTTGCTACTATAGTAGGAATTTATTTACTTTATTATTCATATAAAGAGTTTGCCTTAAATGTGGAACAGTTTCTAGTGAGATTGATATGTTTATTTCAAAATACCTGTAGCTTTTCTCTTTGGGCTATTGTGGATCACTTCATAAATATGTATTAGCTAAGATTCCACTGAACACAATAGATCAGGTAGGGGCATTGTATAAACAAGACAAAAGATGGCTAAAGACAAATGGGAATCTTATACTGTATGTGCAGTGTAGCAATAAATGAGTGGCAGGTCAAATAAATGATTTGATAAATCCAATGTGTGGGTACAGTTACCATGAAGCGCAGAAGTACTGCTGCAAAAAGTGCCTTTATTTACCAACACAACATTTTTTTGAGCTTCATAGCTCTTTATCAAGTGTATGATTTACACTTCTCCTTTAATAAGTTGTTATGTGTCATTCAGCTGAAACACCGCATCTATGAACTCGAATCAACTATTATACATTGAAAACACTCTATAGTAATGTACTTGACAGTACCATCTGCCAATAGCACTTAAGCATTCATTGCTCTCTTATGCATTCATCCTAAGTAACTGCTATACCGTCTTTTCTCTCACTCAAGGTTCACATAGCATAACTGGAATTCTAAACTGACAGTTGCTATTATAACTGACTGAATTAAGAAACCTTGCACAGAGAACCTAGAAATTATAAACAGCCCCTGATGTGCTTGCTTTTGTTCCATATGTATTAGTCACAGCTTTATTCCCTATACCAGGGGTCCCTCAACTTTTTTTTACCCGTGAGCCACATTCAAATATAAAAAGAGTTGGAAGCAACACCAAGCATGAAAAAATTCCCCTGGGATGTCAAATAAGGGCTGTGATTGGCTCTTTGGTAGCCCCTATATGGACTGGCAGCCTACAGGAGGCTCTATTTGGCAGTATCTATTTTTTATGCACCAAAACTTGCCTCCAAAACAAGGGAGCAACATCCAAGGGGTTGGTGAGCAATATGTTGTTCATAAGCCACTGGTTGGGGATCATGCTCTATACAAAGGAACTTTTCCTATTCATTGTTTTGCCATTTCATATTTTTCATAAATTTTCCTGCCCCAGTAGAGTTTTAAAATCAATGGCCTATTTTTTCAGAGCAGTTAACCTGCCTGAATTTATTTCTAATGTAAAAGAAACTGGAGTATATGCAAGCTGGGGGGATCATGAAAATGTTCAATGTGTCAGATTCCTTGGCTTTGCTCATTGCCATTAGTCCTGAGTTCCGCAGATACAGGGTTAAGAATAAGCAATTACTTCCTAGTACACCTCTGAGGCTTTGATGTCCAATATTTGATGAGAGCTATAGCATGTAACATGGTTTGCCATGTATTTTATTTTAAATCCTACGACTGTAAGGATTGCTTAAACCTCAGATATGAAATAAATCTGTCTTGTTATTCACTGCAACGTCTGATTCACATTAGTAATAAATAACAGTCTGGGAAACTTGAACACAGAATATATGCTTTTAGCCTCTTAGTGCATTCAATCCCAGCCCTTAAACATCCCATGGGAGAGTGTTGCCTTCACTTAAAAAAAACGCATTAGTAGAAAACCAGCAGCATCCCTCTTGCTTAATGCCTCCTAAATTCAGGAAGAGGGTCACAACTAAATGAATGGTGACCCTGTCTTACACCAGTATATCACTGTAATAGCATTCTGACAATGAGGCTGCACCACTGATACAATAGCTTTACTAAAAAAGAGACATCATTTGTAATGTCTGAACAATAATAACAATTATAATCTAGAATTCTACAATATTTTCCCGGATCAATGAGCGGCTACAGTTTCTCTAAGCGTTATGGAAAGGAGATGCTTGGTGATCACTGTCAATAGTAGTGGCAGGAGGAGCAGAATATTTAATAATATTTAATAATATTATTACATTATTAGTTAAGTTTAAAAGGGGTTTCAAACTCCAAAATCTAATTTTTGCATGATATAAGTATATTTGATTCTCAGTAACACATTTATCGCAAACTGTCAATGGCTTTAAAGTTATTTGTAAATGCAATTGCTATTGAAAGCAGTATTTGTCTGTCGCTTGCAGTTCTCTGCACTGCCGGTTCTGAGTGCTGAAACAATGTAGAAGGAGCCAGCTGATTAACAGAGCTGCGAGGAATCATGCACAGCATTGTGGGAAATTGTTTGTTGCCTGGAGGAGTTCTGCTACATTGTTTCATCGAGTCTGCGGTGCATAATGGGAGAGACGGATACTGCTTTCAATTGCCGTTCCATCTACTAATAACTAAATCACAGGATAGGTTTAACAATCTCGAACGAAAAGTTATTGAATTACATTTTTCTTCTTTCATTTTATTTTGTGTTTCCATCCTTTAGCTCAGCTAATAAATAAATTCCGTGCCGGATACACATTTTTCTCTTGAATGCCGATAAACACATTGTAACAACATCCATAAAAACATAGTTCCCAACAATAAAGCAAGCATTGTCTGCGCAGATAATATTGCTTAAAAAAAATAAACAGACTCCATAAATCTTATTCATCTTTTATACATTTAATTAACTCCCGGATCACCATTTCTCATCAAATCAATGTGCTGCTTTGGAAAGAGAGTTAATTATACTTTTCTGCATGGATTATTAACAAATATTTGTACTGATGGATTACCAAGACATGCCTATACAATATTACTGTTTTGTCTGACCACAATTAACCTAAGTGTTTTTTTTTTCCCATGAAACCCAGCCAGATTCATTATGCTTTATATTCATTTATTCAATATTCTGAACAGTAAATAGCAAAATTACAATGAAAGTACGGCGTGTATTATTCAAATGATAATGATAATTAATATCCAACTGTATTTTCAAAACGCTAGATTCATTTGAATAATGATGACTGGAGATCATTTGGGATTTATGGAGGTCATTTAAAACAAGCATTTTAAGACACGAGTCATGGTTTCCATTTAACCCTTTTCATGCTGACTACATATCTGCTATGTTGTCGGAAAGTAAAATGAAAGCCTAATGACAGCATAGCCATGGGTTCAAGGCTATCAATGAGCAACCAGTGCCCCTTTTCCCCCAAAACATTTCGAAACCCAACAAAATTGCTGGCATGGAAAGGGTTAAACCCAAAGGATCATTAAAACTTTAAATATGGCCAATGAACAGAAAGTCTCAGTAACCTTGTCTGTGCTTGTGATTGGCAGTAAGGCAGAGTCAAGAGAGCAGCAACTATGAGAAAACATAGATCGAATTAAGTAATGAAAGGGGGAAATGGAGCTCCTTGTTCATTAAAGGGGTTGTTCACCTTTAAAATAACTGTTAGTATGATGTTGAAAGTGATATTCAAAGACAATTTGCAATTGGTGTTCATTTTTTATTATTTGTGGTTTTTAATTATTCAGTAGCTCTCCAGTTTGAAATTTTAACAGCTATCTGGTTGCTAGGGTTCAAATTACCCTACCAACCAGGTAGTGGTTTCAATGAGAAACAGGAGTATGAGAGACCTAAGTAGAAGATTAGTAATAAATACCAATAACAACAAAATTTAGTCTCTTAACAATACAGCCCATAGCACAATAGTTTATGGGCTGCTGGGGGTCTACTCTGTGACCACCATTTGAAAGTCAGGTCAGAAGGAAAAGGCAAATTAAAAACTATTAAAACTGAAGGATGAACACAATAGCAGTTTCATGTATAAATACCCCCCAGAACCCATAGCATGATGGCAATGGGGCAATTCCCTGTATAAATACCCCACACCATAAATACCCACACCGTCACAGTGTCTGGTACTGTGATGGTGGGCAGCGTCACGGTGTGTGAGTGTGACAGTCGGGAACTAGCGCCGCAGGCCTCTTCCACTTCACCGGCTCGGGGGGGGGGTAGAGCAAAATGGAAGTGGATCAGACGGCCAGCTGAGACACACACCGGCACCAAGGCAGCAGTGGGCCCCCAAAATAGGTGGGCCCTGGACAGATGCCCACTTAAAGTGGCCATGGTTATGACTGTTTTGTTAGCGGGAGTCCATTATGCAGGAGCATTACCTGTGCAATATTACAGGTGAGCGCTTTGTCCAATGTTATATTTGTTTAAATACATAAAATATACAATTAAGCATTAAAATATATCTTCATAATGCTGTTTTGTGATCGTTATATTCAGTGTCTATTGACTATTGTTGTGTCACATCTCATTGCAACGTGTGTCATACGATGATGACATCTGACGAAGGGGGAACGCCCTCGAAATGTTGTGACGCAATAAACGTACCAGGGGTATGACCCCGGTTTCACTCGCTTTGTGTGCCAGCTTGAACTACTTTGTCATATAATGATGACACCCATATAGTAAAATATGTGGATATCACTTCTACATTTCATGGCCTGATGTCTCTATGTGGTCTGTCAAGTATGGTGGCCTTCAGGAGGGCCTGGTGTTACTATCAGGGCCAAAGCCTAACAGAATTGGTTAGTGACGACTGAGGAAGAAGCAGGTACTGGGGAAGAGGAGGGACAGGCAAGACAGGACTAAATAGAGATTAAAATCAGGGACACGTTCGTGCAGGAACATTTCAAATCTGGAAAAGTAGGAAATAATCCAGTAGCAACAATATTCCCAGAAGAGAATTAGGGTTGCATCACGTAGAAGCGATTGGGTGGATATCTGTCTGGTTATCTCAATATCGGGCAGAAAGTTGTAAATCAGTCCCTTAAAGGGGGTTCACCTTTTTAAGTTAACTTTAAGTATATTATAGAATGGCCAATTCTATGAAACGTTTAAATTGGTCTTCATTATTTTTTTTTTATAGTTTTTTTTTAATAGAAAATTTTGTCCAGTTGCTTTAAAGTCAATGGGCATGCGTTTGTTGTTGGCGTTGTCGCGTCTGCCGAATAAATTCGCCCATCATATATTATTCTCTACGATACTTGATGCAAAACTACAGCTAAATCTGTTAAGGCTGCTGTCTCATACTGATGCTCTACTTTTCCTACATATTATTCACTAACATTCTTGCATTTTAATCAGTCTGATCTATAAGCAGCAAAAGCATCCGAGAGAACCGCAAGATCAAAGATTTGCACCAAAGCAAGCACATTACAGCAACATCTCTCTCATTGCAAAGGTTGGCGGTTGACTTACAATAATGAATTCAATCGATACAAAGATGATTTAGACTGAAGAATTGTCAGGTACTTGATTTCCTTTTTTCCCTGAATAGAAAGAAGGTTTTGAATGATATTTTAAGGAACATTTTTTTAAATGCTCTGCTAGTGATGCCAGACTGTCCAGCAATGTACAGATGATTCCATAGAATTGAAAGGATTAGGCAAGTCGTTAGTACTGTGGTCTGTAATCCTTGGGTTTTCCTGTCCTACTATTGAGATGTACCACAATCTATATTCTAGAAAGGATGGTTTTATCCGGCTCCATTATTATGCAAGGATAATTACTGTGGCTCTGAACAGATGGCAGAAGTTTAATAATGAGATGTGAGTTTCGAGAAATAGTCTGGGTTAGGCAAAGGTTTCCACTGCAATTGAGGCCGTTTTGTGTGTTGAGCGGAGGGGGGAGAGTTGTTAACCCTTTGAGATTAACTGCAATAGATGCCAGTTTGTTATATAACTCCCTTGTGTTCAAAGGCCCTTTCAGTGACTTAGGAATTATGTGTTTCTGTTTGCCCACACATACCATCATGTATACTTCCGCAGCTGTCATTTCCATTTACAGCTGTATGGAATTATACTGGCCAAAAATAAGTATTCCATTTCGGCATATATATTCTGATCTGATGACTAGAGATGTCGCGAACTGTTCGCCGGCGAACTTGTTCGCGCGAACATCGGGTGTTCGCGCTCGCCGGAAGTTCGCGAACGTCGCGCGACGTTCGCCATTTTGGGTTCGCCATTGTTGGCGCTTTTTTTTGCCCTCTCACCCCAGACCAGCAGGTACATGGCAGCCAATCAGGAAGCTCTCCCTTGGACCACTCCCCTTCCCTATAAAAACCGAAGCCCTGCAGCTTTTTTTCACTCTGCCTGTGTGTGCTGAAGAGATAGTGTAGGGAGAGAGCTGCTGCCTGTTAGTGATTTCAGGGACAGTTGAAAGTTTGCTGGCTAGTAATCGTTTTGATACTGCTCTGTTATTGGAGGGACAGAAGTCTGCAGGGGTTTGAGGGACATTTAAGCTTAGGTAGCTTTGCTGGCTAGTAATCTACCTTCTACTGCAGTGCTCTGTATGTAGCTGCAGTGGGCAGCTGTCCTGCTTCTGATCTCATCTGCTGACTGCTGCAATAGCAATAGTCCTTGTAAGGACTGCTTTTATTTATTTTTTTGTTGTTTTACTACTACTACTACTACTACTACTACTACTACTACTACTACTACTATAAGAGCCCAGTGCTATTAGTCTAGCAGTGTTGGGGAGTGGGACTGGTGTGCTAATCTGCTGCTCCTAGTAGTTCAGCAGCACCAACTTTAATTTTTTTTTTTTAATATTCATTCTTTTTTTATTTAACTTTTTTTTTATTTTACTACCGCTGTAGTAGTGTATAAGTTGACCTTTTAGGCATTATTTGCCCTGTAGGCATTTTTTGCCCAGTGTGTTATTCAACCAACTGCTATCTAGCTGTGTGCCCGTGTTCACATTCTGTCTAAATATCCATAATATTACCGTCTCCAGAAAAAACACCGGAGTGACTTTTTTCAAGCAGCCATAATAAATTTTACGTAATCCGTATCCATCGCTGTAGTAGTGTATAAGTTGACCTTTTAGGCATTATTTGCCCTGTAGGCATTTTTTGCCCAGTGTGTTATTCAACCAACTGCTATCTAGCTGTGTGCCCGTGTTCACATTCTGTCTAAATATCCATAATATTACCGTCTCCAGAAAAAACACCGGAGTGACTTTTTTCAAGCAGCCATAATAAATTTTACGTAATCCGTATCCCTCGCTGTAGTAGTGTATAAGTTGACCTTGTAGGCATTATTTGCCCTGTAGGCATTTTTTGCCCAGTGTGTTATTCAACCAACTGCTATCTAGCTGTGTGCCCGTGTTCACATTCTGTCTAAATATCCATAATATTACCGTCTCCAGAAAAAACACCGGAGTGACTTTTTTTCAAGCAGCATTCTTATATTTTACGTAATCCGTATCCACCGCTGTGTATACGTTGACCTTGTAGGCATTATTTGCCCTGTAGGCATTTTTTGCCCAGTGTGTTATTCAACCAACTGCTATCTAGCTGTGTGCCCGTGTTCACATTCTGTCTAAATATCCATAATATTACCGTCTCCAGAAAAAACACCGGAGTGACTTTTTTTCAAGCAGCATTCTTATATTTTACGTAATCCGTATCCACCGCTGTGTATACGTTGACCTTGTAGGCATTATTTGCCCTGTAGGCATTTTTTGCCCAGTGTGTTATTCAACCAACTGCTATCTAGCTGTGTGACCGTGTTCACATTCTGTCTAAATATCCATAATATTACCGTCTCCAGAAAAAACACCGGAGTGACTTTTTTTCAAGCAGCATTCTTATATTTTACGTAATCCGTATCCACCGCTGTGTATACGTTGACCTTGTAGGCATTATTTGCCCTGTAGGCATTTTTTGCCCAGTGTGTTATTCAACCAACTGCTATCTAGCTGTGTGACCGTGTTCACATTCTGTCTAAATATCCATAATATTACCGTCTCCAGAAAAAACACCGGAGTGACTTTTTTTCAAGCAGCATTCTTATATTTTACGTAATCCGTATCCACCGCTGTGTATACGTTGACCTTGTAGGCATTATTTGCACAGTGTTTTCTTCAAACCGCCATCTAGCTGTGTGAGCTTGTTCACATTTTGTCTAAATATTGATAATATTATCGTCTCTAGAAAAACCACTTGAGTTACTTTTTTTCAAGCAGCATTCATATATTTTACGTAATCCGTATCCACCGCTGTAGTAGTGTATACGTTGATCTTGTAGGCATTATTTGCACACTGTTTTCTTCAAACTGCCATCTAGCTGTGTGTATTATCGTTTCCAGAAAAACCAACTGAGTTTTTGTTGTTGTTGTTTTTTTAAAAATAATGCCAGGCAAAGGCAGGCCGCCACGCAGAGGCCGTGCTAGGGGCCGTGCTGCTATGCAATCCTGTGGCCCTAGCAAATTGCCCAGTTTTAAAAAGCCAATGACCCTGAACTCCCAAAATGCTGAAGAGGTAGTTGACTGGCTTACACAGCACACCCCATCCTCTACCGTTTCTAACTTTACCACAACATCCTCCTCATCCTCCACTGCTATGGCCACCCCACGTAACACTTCCTCCACCACCGGTGCCCCATCTTCACTGGAGTCAGAGGAGTTATTTTCCCATGAGTTTCTTGAACTGAGTAATGCGCAACCATTATTGGCAGAAGAAGATGAAGGAGATGAGGACGTTACACCAGATTTAATTCTGGCAGAGAACACGACAGAGATGGACATAATGATGAGTGATGAGGAGGAGGAGGAGGTCCCCGCTGCTGCTTCCTTCTGTGATGTGTCAGAAGAAATTGATGCATCTGAGGAGAATGATGATGAGGAGATTGATGTTTTGTGGGTGCCTAGTAGAAGAGAGCAAGAGGAGGGTAGTTCAGATGGAGAGACGGAGAGTCAGAGAGGCAGTAGGAGAATAAGACTTAGAAGAAGCAGGGAGGCCAGCCCGCAGGGATCAGTAGGGCAACAACATGTATCGGCACCTGTGTTCAGCCGGCCAACGCACCCGCCATTGCCGCCAATGCCGCCAACTTCTACTGTTACCGCCAGATCGCACACTTCCAAAAAGTCAGCAGTGTGGGATTTTTTTAATGTGTGTGCCTCTGACAAAAGCATTGTAATTTGCAATGAGTGCAGTCAGAAACTGAGCCTTGGTAAGCCCAACAGCCACATAGGTACAACTTCTATGCGAAGGCACATGAGCGGCAAGCACAAAGCACTTTGGGAGCAACACCTCAAAGGCAACAGGCAAACTAAAAGTCACACTCCTTCTGGTCCAGCATCTTACTGCTCTACCTCTGCTCTCCTTGACCCATCTGAACCACCCTCCACTCCGCCTTCCACCTTGACCACCTGTTCCCATTCCCAGTCATCTGCCACCAGCCAAGTTTCTGTGAAGGCCATGTTTGAGCGTAAGAAGCCAATGTCTGACTGTCACCCCCTTGCCCGGCGTCTGACAGCTGGCTTGTCTGCACTCTTAGCCCGCCAGCTTTTACCATACCAGCTGGTGGACTCTGAGGCCTTCCGCAAATTTGTAGCAATTGGGACACCGCAGTGGAAGGTACCCAGCCGCAATTTTTTTTCTAAAAAGGGAATACCACACCTGTACCAACATGTGCAGAGCCAAGTTACCGCATCTCTGTCACTTAGTGTTGGGCCAAAGGTCCATATGACTACTGACGCATGGTCCTCCAAGCATGGTCAGGGCAGGTATGTCACCTACACTGCCCACTGGGTGAACTTGGTAATGGCTGGGAATGGGAAGCAGGGAATGGGTAGCTCAACAACAACAACAACAGTGGAGTTGGTGTCACCGCCACGGATTGCACGCGGTTCTGCCACCACCTCTACTCCTCCATCGCTCTCTACCTCGTCTTCTTCCTCTTCTTCTTCTTACTCTGCTGCTGGGTCCTCCTTCTCCTCCTCCACACCTGTGCACCCCCAGCTCCCCCTAGGCTATTCGACGTGCCAGGTACGCCGTTGTCACGCTGTCTTGGGGATGACGTGCCTGGAAAGCAAAAACCATACCGGATCTGTACTCCTGTCATCTCTGCAGTCACAGGCCGATCGGTGGCTGACCCCACACCAACTGCAGATCGGAAAAGTGGTGTGTGACAATGGAAGCAATCTGTTGGCAGCGTTGAGACTGGGAAATTTAACACATGTGCCCTGCATGGCACATGTGTTAAATTTAATAGTCCAACGTTTTGTCTCCAAGTACCCAGGATTCCAGGACGTTCTCACCCAGTCCAGAAAGGTGTCGGCCCATTTCAGACGTTCCTACACAGCCATGGCACGCCTTGCTGACATTCAGCAGCGCTACAACATGCCAGTCAGGCGTTTGATTTCTGACAGCCAGACTCGCTGGAATTCAACGCTCCTTATGTTGGAACGTCTGCTGCAACAACAAAGGGCCGTCAACGAGTACCTTTTTGAACTGGGTGGTAGGACTGGATCTGCAGAGCTGGGGATTTTTTTCCCCCGTTACTGGGTGCTTATGCGCGATGCCTGCAGGCTCATGCGACCTTTTGAAGAGGTGACAAATATGGTCAGTCGCACCGAAGGCACCATCAGCGACCTAATACCCTTCGCTTTCTTCCTGGAGCGTGCCGTGCGACGAGTGACAGATGAGGCTGTAGACCAGCGTGACGAGGAGCTGGAAGCGCACGATTTATGGTCGCAATCACCAGAACGAACCCAGGCACCTGCTGCAACGCAGGGAGAGGTGCCAGAAGTGGAGTCAGAGGAGGAAGGTGGCTTTGTGGAGGAGGAGGAGGAGGACCAACAGGAGCAGGCTTCCCAGGGGGCTAGTGGTGACCTTTTGGGGACCCCTGGTCTTGTACGTGGCTGGGGGGAGGAGACCGTGGATGATGCAGTCCTTGATAATGAGGAAGCGGAGATGGATAGCTCTGCATCCAACCTTGTGAGAATGGGGTCTTTCATGCTGGCATGCCTGTTGAAGGACCCCCGTATCAAGAGGCTTAAGGAGAAGGACCTGTACTGGGTCGCAACGCTACTAGACCCTCGGTACAAGCATAAAGTGTCAGAAATGTTACCAACATACCACAAGTCCGAAAAGATGCGGCATTTACAAACCAGCCTGCAAAACATGTTGTACAATGCTTTTAAGGGTGATGTCACTTCAGGAACTCATCAACATTCCAGGGGCAGAGGTGCCAGTAATCCTGCCACGAGCACACCTGCAAGGACAAAGCCCTTTGGCCGGTCTGTAACGTCAGACATGCAAATGTTTTTCTGTCCAAGGCAGCGCCACAACCCTTCGGGATCCACCCTCAAAGAACGCCTCGACCGGCAGGTAGCGGACTACCTGGCATTAACTGCAGATATCGACACTCTGAGGAGCGATGAACCCCTGGACTACTGGGTGCGCAGGCTTGATCTGTGGCCAGAGCTGTCACAATTTGCCATGAACCTCTTGTCTTGCCCAGCCTCAAGTGTGCTCTCAGAAAGGACCTTCAGTGCAGCAGGAGGGATTGTAACTGAGAAGAGAACTCGCCTAGGTCACAAAAGTGTCGATTACCTGACCTTTATTAAAATGAATGAGGGGTGGATCTCGGAGGGTTACTGCACGCCGGAAGACTTGTTCTGACTTCTATGCAGCTGTCCTTCTCTTCAAGCCTCATGACTCCACACACAGCTGTCCTTTAGCGTCCTCCTCCCTCCGCCACCGTTACAAACTAGGGTGCAAACCCTACTGGTTTAATTTTTTCTGGCCTCTGTGCTTCAGTGGCTGCAACCAAAAAAACTGGGCAAACAATGTCTACAAGGTCAACGTATGGCGAAAAATGACTATTTTCAGCATTTATATGGCATATTTTTTCTGGCAACTGTGCTTCAGTGGCTGCGTCCAAAAAAATGCATATTTTCTGCATTTATATGGCATAATTTTTCTGGCCTCTGTGCTTCAGTGGCTGCAACCAAAAAAATGCATATTTTCTGCATTTATATGGCATAATTTTTCTGGCCTCTGTGCTTCAGTGGCTGCAACCAAAAAAATGCATATTTTCTGCATTTATATGGCATAATTTTTCTGGCCTCTGTGCTTCAGTGGCTGCAACCAAAAAAATTTATATTTTCAGCATTTATATGGCATAATTTTTCTGGCAACTGTGCTTCAGTGGCTGCGACCAAAAAAATGACTATTTTCAGCATTTCTATGGCATATTTTTTCTGGCCTCTGTGCTTGAGTGGCTGCGGCCAAAAAAACTGGGCAAACAATGCCTACAAGGTCAACGTCGTTGACCTTGTAGGCATTGTTTGCCCAGTTTTTTTGGCCGCAGCCACTCAAGCACAGAGGCCAGAAAAAATATGCCATAGAAATGCTGAAAATAGTCATTTTTTGCCATACCTTGACTCAACGTATATGGCAAAAAATGACTATTTTCAGCATTTATATGGCATATTTTTTCTGGCAACTGTGCTTCAGTGGCTGCGACCAAGAAAACTGGGCAAACAATGCCTACAAGGTCAACGTATGGCAAAAAATGACTATTTTCAGCATTTATATGGCATATTTTTTCTGGCCTCTGTGCTTCAGTGGCTGCAACCAAAAAAATTTATATTTTCAGCATTTATATGGCATAATTTTTCTGGCCTCTGTGCTTCAGTGGCTGCAACCAAAAAAATTTATATTTTCAGCATTTATATGGCATATTTTTTCTGGCAACTGTGCTTCAGTGGCTGCGTCCAAAAAAACTGGGCAAACAATGTCTACAAGGTCAACGTATGGCGAAAAATGACTATTTTCAGCATTTATATGGCATAATTTTTCTGGCCTCTGTGCTTCAGTGGCTGCAACCAAAAAAATTTATATTTTCAGCATTTATATGGCATATTTTTTCTGGCAACTGTGCTTCAGTGGCTGCGTCCAAAAAAACTGGGCAAACAATGTCTACAAGGTCAACGTATGGCGAAAAATGACTATTTTCAGCATTTATATGGCATATTTTTTCTGGCAACTGTGCTTCAGTGGCTGCGTCCAAAAAAACTGGGCAAACAATGCCTACAAGGTCAACGTATGGCAGTTGTTTAAAGAGAACAGTAGATTACTAGCCAGCAAAGCTACCTAAGCTAAAATGTCCCTCAAATCCCTGCAGACTTCTGTCCCTCCAATACAGAGCAGTATCACGCAGATTACTAGCCAGCAAACTTACTATCATCTGTCCCTGAAATCACTAACAGCTCTCGCCCTACACTATCTCTTCCAAGCACACACAGGCAGATTTTTCAGATACATTTTTGCCCTTGATCCCCCTCTGGCATGCCACTGTCCAGGTCGTTGCACCCTTTAAACAACTTTAAAATCATTTTTCTGGCCAGAAATGTCTTTTGTAGATGTTAAAGTTCGCCTTCCCATTGAAGTCTATGGGGTTCGCGAACCGTTCGCGAACCGCTCGCAATTTTGCGCAAGTTCGCGAATATGTTCGCGAACTTTTTTTCCGACGTTCGCTACATCCCTACTGATGACAGTGATCAGGCCACACAAGATTCTCATTCTTGTACTGATGCAGTGGGAGGGGGCAGTAAACTGTTGATTGATGGGTACTCGGACTAGTCATCTATAAACCTAAAACCTAAAACTAGTTCTTATCTGCACTACATTTTGACTTAAAGGGATTGTTCACCTTTTGAGTTCAATTTTAGCATGACGTAGAGCAGTGATCCCCAACCAGTAGCTCGTAAGCAACATGTTGCTCTCCAACCCCTTGGATGTTGCTCCCAGTGGTCTCAAAGCAGGAGCTTATTTTTGAATTCCAGGCAATTTTGGTTGTATAAAAACCAGGTGCACTGCCAAACAGATCCTCAGTGTAGGTTGACAATCCACATAGGGGCTACCAAATGGCCAATCATAGCACTTAGTTGGCACCCCAACATTTTTCATGCTTGTGTTGCTCCCCAACTCCTTTTACTTTTGATTGTTGCTCACGGCTTCAAAAGGTTGGGGATCCCTGACGTAGAGAGTGATATTCTGAGACAATTTGCTTTTCATTTTTTTTATTATTTGTGGTTTGGAGTTTAGTTTCTTTATTTAGCAGCTTTCAATTTGCAATTCAAGCAATCTGGTTTCTAGGGTCTCAAATTACCCTAGCAACCATGCATTCATTTGGATATGGATAGGAGAGGGCCTGAGTAGAAAGACAGTAGCATTAACAATAAATGTGTAGCCTTACAGAGCATTTCTTTTTAAATGGAGTCATTGACCCCCATTTGAAAGCTGGAAAGAGTTAGAAGAAAAGGGCAAATAATTAAATAAAAAAAACTTTAAAAAATAAATAAATGAAGACAAATTGAAAAGTTGCTTAGAATTGGCCATGGTATAACATACTTAAAGTTAATTTAAAGGTGAATACCAGGGAATTCCCTACCAATTCAGTTGAACTGAAGAAGCCACTCGGATGAGTGGTGAACGTTTTCAAGAAAAACTCTAGGGGGCCCATTTACTTAGTTCGAGTGAAGGAATAGAGGAAAAATAGTTTGAATTTCGAATGGTCGAATATGGCTACTTCGACCATCGAATGGGCTACTTCTACCTTCGACCTTTGAATCGAACAATTCGAACTAAACATAGTTCGACTATTTGACCATTCGATAGTCTAAGTACTGTCTCTTTAAAAATTTCTTCGACCCCCTAGTAGATGGATTAAAATCGATCAAACGATTATTCCTTCGATCGTAGGAATATCGCAAAATCCTTCGACTTCGAATATCTAGGTCGAAGGATTTTACTTCGACGGTCGAATATCGAGGGTTAATTAACTCTCGATATTTGACCCTAGGTAAATGTGCCCCTAAATGTCCAGTTGCCTTTGACTTAATTCTATTAGATACTGTATATCGAGCTGGATAAATTAGAATCTTCATAGACACCCCTTTAAACATCCTCTAGAAATGGAAACCTTATTTCTACAACATAATTTATAAAATATACTGTATAAGTACAGATAAGGTACAGTTGCATCCCACAGCACCAAACTATAATCGTGCAAGTTATGATACAAACCATCTGCATGGTTGAACTATATCCAGTGAAGTGAAATAGAACGACCCTACAGGCTGCTCACCTGGCCCAGAAACCCAAAGGTCCCTGCCTCGAATCCCAGCAGAGCCTGACATTTCTGAAGTGGAACATACAGCCTTACTTAACATGGCAGAAGCATTGACTTGTATACAAAGAAAATTAAGACATTCATGAATATATCGGCACATTTCCAAACATGCTAAAAAAAAAAACTTTCATGAGTTTTTAGAACAGCCGGTGAATTAAGGAGCGTTCCTTATATTTATTTATATATATATATATATATATATATATATATATATATAGATATATATATATATATATATATATATATATATAGATAGATAGATATATATATATATATATATATATATATAGATAGATAGATAGATAGATAGATATATATATATATATATATATATATATATATACACACACACACACACACACAACAAGAAAGATCTGCACTCACAGGTCTTAAATAAAAAATAAAAAGTTTTATTGCAAAATGCGAGACTAAAGTTTCGGCCTCCTCCAAGGCCTTTCTCAAAGTGTCAGAGGAGTGTTAGTCTCGCATTTTGAAATAAAACTTTTTTATTTTTTATTTAAGACCTGTGTGTAACACCTGCCACTGGTTTTGAGCGCCGGCGCATAAGCGCAGGCACGCGTCAACTTGGGCGCTGGCGTCGAGCACGTCAAATCGGACGCCTGTGCAGGAATGGACACTCGCATACTTAGGAGCAATGACCTCTAATTTGGGCGCCTGGCTTCCTATTGGTCCCTGATGTGTCTGTCTTCCTCAGCCTGCTCCTGATTGGTTCCTGTTCCCTTAAATACCTTCCTCTTCCTCCTCACATTGCCCAAGCTGGCTTCAGTTCCTGCTAAAGCCCTGGTTGTTCGAGTTTCCTCTGCTTGTTTTCCTGACCTCCGAACCTTCGCTGCCTGAATCCGACCTCTGCCTCCATTTAACTATGCCTTAGCCTGACCCCTTGGTACTTCGCTCCTGGTAACTCGCCTGGCTTCTCTACCACCTCCGCAGCAGAAAGCCCGAGCCCCAAAAGGGTGTTGGTGAATACCGGAGCCGTAGAGAGGTTCCTGTAACCATCAGTTCTCCTGGATCAGCTACCTTCCTCCGGGATCCGAGGTAAACAGATCGTTATACTGTGGTAGTGCGGATCTTTCTTGTTGGTTGTATACTTAAAATTTTGATATTGCACCCAGGCAAATTATACCATTTATCGAGAGTGCTGGCTTTCTCTTGTACTGTTATTATATATGTCAATAATAATGATTTTATCAGTACGTTACTATAGAAACCTTTGAGCAGAAATTGTTAAACACATGCTCCAATAAGACATGCTGAATGCTAATGTACAATAAATTATTTTAAAGTAATTTAATAAAAGTAGTTTGCTTTCTTATAGTTTTAACTATATTTTGTATTTACTGTGGTGCTGCCCAGTCTACAAATTCCCCTGGTCTTCACAGGGCTAAAACGTTAAAGCCTCACTCCCACATATACCGTAGCTGTTTCAGCACTTTGGTGATATACACTAAGCTGCCTTACTGGGAAGTGGGAGTCTCTCTATGTGTGAAGGTCAACTGCTGTGTCTTCAAAAGAAGCAATGTCCGCACTCTCAGGTCTTAGTGAAAATTTTATTAAAAAGAACTGACGTTTTCGCTAGCACTCTAGCCTTTATTAAAAAAAAACATAATTTATATATAAAATATGAGCGAGAGAATAAAAAATATTCTTGCAAAAATCCCTTGAGTGCAAAAGCATTTTTCGAAGTTTTATATGTTCTAACTGTTACACCAGGGCATTATCCCCTTTTAAGGTGTGTACAGCAGTCTTACGGACAACCACAGCCCCACTTGGGCAAGTTAAATCCAACAGGCAAATAAAAAGTTCACTCACAGTCCTTTGGAGATTACCTGTGATTTCTCTTTGAAGCAGGTGCAGCTCATTCCCCAAGACCTTAGGGCAGTAGCTTGTAGCCAATCCTTGCTACCAGGGAACTTGCCTCCTTGTGGGAAAACCTTAAGTGTCCAGCAATAAACTCCTTATGCCAAATAACACAGGGGCATGCAGTCAACTGAAAAATCTTTTCCCATACAGCATTAGTAGCTCTCCTTTCCCTCTCACTCACAGAACAGGGCAGAGTGTGTGTATATATATATATATATATATATAATTCAGTGAATGGACCCACACTCATTCTCAAAGGTGAAATAAATGTGCTTTTATTCACAGGTTCATTTCCAACGTTTCGGTCCTCTCAGGGACCTTTTTCAAGGATAAATGAAATGTGTACAAGTGATTCCTTAAATGCTGTTCAAAATTGGCGCCAAGTGTGACGTCATGACTCAGAAAAAACCTTCACAAGCAGTTAAAAACATTTTTACAGATGTGAATGTAATTTAAATACATACTGCCAGGTGAAGTTGTGCTCAAATAAAGTGAAACAAAAGTGTCCAATATATGTATCCATTCCAGTAAAGTCCATGTTATCTGTAAATTCATACAAATGTATCATTCTGTTGCGAAAATGGCTTGCAAGGAAATATCAATAAAAATAACATGTTTCAAACATTTCAAGTCAAGTGTCTGTCTCACAACTCATTGACTGTCAAATAAATTAACATTTATAATTTATAATAATATACTTCTTTTTAATGTAAATGGGCATCCATTACAAGTCCATCAATACACGATGTTGGTCGCGTGAAACCCCTCAAGTCAGAAAGCAGCTCAGCACCAATTGTCCATTAAGCCCTTTAGGTGCCACACAGTCCAATTCGTGTATCCAAAAGGCTTCCTTTTTGAGGAGGGCTTTGTCGTTGTCCCCCCCTCTTGTTCTACCTGGCACCTGTTCTATAGGCATGCATCTGAATGATGCTGGGCTGTGTTTCTTTTCTGCCCAGTGACGGGCTACTAATTGTTGGGAAATGTCTTGTTTTTTCTTTCTTGATTTCTCCTCCCTTTCTGGGTCTAGTGCGGCTCTAATGCTAGCTCTATGCATTGCTATGCGTTCTTTTAGCATCCTAATGGTTTTGCCGCAATAGACTAACCCACATGGGCATTTGATGATGTATACCAATGAAGTGGTAGTACAGGTCATCCTTTGTTTAATGGCATAGCGTTTGCCCGTGTGTGGGTGTAGGAAATGGTCACCAGTGATTAAACTGCTGCACATTACACAACCTGTGCACCGATATACTCCCGGTTTCGCTGAGAGAAAATGTTGTGCCTGTGGGTTGGAATATTTTGCAACAGGATCAGAGGGGCTTAGAATCTCCTTTAATGAGCTACCCCTGCGGTAGCTGAATTTAGGCTTACTGGGCAGTTTTTTGGCTATGTTGTCATCACTTTTAACCAGGGGCCAATGTTTCAGTACACATTTTCTCGTATAGTTAGAGCACTCCCCATACTGACACACATAATACATATCTTTGTCACCAGTTTTTTTTGTGCCTCGTGTTGTTTTCTGACAGGACCTCCTCTCGACTGAGATTTAATGCCCACTCCCTAGCCTCACTGATTAGGGCACTGGGGTAACCCCTGGAGAGGAATTTGTTGCACATAATATCTACATCTTTTGACCTTTTGTCCTCTTCGCTATTAATGCGTATTACCCTTAGTAGTTGTGATTTTGGTAGGGAGTTCAGTAGATGTCTGGGGTGATTGCTCTGATAGTGTACTAATGTATTCCTATCGGTAGGTTTTACATATATACACGTTTGCAGGGTATTTTTAGCTTTGTACACCTTTACATCAAGAAATTCAATGCTGTCCGTGCTGTAGTTCAATGTCAGCTTCACTGGACTGTTGGTGCAATTTAGGTTTTCAGCCAAATTATTCAACTCCTCAGTCGAACCAGTCCATATAAAGAAGATATCGTCGATATAGCGCCTATAAAAGGCGCCGTATCTTCTGAATAGGGTATGGTTCAAAATGCATTCATTCTCATAAACATGCATAAATGAGTTTGCGTATGTGGGAGCTACTTTCGATCCCATAGCCGTCCCCGTGCGCTGTAAGTAATATTGCTTTTCAAACTTGATATATATATATATATATATGTATATGTATATATATTATATATATATATATATATATATATATATATATATATATATATATATATAGTGGCAAGCTGGTGGCTTGTACACGTAACTTTTAGGTGGATTAGTCAATGGTGAGCAGGCAGCATAGGAAAAAGGAGCATAAAGACAGGGACACAGCTTCTTCAAGGAAAATACAGGTTTATTTTCCCACTTTTCAAACAGTGCATTTTCCACAGACACAGGGGTGACCATTTTATCATTCAAACAAATAATAAAATAAAAACCTACCCCACTGGGCACTACCTTCCAACTCTGGAGCAGTCCCTGACTAGGCTGGGCCCCTTGTGGACTACCAGCAAACAAAACAACTGTTATGGCTCACCCCTGTACTCACAGTCTTGGAGTGAACCTTTTAGCCTCCTGGCTTTTCTTCACTGTCCCACACAGACAACAACTCTGGCTCCCTCAGCTTCTGGCAGGATCAGGCGGCACTCACAGCTCCTCTGGAAGTTCCTAACACAGCCAAGTCTCCTACCTGCTTTGCCCTGATGAGAGACAAAGGGGCAAATTCACTAAGAAGCGAAGTTGCGGCAGGCGCAACTTCGCCGCACTTCACCAGGCTTAGTTTCGCCAGCGCTCCGCAAATTCACTAAAATCCGAAGTTGCGCACAGGGCTAGTGTAAGGTTGCGAAGTTGCGCTAGCGTTGATTCGCTATGTAAAGCAAGTTACGCTAGCCAAGGCTAATTTGCATACGGCGCGAAATTCAAATTTCAATGGAGGAACACGTATTGGCACTACAAAGGCCCTTTTTTGACTGAACAAAAAGCGGTTAGCAAAACCATGTTTACCGAAGTAGACATGGAATGAATTATTGAAATGAATTAAGTTAATAAAAAAGAGCAGAGGTAATCTTTCCAGAATGGAATACTATTTCATCATATGTTAACACTATGAAATATTTAAGAAATGCTTTTCGTCCTGTTAATGGGTAAGCAAAGGATTATATATTTTTAATAAAGAATGAGAGTTTGAACGCATAATAATCTTGCAAAGTATTTTATTCTCAAACGCTGTTAGGGACCAACTTTTGCAGGACTCCTAAAAATGTATTTTTAATGCCAGATTCAGTACGGTAACTGCAGCCAAGGTTAGTTTCCAAAATTGTCAACTACTATACAACAATCAATAACACATTCAGGCCTGGATTTGTGAAAATGTCACAAAGGCCTGGCTAGGGTGGCAGAATTTTAGGGGGGCGGCATGCCACCCAACCACACCCACACTGGTTCGGATGCACTGGGGATTCGCAGGAGATACAATATTTTTCATATCATGTGCACCAATCTCCAGTACTCCGGACTTGATGCTAAAAATTTGCACATGTCCAGAAAGGAAAGTGAGGGGATGGGGGCAATGTATGGCAGTGGGCGTCTGCTATGTAAATCCGTCCCTGAACACATTATCACAAAACCTTCTTGTATTTCCTCTACACATATTAAATAGGGTGCAGTGGAGTTATTTCCAAAGATCTTTCACTAGCCTCCTGGGGATTTCTCCTTATTTTTTCAAATCAAAACACAATCCAGTCTATTAAAGCCACATTATGCTTAATATTTTTTCCATGCAGTAAAGGCCTTTTTAGGTATCACTTCCTATCCATCCTGCTATACACATAGCAATGCTGTCCTCTAATTCTAGGGTTACCTGCTTGCTTGAAAATTCAGGGATACTTAAGTGCAAGTTCCTGAGCTGCACTGACTGCATTTAATTAAAAAAAGCGTTGCAACCTCTGCAGACCTTCTGCTTGAATTTAATAAATGTGTTTCAGATTTTTCACATGATCTGGTCTCTTTATCATAGAAGCAGAACATAATTCTAACTCTAACTGGAGGGTGGTTGTGGGAGGGGAGATGCAAATTTGTTGCCTTTAGCTAATAAAGCAGTCATAAGTTCTGGTTTGAATGCAATGTCTGCCCAAATGAAAGTTGTCATTATTCAAAGTGCCAAGGAAGGTTTAGGAAAGTGTCCCGCAGACAGCAGTTAAATTCAAAAAGCTTTATTTCAGGCTATATTTAAAACAAAGAGGCATCATCATGAAACATACTTCCCATTGTATGACATGTGTGGTCACCTGGCACGTTTCATGCCTCATTCTGGCATTTACTGGCATCAGTAGTTACTCTATGGGCTGAACTACACTGTGCGCCTTTTTCAGATCAGATGCAACGAGAGGAAGCGCATGCAACGAGACAGATGGGCCGAATATAATGTAAGGAATAGAAATGTCGCACCTACAAACTGCACACATTATGAAGACTCAATGTGCGGCATTCACATCCGACAGTCGTGTCAGATGCACGTAGTTTGTAGGTTCAAAATTTCTATTCCTTACATTCAGGGCTGGAACTAGGGGTAGGCAGAGTAGGCACGTGCCTAAGGCGCAAAGCTGAGAGGGCGCCAGGTACGTACCTGTCTCCTACAGCAAGTCCGTGCTTCTCAGCGCTTCTGCGCATGCGCGCAGGCAGGAATTAGCACATGCGCACGAGCAGTAATTCGCACTCGAGCGCATATTCGCGCATGCGCACAGGCGCTGCAACTGCCGGGCCTGCCTAGGGCGCCTGGCCAGCGTGGCCCGGCACTGCTTACATTATATTCGGCGCATCCGTCTCATCACATGCGCTTCCTCTCAGCGGGTCAGATCTGAAGAAGGGCACCATGTAGTTCAGCCTTATGTCTTATATAGCAACATCAATTAGAATTATCAGCTGGTTTTAAAAGAAACATTTTTTGCATATGACAAGTCAAATCTGTTCAAGCAAGTATTACAATAAATATCAACCTCATTGGAAGCTAAGAGAATGTTTATGTGCATGTGTATAAAAACAAGAGACTTCCCAATCACGATTTAACCCGAGGGTAACATGTTTTCAAGGTAAATATCCAATACTCTTCTCTTTTATCAATTATTCTGTTAATATCACCTCCCCTTACTCCTAGTTTAACACTTTTCTATGAATTGGAATTTAATCTGGTCAAAATTTCCATTGTGTTTAGACATAATGTGTCTACCTATGACTGAAATTCTTTTATTGTGAGGGTTATCTTCATCTATCTTTTTTAAATCAATGGGTATAAGATGCACTTTAGCCCATTCTTTGAGGGATCTATATGTTCTGCCCACATATTGTTTGCCACAACTGCATGTAGCTAAATATATAATCCCTCTAGAGTCACAATTGATGTAACTATGTATAGGAAAAATCTATCCTGTTGTGTTACTTTTAAAAGTATTCTGTACCAATATATATGCATGCACACTTTGCACCTATTTTTCCACATCTATAACACCCTTTCTTCACTAACCAATCTGTTCCATTTCTTTTTATTTGTTTATCACTGGGACGATATAAGCTGGGAGAAGCATCACTGGAGATAGTCTTGGGACGTTTGAAAACTAATGTTATGCTGTCCAGCATTGATTTATCCTAAACAGGATCTACTTTGGACGACATCCAACCTATTTTCAATTATTTTTCTAATTCTCATATATTGATTACTATATTTACAGAATGTTGTTTCTGTATCTTGTGATTTTTTCTTAATTTTACTCCTTACATTTCTTGTGTTTATCAAATCTAGATTTGATATTCAGAAATGCCAACACAAGTGCACAAAAGTGCATTTTCATGAACTTTGTGATACAATTCATTAATTTGGATAGGGCTTCTTTATTGAACTAAAGTAAATTTAACGGCGAACAACCGCTTTAAGGGAGACTGCGAGATATGGACATGCAAGTGTTTTTGTGTAGTTGTCACCTTTCCCTGCTGCTAACTCTGGGAAGGGCAATGTGGTTTTGCCGCGGGAGAGGATTGGTGACATTGTTGTGCGGATCGAAGACATGGGCAGGCGGAGCTATGGTGTGGTGATCGACTGGGCAGTTTTGACCTGGACAGTCCTCCCGGAAACCGGCTTGTCCGGGTCCAAACCAAGCAGCTAGCAACCCTAAAAGAAAGCAACTTTTCAATAGTTATTAACATCAAAAATTTCAATGTTTTTCAACATTTTTAACATTTGTTAATGGAATTGTTAAAGTAGTAAAAATAATAAAAGGTGAATGTCTGAACAGTGTATTCATGTTATCTTGAGCCATTTTACATTCATTAGCCTTTGACATGAACTGAGAATTCATTTTTTGATAGCCCTGGCTACATCTGTATTGGAGTATTAGCTTACTGCATATCATGCAAGACTTGGAATAGCAATAAGTCTTTTCGCTGTAACCCGAAGGTATTTACACATTCACTACTATACACAGCACAAGAGAAAATGGAAGGCAGAATATTTAAGACAGTAAATAGAACAGAGGATGAGAGCAAACGGAGGCTCAGAAGGGTGGTAGAAAATGAATGAAGGAAGGTATAACATGGAACACAACAAACCTGCAAAGAAAGAAGAAAAAGGGAGAATATTGTGGGTTAGAAGAAAAGGAAGTATATAAAAGGTTAAAAAGTAGAATAAGGAGAAAAAAAAATAGAACAGCAGAGGAGATACAGAAGAAGAAATCACGTGGAAGGAAAATATCTGATAACAGCATTGGAAAGAGCAGAGGGTGAGGGAAGGAGGCTGAATATAACAGATTGGTATGGTGCGTATAAGGTTTATCTAGCAACACCAGGTAAAATTAAAATGAAAAAGGGTACTTTTAAAATCAATACATTTTAAATAAGAAAAGTGCATGTTAGTTCTATTTTTTGAGAATTGCGGCACATATCGACATAGGAATATCATATAAGATTATCATATAAGCTGCACTGGTCACATTGACTGGAATTCTGGGCAGAAAATGTCATCTTTCAGACAAAAGCCCCAATCGTGCTTTGTGGATTTGCAGCTTTTATAGATAATATCCAGTATTCACAGGGGGATCATGATTAAACTGTAATCAATATCAAAGGGTATTTAGAGGACACAAAGTAGTGCTGCTGAGGTTTTGTACGCAGTGGCGGTTTGACAGATAAAATATATACATATATATATATTCTCATGCACATTGCTCAAAACTACAGAAACCTTTATAGAAAGCCATGTAGAATAAATGCACATAAAAGCTCTAGTAAATTGGGGGTCGTCTTGGGAAATGATGGGGGAGGCCTAACACAAATTCTATATTATGCCTCCTTGATAAATGATGTTGTCAAGTCTTACTATTTTGTTTATAATCTGGGTGGTACGAGGAGTCTGAATAAACCCCACTGACCATTGGGATGAGGGCTCTACTGGCATAGAAATGCACCCACTACTGAAACACACAGGGCCCTGTATCTTCTGACAGTCCCTGAACAACTCTTGTGTCAGTAGCACTGCACTGCACCCTTTAAATGAATAATCATCTTTCTCATTGTTTGTTGACATTTGAACAAATAAAAGCCATGTAGGAAAATGTGCAGTCGACAAATTCTACGTTTTTTGCTTGGTACAAAGCATTCGCCCATAACCAGTGGAATGATATAATAAAGCCCTTGTGGCTTTAAGAAAATTCAGCTCAGTTATGTCCCTTCACCTCCAGCACCAAAACTCTATGAAACACAGGACCACTGTACGAGAGAAAATTCTATGTATAATTAGCGGTGTTCTAATAATAAAAAGAGAATATGAATAATCAGATTCCTTTATAAAACATATTTCCATACCTTTTCCTTTAGAAAGTATGATACCTGTGAATACTTAGCAAAGCAATTTACATTGAAAAAAAGCCTACAGTTGCTTTTAAAGAGAGAGATTTTGCCAGGCTTATAGTGACACTTGCAGGTTAAAGTGAGCATTACAACTTGGGTTGCCCAGTTGGCAAATCCAGGCTTGAGCAGAGGTATGGGGTTCCAAATAAAGATCAGGAAAACACCAGGTCCCAAGCATTTTGGATATCAGGTCCCATACCTATACTCCATTTACCAAAATGAATGCGGCCTGGTATCCATAATTATGCACCGTACACAAGTTGCAATGGTTGCTATTAGCGGAGACCTGCTATTATGCTGGAATTCAAGGAAAAAAACTGCACTGTGGGCAAAAAAAACTTGGTGATTTGCAAAAGAATTTTGCACTTTGCACACGAGAATGAGACATTTTGCATTGTTTTACAATTGAAAACACTGAAATAAATAGTGTGGGGTAATAGCCGTCTTTAGTTAGTAGCAGCAGCTCCTTTCACAAAGATAAGAGACAGTACACCAGGTTTCCGGCTGATCTTTGCATGTGCATTTATTTAACTCAGAAGCTCAAACACAAAATGAAAGTTCATAACATCTGAGGTTGCAATAAAAGCAAAATAGTTACAGTCTTGCTGGTGAAGAAAAATGTCCTTTCCAAAGGACCCACAGCCTCACTTGGCCAAGTTTAAGCCAATAAACAAATGAACATTTCACTCACAGTTCTTTGGAGTTTCCCAGTGATTTTTCACTGATGCAACTGCAACTCACTCCCCAGAATTTAGGTTAGTAGCTAGTCCTTGATACCAGGGAACTTGCCTTCTTGTTAAGATGTATCACCTTAAGTGTCCAGCAATAATCCTTGTGCCAAATAACATCCAGTTGCATGCAGTATAACTGAAATTCCCAAATACAGCTTAGTGGCTCTCCTTTCTCTCGTAGAACAGGGCAGAGAGCAGCCTTGCTTGAGCCACATCTTTTAACTCCAGGTGAGGCTAATCACCTCTCACTGCTCATAGAGGATTCTGGGAGGGATATACTTTTTCCTCTATGATTTTTCCAACATGCTACAATAGTTATAATATTTTCGGAAAGATTATGCTCATCAAATACAGATCACTATTCAACACTCACAACTAAGTAGGACTGACTCCTAACACAAACGCAGTACTGCATTTTAAGGACTGTGTTTAAGCTATTTTAACATAAATCAAAGGTTTTTTGCGATTTATACCCCAAAGCTGGATATAGCTGGAATCCGAAAAATACTCCAGCTAAAACCTGCCGAGGTCATGTAGAAGTCAATGGCAGAACCATTTGAAGATGTTTGTAGCCTTGTGATGTTCGGGTTTATTTCAGTGGGTTTCACTCGAAAAACGCAAAACATTTTGAGCAATTCGAGATTTTTTTTTGCAAAAACTCGATTACTTTGAGAATTTGGGTTGTTCATCCGAATTCACTGAATATTTCCTATCAAGTTTTTTCTCAAATCGGAAAACATTTCAGTTGCGAGTTAATTAAAGGTTTAAAAATTTTGGTTTTTGGTAGAGAGCCCAGAACAGCCTCCAAGTGCACTAAGATACACCAAGAGATAAAAATGTCTCTTGGGAGAACTTAGACTCACAGCTTAATCATTAGCAAAACTGTAATAACAATAACTGAAAAAAAATAACAGAAATGTGTTCAAACTTTCATAACCTGCCAAATTTTGTAAAAAACTAAAAACGGGCGTGGTCAAAAAAATGTTGCTGCGATATGCGCGTCAACTCTTTTTATCCTTCTTTCCAAAATGTTGGGGGGTATGCTTATATGGGGGCTCATTTTGCCTAGATGTATTAGAACTCACTCGATTAAAAATGTCTCTCTAAATGCAGAATTTGTGCACAAGGCAGTTATTTTGTTTCTACTGGAATCAGTTGAGTGAGCTTTAGTACATCTGCTAGGAAAGGAAGCCCAAGATATATTGGATCGGTCAATGAATATCTGACACCAGTGTCGGACTGGCCCACTGGGATACCAGAAAAACTCCCGATGGGCCCAGGTGTCAGTGGGCCCTTGTGCTGCTAAACTTTTGGTCTATTTCAAAATGGCTAAATAGGTGGAATAATAGATTATAGTATGTAAAGAAAAGAGACTAGGAGAATTGAGGTTGAGTGAGGAGAGGAAGAAAATAGTACTGAGAGTGGGCCCCTGGTCTAAGGTTTTTTGGTGGGCCCCTGATCTAAGGTTTTTTGGTGGGCCCCTGATCTGTTTTTTGGTGGGCCCCTGGCCTAAGGTTTTTTGATGGGCCCCTGGCCTAAGGTTTTTTGGTGGGCCCCTGGTCTAAGGTTTTTTGGTGGGCCCTTGATCTAAGGTTTTTTGGTGGGCCCCTGACCTAAAGTTTTTGGTGGGCCCCTGATCTAAGGTTTTTTGGTGGGCCCCTGATCTAAGGTTTTTTGGTGGGCCCCTGGCCTAAGGTTTTTTTGGTGGGCCCCTGGCCTAAGGTTTTTTGGTGGGCTACTGGTCTAAGGTTTTTTGGTGGGCCCCTGGTCTAAGGTTTTTTGATGGGCCCCTGGCCTAAGGTTTTTTGGTGGGCCCCTGGTCTAAGTTTTTTTGGTGGGCTCTTGATCTAAGGTTTTTTGGTGGGTCCCTGGCCTAAAGTTTTTGGTGGGCCCCTGATCTAAGGTTTTTTGGTGGGCCCCTGGTCTAAGGTTTTTTGGTGGGCTCTTGATCTAAGGTTTTTTGGTGGGCCCCTGATCTAAGGTTTTTTGGTGGGCCCCTGATCTAAGGTTTTTTTGGTGGGCCCCTGGTCTAAGGTTTTTTGGTGGGCTCTTGATCTAAGGTTTTTTGGTGGGCCCCTGGCCTAAGGTTTTATGGTGGGCCCCTGGTCTAAGGTTTTTTGGTGGGCCCCTGATCTAAGGTTTTTTAGTGGGCCCCTGGTGTCCCAGTCCGACAAGCAACTGCTGCATGAAACAGAAATGAAGAGAAACAGATGCTGAGAGAGGGATAGTGAAGATAAACTTGATTACTCCAGAAACAATGCAGAATATTTAATTGATTGTATTTAGAAAGTTTCTCTTTTCAGCATGAGGAAGCTTATGTTAAATTTTCATTTTCACAATGGTTTCCCTTTAACAACTGATTCCCAATCCCAGCTAACTCGTTGTAATAGTCAGGCCAGGAGAAAATACTACGTTACATACTATAATATCAAGCTCAAGCTCTAGTACTCATACATATACACTCTCTGGCTCTGCCTGCCAACATTTTGGTCCTTCTGCCTCTCCGTAGATAGGTGACAGAAGCGCCACGTGATCATCCCAGAGTCGCCGCGGCACAGTACAGGCTGGCAGAACACAAGCAGTCACAAGCGGACAGCGAGTAGAGCCGGTTCCACAGCCCAACCAGTGTAAGTATCCGTGTGGCTAATCCTTTCTTTCCCGTACGTATTTGCCAGTAGCCGGGATTGGACTGAGGGATAAGTCGGGTGCCTTGCCACGCGTTCATGCGCCTCTGTGCCATTCATTATATACATACACTAGCGTACAAATGAAATGTAACGGTAACGATGATTGGATCCCTCAAGCACGTGCTCCATTCACCCTGTGTATGTATATATATATATATATATATATATATATATATATATATATATATATATATATATATATATATATTCATTCATTCATTTATTCATTGTAGGGATGAATTCGTGTACAATATATCGTGATAGATCCTTGTTTCTTTAACCTTTGTACCCAGATGCTGGTGGACTACAAATCCCAGAATTCCTCAGCATATAATGAAGCGTTGATGCATGCTGGGAGTTGTTGTCCAGCTGCAGCAGTAGCGTGTGAGGATGGTTTTGCCGGTGTGTGACTGATAAGATGGCAGCAGTCCCTGCTGGAAATTAAATGGCATGTGCTTCTCTTGGGGACTGTGATATGTGAGCTGTTCTGCAAACGAGTCCTTCATTGTTTGGCTGGGATCCTGCTTGGTCATTAAACAGAAAAGTGTCAGTGTATTGGCTCCTGTTCATCCTATGTGTGCTGCTGCTTGCACTAGGCATAGGGAAGGAATAGTGCAGCACCTTCCAAAATAATAGCCCTCCAGTTACTGAAATGGAATCCCCATGTATGTCGATGACTTTCAGCTGGGCTGCGAGTAATCGCTTCCAACTATTGGACTATTCCAGCCTGGAATCGGTGGTGTAACTAGATAGTTGTGGGCCCACAGCAAATTATTTTTTTTGTCTAGAGGTTAAGCCAATATTTATTAAAATGATCTGGAATTAAAGCCTCCTGGGCCCCCCCTGCAGTCGCAGGGTCTGCTTTATCTGTAGTTATACCCCTGCCTAGCAACATTCTAGTCGGTAAATCTTTCAGTACAGGTATGGGATCTATTATCCAGAATGCTTGGGATCTGGGGGTTTTCTGCATTAGAGGTTTTTCCATCACCGTACCTTAACTACTACAAAATATTTAGACATTGAATAGTCTGTTTTGCCACCAGTATGAATTTCTGCAGCTTAGTTATACACTGTATGATAGATGGCTGTTCCATTATTCCCCATATCCAAGGTACTTTATGTAAAATGTAGGTTTATCATAAGTAGAACCCCCCATTTTATGTTTTTCAGGGGACCAGAAAAAAATGATGTAAAATCCAGGGAAATGTATTATGCATATAATATATAGGTGGGACCACAAAACAACAATGTAAAATAAAACTTAAAAACAGGGGATGTAAAATAGGGGTTCTATTGTATATTATTATCCTTTATATAGTTCTGACATATTCCTCTGCATCTTAGAGAGATGATTCCTCATTCCCATCAGTCCCTGCGGCTCTTACAGTCTTAAGTCCCATTTCCATTTTCTTTTATCAAAGACACCAAACAACAGTTTTTTGCACAGTGATAGAAAGTGTACTTTTCCAAACTACATTCATTACATTTTGCCACTGCTCTTAGAGTTATTTGTCTGTCTAATTTCATATGTAGCTGCTTATATTCTCGGCACTCCTGACTCATGTTGCAAGTTGATAAAAGCTGATTTAAAGACCTGGAGGAGAATGGACTCCTGTTAGAGAGACACATAGAACAGAAAGGGATAAACAAAATGTTTTAAGGACCATTAAAGCCTTATCGACCAGGGGAGGGGAAAATGCAAGGCCCCCATGCCCTTAATATCCCTGTGTGTGTATGTAAAAAAAAAATTTTGCAAAGCACCTATAAAGGAGAATGTATCCTCCAAAAGGTGATAACGCCACTGGTGTGAATGTGCACTGTTGTTGCTATGGCAACAGGCCTGTTTGCGTGTGCCGCTATGCTGCACATATCCTCTTTACATCTCCCTATGGGAGTTCCATGTACAATGGATGCTATGGAAACCAGATTAGCAATCATTCTTGTGTCAAGAGCAGATGGCCCTCAACACATCTCTCTGCTTATAAATTTGGTACAACAATTCTCTTATAACCAAGTTTCACGAATTATTCCTCAAATGATGGTGCTTTACAGCATCATGAACGTAGCCAAAGGTATCAGCTATGACCTTGTGCAAGACGATTGACCTACGTGTCATTCAGTAAACATGATGGAGACGGCAGGCGATTGTCAGTTTCCTGAATTATGAATGAGGCACGAGGTTCTTCTGACATTATTCTGCTCACTGGGCACACAGTTCTTCCTGTCATGCCAGGTGGTAGGCCTAGGAGTTGGCACAAAGTGGAAGCATGTCACATTTTGTTGTGTACTTGGCACATTCCTTGAGACATAAGCCTGATGCAGAGCAAATAATTCTTTTTCTCTGCAATAAATAAACTTGACTGTAAATACAGTAAAACCCCTATTTTACTTTTTTTTCAGGGGACCAGAAAAAAAATGATGTAAAATCCAGGGAAATGTATTATGCATAATATATAGGTGGGACCACAAAACAACAATGTAAAATGAGGGAAAACCTATAATCAGGGGATGTAAAATGGGGGTTCTACTGTAAGCTGCATAAACTCATATTGGCGAAAAAATAATTGGGTTTGTTTTAATGTTTAAAAATGTTATTAGCAGTCTTAAGGCATAGTGATCCCAATTAAGGAAAAAAGACCTTACTCAGAAAACGCCAGATCCCAAACATTCTGGATAACAGATCCCATATCTGTAGCTATCAGCATTATGAAATATCAGTCCATAACTAAGCTACATTCTGAACTTGGTTCTTCTCGGGTATCCGTTCATAATTAAATGTAGGTGGGCACACAATTGTTTTTTTTTTTTTAATGTTTAAAAATGTTATTAGTAGCCTCAAGGTATAGTGATCCAAATTAAGGAAAAAAAAACCTTACGCCGATCCCAAACATTCTGTATAATCGATCTGTAGCTATCTGCATCATGGAATATCAGTCCATAACTTAGCTGTTGATGTTTTCCTTTGTACATGCCATACAACATGTTTTAGTCTTATTACTGCTCAGAAGAGACAGGTTTTAAATTCTACTAATATCTGTATAAGAATTACCAAGCCATTGCACAATTGCAGTGGTTAAGGAGAAAAAAACATCATAATTGCTTGGAAAAAGGTGATCCATGAAGTCTATTGAATTATACCATTTGTCCTGTTACACATTAACAAAGTCAACATTCTCAGATATTATAACTGAAGCTTTAAATTCCCTTGCACATTCCCATGAGACTTCTTTAAAAGGTGGTTCACTTTTCACATGTTATAGAATGGCTCATTCTAAGCAACTTTTCAATTGGTCTTCATTATTTATTTTATAGTTTTTTAATTATTTGCCTTTTTCTTCTGACTCTTTCCAGTTTTCAAATTGGGGTCACTAACCCCATCTAAAAACATATGTGTTATTGAGCTACAAATTTATCTCATCTTTCTATTCAGACCCTCTCTCCTGTTTATATCCCAGTCTCTTTTTGAAATCAATGCATGATTGCCCTAGCAACCAGTGCTGAAATTGCAAAGTGTTGAGCTGCTAAATAACTAAAAAACCACAAATAATATCTCAGAACATCACTCTCTACCTCATACTAACAGTTCATTTAAATGTGAACAACCCCTTTAAGCAATATGGTATTAGAAAATCACAAATCATAAATTGGTGGAATGGAATTTGGAGGTACCAATTATGCAGTTGTTTCCAAATCCATGGTCTAGAGGGAAAATCCAAATAAGAAATGATTGTATATGGAGCTATTGCAGCCATATTGGCTGAAATTATTCTAATATTATTATTATTATTATAGGAACCTTTGTTCAGGCCTCCCCTAGCCCATTCATAAGCAGAATGGTAATAGTCACCCTGCTTTTTTAAGGCTTCTCCTGGACAGAAAATAAACATTCACATAAAACCCAACCCTAATTGTACCCCATGGGGCCAGCACCACAGTTTGGAATGTCTGATCTAAGTTGCAAGTGCAATCACTTACTTTGGAACGCTTCTTTAATAGAATTTTTGAGAGTATGTATAACTGGTGAGTGGGGACAAATCTGAGTTGGTGCAGGAAGGAGTTAAAGGACAGCTCTGTTTCGCTGCTGGTTACCCTTTCTAATGAAAGCTTATGATTGATTTTGTGTTTGTTTTCCAGCTTCTGAAAATGTCAGGGGAATTAGCTTTAAATATTAACATCAAGGAGCCCCGCTGGGATCAGAGTACATTTGTTGGAAGAGCCAAGCATTTCTTCACTGTAACCGATCCGAGGAATATCCTTCTACCCAATGATCAGCTGGAACGGTCTCGGCAGATAGTTCACGACTACAGGTGCTGAAAATCCTTCCTGGGTATTAAAATGAATTGACACAAGTATAAGTGATACCCTGCTGCATTTTAATAGGCAGTCCAGATTACTGTGACAAAAGTAGGATATAGAATATTCCTGATATAGGTATTACAGGAAATCTTACATTTACTTTATAGCATACAGTATTTGTTAGGGTTCAGCCCTAATAAGCTTCCGGCTGATTCTGGTAATAAATTGTAGTTGTCATGAGTTTGTTGCAGTGAACACATTTCGTTCCTGACAATAAGCTCGGCAGTTGGCAGTTTCATCCTTATGAGTGTCAAAGTGCATTCTAGAAAGGATGCAAAAAAAAAAAAATGTAAATTAAAGGCGTTGTTCACCTTCCAAACACTTTTTCAGTTCAGTTGTTTTCAGATTGTTCACCATAAACAGACTTTTTCCAATTACTTTCCCTCTTTTATTTTTTACGGTTTCCCTTAAGTTAAATGTTCCTGCCTTTAGTGTTTGTCTGTAAGCTCAGTGATCCAGGAGCATCGGAACTGTTAACAATTTGCTACTTTTAGTTGATGCAATTAGTTGATACATTTCTCAGCAACATCACTGGAGTATTAGCAACTATTGTATCAATTCTAACTGCTGCCTTTAATAATACTCTGGGATTTTGCTTAACAGGGCTAAAGATAACAAATGTATCAACTAATTGTATCAATTTAAAACTGTTACAGAGTCGGCGACCCCCCCCCACAGAGCTGCTTTAGAAAAATGAAACTTTACACTTCAGTATTAGAAAAACTGTCACAAATATAAAGTAATCGGATATAATCGGATAATATAAAGTCTTAGTTTATGGTGAACTATCCGAAACCAACTGAACTGAAAAAAGTGTTTGAAGGTGAGCAATCCCTTTAAGTGTAAATACTTTTAGACTATACTTAATCTTGATACTGCCTCTTTTAAAAAAAATAAACATGGCCACAGTTAGCAGAGCTTCATACTGCTGTGAGTGGGAAATCCTATGCAGAAAATGAGCAAGGTTATTGTCACGTGTTACAGGACACTTACAATGAATGAATGGGGGTCTTTAATATGTACTATATTCAATTAATGCTGTCATTTTGTAACATCAGACAGGGTATTGTGGAGCCAGGACTAACTGAAGATGAACTGTGGAGAGCTAAGTATATATATGATTCAGCATTTCATCCCGACACGGGTGAGAAGATGATCCTGATTGGGCGAATGTCAGCTCAGGTACCAATGAACATGACCATCACTGGCTGCATGATGACCTTTTACAGGTGAGAAACGGGTATTTCGATTTATACACCAAGCTTTAATCCTAATTCAAATATCGAATTTAGCAACTGGCTGCTTGTGACAGATAACAGAGCTGGTAGCATCTCACTGTCTCAAGTATTTATGTTTTATGTTGCACATTAAGGGGCAGATTTATCAAAGGTCGAATTTCAAATTCACTTGCTTTTTAAAAAAAATCGACCAATCAAAGTTTATTTAAAAAAAAAACAACTGATTTTTTTAAACTCGGATGAATGTAATCGACCCGAAAACTGGATTCGAATTTTAAAAACTCTATTTCTCCTTAAAAAAACTCAAATGTCTGGAAGGCTGCAAACAACTCCAAATTGATCCCTGTACCTTTCCCATTGACTTAAACAGCAATTCGGTAGGTTTTTCGAGTTCTTAAAGGGCCAGAGTATGATAAATATTGAATTAGAATTTTTTGAAAAGCTTGAATCAAATTTGCAGAACTTCCTTGTCGAATTTGCCAGTTTTGACCATAAAAAAACTCGAAAATTCGAATTCCAAACTTTCAATTCGACCCTTGATGAATCTGCCCCTTAGTAATGTAGCACATTTGTAAGACTGCTATTCAGAATGAGAGCTTCGTTACCTACAGCCGAGGAAAGAAACTGATTGTAACCCTGGTCAGTTCCTTCTCAGTTGTAATTAAGCAGAGGAGATGCAGATTCTTTCCAGATGGTTTGATAGAGCTTATCAAACTTTTGCCCAGGGTCACTTGAAAGAATATAAATGGCATGTGCTTTTTCTCTCCTTAGAACAACTCCAGCTGTGGTCTTTTGGCAGTGGATTAACCAGTCTTTTAATGCCATTGTCAACTACACTAATAGGAGTGGAGATGCCCCCATCACTGTAAGGTAGGATGATGTTTGACACTGGGACCTGAGGCAGTTATTAACATTTCTTTATATAGCGCCAGCATATTTCGCAGCGCTGTAAAGTAAATGTGTTTATACAACTAAATCACATTAATTATATACATAGAACATCTGGAGTTACATACACCACAACCAATACCGGTACAAAAGGTGAGGAAGGCCCTGTGCAAAGGAGCTTACAATCTAAAGGGAAGAGCATAAGACACAAGGTGTGGGAGTGGGCAGGATCACAATTAAGTGAGTGAGAGATGTAGTACTGTATTTGTATTATTTAGTTAAGCAGAGTGAGGGTAGGCTTCTCTAAAGAAGTGCGTTTTAGAGATCTTTTGAAAGCAGAAAGGTTGGGAGAAAGTCGGACAGACCGTGGGAGAGAAATCCGGAGGAGGGGTGCAGCCCTTGCAAAGTCTTGAATGAAAGTGTGTGAGGAGGCAATGAGAGAAGAGTTGAGTAGCAGGTCAGTAGAGGAGTGTAGCAAGCGGTTGGGTGAGTATAGAGAGATTAGATCAGAGATGTAGGATGAGTTATGAAGTGCTTTGAACGTCAGGGTTATTAATTTGAATTTTATTCTGAAATGTAGAGGAAGCCAGTGTAGGGATTGGCAGAGTGGCATAGGTAGAGGAGGAGCGGTTGCTGAGCCTCAATAAAAAATGTTACAAAAAAAAGAGAGTTACAGTAGTCTAGACGTGATATGACAAGAGAGTGAATAAGACTTTTGGCAGCATCTTGAGTGATAAATGATCTTATTTTGGATATGTTCCTTAGGTGGAAGTGACATGATTTAATAAGTGACTGGATATGAGGAGTGAAGGACAGGGCAGAATCTAAGATAACCCTAAGACACCAGGCCTGGGGTGATAATGGAATTGTTAGCTATGATGGATACTTACGGGATATTAATGGTGTTAGTTGGAGGGAAGAGAACCATTTTAGTTTTAGAGAGGTTTAATTTAAGGTAGCGCTGCAATATCCAATTAGAGGTACAGGCAGGAGGAGACCAGAGTTAGGAGCTCTGGGTTGAGATCAGGAGAGGAGAGATAGATCTGCATGTCATCAGCATAGAGGTGGTAGTGGAAACCACTCTATACTTCCTCCGAGGGAGAATGTATAGAGTTCTTGCCTGATCTAAATGCAACTTCATTCCATTTCCTGCATGTTTTTATTGTTGCCATTTGCAAAAATCATCTTGGTGACCTCTTGTCAGAATTACTCCAGCCTTAAAAGACTCTTGTTGAATGAAATGCAGGAATGTTAACTGTTCAATGCACATTCTTCTAGAGCGCTGATGATTTTTTCCTCTTATCCTTTTCGTGGTAGGCTGGAAAACATTAACCGCTATCCTAATTAATCCTGTGTCGATGAAAACATTCAAAGCCATTATAATGCACATGCAGCAGACATTTTTTTTTTTTTTTTTGAAAAACAGCTGGCCACGCCTATTTCCACGTGAAATCAATGGTGCGCTTCTATGTGCCAGATACTTCAATTACATTGGCTCCATCAGCATAACGGATGGAATTACTGTGTTTTAGTGTTTCAGTCATGACACACATCCCTTTCCTGTTATTATATATAGACATAATGAAAAGTGTGCCATAAGCCAGCTGGCTGGGTGTGATTTCTCATATAACTTGTGAGCAAAGCTTTGTTGCTAGGGTGGCAATAAGATACTCGCCCAGTGCATCCAGAGGAGAACATTTAACAGTGGAGGTTGCAGCATAATGTAGTAATAATAATGATTCTAAAATATACTAAAGTTACTCATTTTTCTTACCATTACTTACCCTTTTTTTTTAGTCCATTTCATGCAGTGTGTTTAACACAATCTTACCATGCACATGCAAACTCTTTTACTTCTTGTTCTTTTAGCCAGCTGGGAACAGCTTATGTTTCTGCCACCACAGGTGCTGTTGCCACAGCTCTAGGACTTAATGCACTAACCAAGGTATTTTTATTTTTTTGTTTGTCTTGTCCTTGTTGCACAATTACCAATAACACTAATACAGATTTCACCACTGTTGAGTCATTTTTCATTCACATGAGATGTGGTCTATCAGGATAAAAGAAAATTTAATTTGGGCAGTTTATTAAAATTAAGATCTTGTACCAACAGGTACAAGGAAGTGGGTTTTTGAGCTTTTCCGTATAAAAAAAAAAAAGTCTTGCTGGAGGATTACTAGTATTTAGCTTAGCTGGCTAAAGCTGATTTGCTTACAACACCAAAGATGGAATTTTCTGTTGAAAAAAGAGGGATATACTGGATGGAGTATATAATTTCCATGCTCTTTTAATAATATGTTTATAAAACAAAGGGACAACAGTACTTCATCATCTCTTGGACTTGTAGCAAATATCTATTAGGGGCAGATTTATTAAGGTTCAAAGTAAAAATTAGAATTTTATTTTTTGGTCGAAACTTTCAAATTAGAATTGTAAATTATCCAAACTCAATTCGAGTTTTAATTCGAATTTCGAGATTTATCATACTCTGGCCCTTTAAGAACTCAAATTCAACTATTCGCAACCTAAAACCTGCCGAATTACGGTAAAGGTCAATAGGCGAGGTCCTGGGATCCATTTGGTGATGTTTGCAGCCTTCCTGACATTTGAGTTTTTTTTTCGGAATTCGAAATTCGATTCAAGTTTTTCTAATTTTAATCGAATTCGATTCGAGTTTTCAGGTCTATTTAATTTGTCCGAGCTGAGAAAATTTGATTTTATTAATAAATTTCGATTTGTCGAATTTCAAGTTTATGGGAATTCTAAATTCAACCCTTGATAAATGTGCCTCCCCATGTAGGTTTGAAACCTCAAGCTCATTAAAAGCCACTTTCTAAAATAATAATTTGTAAATCAGAAATGTCCTATCTTATTTTTTAAATGAGAGCTGTTCAATCTCAGACTTGCCAACTGTAACTGATCTGCACCACCCATGACCCCAGTTTTTTTCTCCTTCTTTTTCTGCCATTTTAGCGTGTCTCACCGCTTATAGGAAGATTTGTTCCCTTTGCTGCTGTTGCTGCCGCTAACTGTATCAATATTCCATTAATGCGGCAAAGGTAAGCCAGTCTCACGCTTTGTTTCAAGCAAATGGAAGCTTGTGCCAAGTTCTCTAGTTCTATGTTATTTTAGGAAGATGGCCAAAGCAATTGCACCTGACCGTAAACTAAGGAAGAGCTGCGGCTTCTCTCACCTGTCACTTATTCAGTAGTTTTTCCCACTGTCATGGGAAAAAACATTTTTTTCAAAACACATCAGTTAATAGTGCTGCTCCAGCAGAATTCTGCACTGAAATCCATTTCTCAAAAGAGCAAAGAGATTTTGTTATATTCAATTTTGAAATCTGACATGGGGCTGGACATGTCAATTTCCCAGCTGCCCCAAGTCATGTGACTTGTGCTCTGATAAACTTCAATCACTCTTTACTGCTGTACTGCAAGTTGGAGTGATATCACCCCCTCCCTTTTCCCCCCAGCAGCCAAACAAAAGAACAATGGGAAGGTAACCAGATAGCAGCTCCCTAACACAAGATAACAGCTGCCTGGTAGGTCTAAGATGAACACTCAGTAGTAAACCCATGTCCCACTGAGACACATTCAGTTACATTGAGAAGGAAAAACAGCAGCCTGCCAGAAAGCATTTCTCTCCTAAAGTGCAGGCACAAGTCACATGACTTTGGGCAGCTGGGAAATTGACAAAATGTCTAGCCCCATGTCAGATGTCAAAATTAAATATAAAAAAATCTGTTTGCTCTTTTGAGAAATTGATTTCAGTGTAGAATTCTGCTGGAGCAGCACTATTAACTGATTCATTTTGAAAAAAATTTTTTTCCCTTTTGAGAATTGCAGGGTAGTCTATCCAAAAAAAAAGTCTTATCTATACATGTTTTGTTCTGGACACACATACCAGCCTCAGGCATTCAGCCGTAATTGTGAATGTAAGGAATAACAGTGGCTGTGTTTGTATAATGTGATTGCCAAGATTTGTTTATTCTGAGGTTTGTATTGTTGGTTTCATTCTGCAGGGAGTTGAAATATGGTATTCCAGTCACAGATGAGAACGGAAACCGAATTGGAGAATCTGCAAACGCTGCTAAGCAGGCCATTACCCAAGTCGTTGTTTCTCGTATCTTAATGGCTGCTCCTGGCATGGGTTGGTAACACTATCTCGCCCTCCCTTTGAAATTTGTAGCTTATAATGTAATATCAGTTTCCACAGGCGATGTTAAAGAGGGCAAGTGCCGTGAGATAGGGAATGATGCAAATGGGTAAACTTGGAATGGCTTGGAACAGCGGAACTGGAATAACAACATCATTTTAATATATTCCAGCAGGTCCCCTACATGTAAGAAGTTCAGGTTTTTGGGATAAATCGGGCAGTGTTGCCATCATACATTTCACATATATGTGTTTGGCTTGATAGTACTTTGTATCCTCCAAAAGAAAATATAAATGGATAACATTCTTTGTTTATATTATATATATAGTATATATATTGTAGGGACAGATGATGACAGTCCACAGAAGTTTATATAATCATCTTACACCCCAAAAAAATGTTAGTTCATCTTTTCTTGAGGTTGCTGTAGACTTATGTGTATTTGCCTGCAGGTGTAGGATCCTGGAAGTATTTGAAGGGAAAAAACTTATATTTTGTCCAGCTAGTGACATAAACATATGTCAAAGAAAATGTATAGAGGCATGTAAATATCAGACTAATCAGTTCTGACCCTCATATTCAGACTTGAACTGGTTTGCCTTGCCTGTTGTGGCCTTTTTTTTTTTTGTTGTGATGGCAAATTGCACATTTAGTGCAGAGTAGATTGAAGAGCAACCCAGAAATGTCAAATCAATGTTTCTGACAGTCATTTCCTTGACAGTTGGTACTGGAGAGTTTATGATGTACTTCAGGCATGTCGCTAAACATACTAAAAATGTGTATTATAAAGTCAGTTTTTCCTTTCAAGAAAATCATATACGCTGGTATTTGAAAACGTAGCGTTTCGATTTCTAACTCCATATTGCACGTGATTTACAGCCATCCCTCCTTTCATAATGAACACTTTGGAAAAGAAAGCCTTTCTAAAAGTAAGTCTGACTTCTTTATTTATCGTCTCATTACTGCAAAGAAATTTCATTACCGTCTTACATCTATACTATCTTGTTTTTTAATTTAGCGATTCCCATGGATGAGCGCCCCTATCCAAGTAGGATTAGTAGGATTCTGGTAAGTATTTCGTTTTTGTTTTGTTTTTTAGCACTTGTCTATTTTCAGTTGTAAAAACAAAACGTGCAAACCATTAAAGAAATTATTATTGATTCCAAAACTGCCTGTATCATTTTTTCCAAAACTGCCTGTAAACAATACTATTAATTACTAAGGATAACAGGAATCACTTCATTATTCTCCACCTACACCAATTCCTGATGACATACAGCAAGGCCTTGTACAGCCTCTCCTGGGTTGGTAGCCCATTTATTAAAGTCCTAATTTATTTCATTATTTTCTGAAAAGTCCTCCGACCAAATCTGCACAGATTTTTTTCCTTTTATTTATCAATACATTTTCCCGAAAATTTTATGTGCGGGGAAAAAGCCGGCGAAAAAAAATGAATCGTATGAATTTTTTTTGGATTTTCTACCCAAAAACTCCAATCTTTTTCTTATTTTTGCCCGAAAACAACAAAATATTGGGATGATTACACAAAACCCAGCGCAGATCAGGATTTCTTCGGGTCTTCTCCCATTGACTTATATACAATCTCGGCAGGTCTGGGATTCCAGATTTTCGAATTCTGACTTTTTCCATCCTCGGGGTATAATAAATTTTATGGTAAAATTTTCAGGTTTTTGGCATTTCCGAGTTTAATAAATAAACTCTGGGCCTATGTCATGTGGAAGTGATAATACAAGCTTCCAGCTTCAGTTACAATATCTTTAATGCCCTAGGACTGCAAACAATAAGACTCATACAAATCACCTTTTTGCTAGTACCCAAGTACTGGGACATTACAAAACAAGCTCTTTTCCCAATACAAAATATATTCATTTGCATAGCATTAATCCAATAGGCTTTCATTATGGTCAGTGGTAATTGAATGAGGAAGAGGCAAGGCATCCATTTTTCTCTCACTGCTGCCAAGTTTCTGCTAAGAGGAGGAGGGGGTCGGGACACAATTTTTCAAAAGTGCAACTCATTTCCCTTGTGTTGGTAGACACAAACCTATTTATTTATCACATGAAACAAATGCATTTTTATTGCATATATATTGGGAAAGTGTTTGTTTTGCAAAGTCCTACCACTTTGGCAGGGCAAAAAAGATGAACAACCCCTTTAAGAGCTGCACATTTTTGGATTCTGCAATAGTCGTCCCGAAGATGAAAACACACATCATTTTAGAAAAACACGTATTTTTAGAAATGTTGGTAAACTTGCAGTATGGGAGCATGTCATTAATCATCTTTAATCATCATCATTTATTTTCTAAAGAGCCGACAAGTTACGCTGTTTCTTGTTATTTTCTCAGTTTGGTATTTGCCACGCCTCTCTGTTGCGCACTGTTTCCCCAGAATAGGTAAGTTTGTATCTGTCACTACCCTTTTAAATATTATTATTTGCATATGTGTCTTTATGGGCTGTGGAGCACACACACACAAAATAATACAACTGCATACGTTCATTTAAAGCCAATAATAACTGCTAAAGTAACATGGCACCTAAAACACTACAGAATTTTAGTGTAGGTCCCAGAAGGGAACTTTCCAATGACTTAACCTGCAGTATCAGCAGATCCTCAGAACAGTATCTGTTTGCAGTTTCCCTTTGACTTAGTTAAATCAGTTGGTTAGTTAGAGCTATGCCTGACAATGAGCCATAAGTTAAAGCACACCATTTTTTATCCACACATTCAAAAATATTGCGACTATTATTTTCGGATTAACAAACCGTCTGCCATTTGTACGTTTTTATTTTAGAAGCACGTATCAATGTTCTTTGTTTTTGTGGTAGCAGATATTGTGGTTCCATTGTACAGGTATGGGATGCGTTAATCAGGAAACCTGTTATCCAAAAGGCTTTGAATTACAGGAAGGTTTTCATTTTAATGAATGATTTCTTATCATAAACCAGTATCTTGTACTTGATCCCAACTCAGATACAAGTATTCCTTACTGGAGGCAAAGCAATGGGTTTAATTTTTAAATGATTTTTTTTAGTAGACCATGTATGGAGATCCAAATTACAGAAAGTCCCCTTATCCAGAAAACCTCTGGCCCTGAGCATTCTGGGTAACAGCACCCATACCTTTAAAGATTCTGACAGCTCATTGGGCTCTGTCTGAAACCACTGCTCTTTTGTACCCCATCATTCCATGTTTATAGACCATACAAAATATTCCGTCAAGCAGGAATCAGTTTAGGTTTTTGGCTGTGCTCTTGCTTTTTCTGGAGATGCCAATACCACAATAATATAAAGTATAATTGTACTACTACAGCATCATATAAGAGGCAACGTACATTGTGGCAGCAGTCCATCTCACATTCTATTTACATGAATGGGAAGTGTTTTAGGTTGCCTCCTGCAGATTTATAGTCCTAAAGGTGGCACATAGAGATCCGCTCATTTGGCGATTTTACCAAACGAGCGTATCCCTCCCCAATATGCCCACCTCGAGGTGGGTGATATCGGGCTGATACAATTTTGCGATCGGATCATAATTTATGGCATACGGGCGGTCGGATTGCGGGACCGCATCAACGAACAGATGCGGCCGTGAACCAATGGGATTTTTAGCCCTTCCCAATCAACATCTCCCCGACTTTTGGCCAGATATCGATCGAGGAAGCCCGTCGGAGGGCTTCACACACGGGCCAATGTATAGCCAGCTTAAAACCTAGCAGTGCCTCAAATTAAATCAAAAGCTGATCTTTCTCTATATATAGAGTGTGTTAGCACTTTGCAGTTCACATGGCAGATACATATCATCGCATTCCTTCTGAGTGCCAAAGGTTACTCTATACTTGTTAATTACTAATCTTTTTTGTTTGCTTAGCTCAATGTCTGTGACCCGTCTGGAGCCCGAACTTCAAGCAAAAATTAAAGAAAACAGTCCAGGGTTGGCGCGCGTTTACTTCAACAAAGGATTGTAATTATGGCAAACTAGGGAACCACCAACAATCATTTAAACAACATGTTCAGAACATGTGCCAACAGTATTGGATGAAAAAAAAATGAGAATATGTGTCTTTGACCTTTTTAGTAGGAAAAAAAAAAACTAACCATACTTATTTTATACACTTATGAAAAAGACAAAAAAAAACAGAGTAGTCAATCTGCAATTAAAAGCACCAACCCATTACAGACTAGTAATAAGGATCTCCTGATGCTGAACTTTAATTAAGTTTGATAATACAATGCTGCAGTGGTTCATAGCACAAAGAGTTGACAAGCACAAGCGCAGTAGCTTGGAATAGTTATGGGAAGTCCATTTAAAGCCTTGTTCAGGTGGTCATACCCAAAGTGATACCCAGGGCTTTCAAATTACACCCCATTTTGTCTTTTTGCAAACACAGTATAACACAATAAGAGAACTCAGGGAGTTCTTGGGCCATGTATGCAGAGCTATGTGAATAGGTCTAATCTATCCATGCGCATATGTTTGGCATCAGTAAAACCTTCATAAATACTTGAGAGAATAAAAAGGCTATCGGGAAATCAATCCATTCACATTAACGAAATACAAAGAGAAAAATAAAGGTACAATGTTACTTTTATATTCCCTTTATATTTCAGTAATATGCTCTCTGGGTTTTTAAAGTGGAAGAAATACAAAACCTGCATCTTTATTATGCTGACTATCTTTATTATGCCTGTGGGCTCATTCAATGCTGACAACTTATTGGTATATGGGGCCAAAATAACAACAAATGTAGATCAATTTGGCTTGGAAATCCTGTAGGGTGAGGACTATGGATGTGGTCTTCTCCTGACTGATCTGCTCAGACCCTACTGTTATTGAATTACTAGCCAGGGGACCACACATTATCAGATTTGCTAAGTTTGGCCCATTACCTGTCTATTCAGATTGGGGAAGGGGAGAGAAAGTTCCAAGGCTTTGACACTGTAACAGCTTAAAAATAGACTTTTTGTGCTGCTTTATGTAGTTTTTTTCCTTTGTATCAAATTTGCTTGGCCCAAAGAGACCTAGAAAGCCTGGGGGTGAATGCCATAGTATATGTAAAGAGTAGTACCTGTACAGCATGGCCCCAAAGTCAAGGTGTTAGTGATTGGGGTCGCTAAAGATATCATACAGACAGCACACCCCCCTCCCAGTTGATTTTGTACAAAGATTTTACATATATTGCTGATTCTGGGTGTCATGGCGGTGAATTATGCATACCTCACTTATGTTCCCTTCAAGGGGCTTCAATTTATATTTTTCTACATTCAGTAGTTTTGCTGTTGGTTTCTGTCCTGTGTAATTGTCTAGGAATAGTCAGTATTAGAAGGCTCCCTCCATTCATTTTTGTTTTTCTGCTCATTCGTCCATTTACTTGACAACCATTTATAGCAAATGCTGCTTGAACTGGAACAGGATGCGGTACTATGGTTGGTAAATCCCACACACACACATGGTTTGGCTCATTGCAAGCTTTGAGATATGCAAATAGTAAATGTGTCTTATATCTCCTGTGTTGAACACAGCCACTGGATACCTTAAGGAAAGGCTAAAACTAAGTAAGGTTTATCAGAAAGGTCCACCTAAATATGCCAGGACCACCTCTGAGTCCTCTTGTCAAAAGAAACACAGCATTTCCTTCCTTCTATTGTGTACACATGGGCTTCTGTTATAGACTTCCTGTTTTCAGCTTAAACCTCCAGGGCTAGGACTTGAGCATGCTCAGTTTGTTCCTCTCTCCCTCCCCTCCCTGCTGTTATCTGAGCCCAGAGCTATAAGTGAGCAAGGAGAGACTCAGGCAGGAAGTGACGTCACATCAAGCTAATATGGCAGCTGCTATCCTAAACAAACAGGGCCTCTAGAGCTGTTTACTCGGGTATGGTAAAGCATTCAGCAGAATGAATATAGTTTTATAACTTGCACAATTGTGGCTAATATATTGGCAGTAAACTGCTTTGGTAGCTTGCCTTCTCCTTTAAAGCCATGGCTTTGGTTCATAAAGTGACCCATCCAACCCTTCTCTTTACTGAGTGCCTGTGAATGCATTTGCTTTAAGTATATCTTAACTGACCTTATACGTACAAACAGGGAATATGCCTGATGGATACGTATATTCTGCTACTATACAGGCTGTGAGCAGATTTAATGGCTTCTTCGTTCCCATCTCCTGTTCCCTAAATTTTTGTTGCTTCCAAACCCTAGTAATGTCACACAATGCCCACAGTCACTAGGCCAGAAGTATGAACTAAGATTAATTTAAAAAGCCTTGCTACATAATTATCCATTCATCTTTAATATTTCTAGTATATAAATGTAAATTTCCCTAGGCTGTAGGGATGCCTGGAATATAAACACCCTTCTGGTTCTAGGGCCAGTGTCCCTTGGAAATGGAAAGTGGATTAAATGTAAGGATAGATTTTTACAGATATTGTATTCCCTTTACTACTCTCTTGAGCTGCTGGGGTCAGTAATCCTAGGAGCCCAATAGTAGTTTATGGGGGTTATTTATTAAAACTTGGGTTGCAGTTTTCCCAATAAATTCAAGCTTTTCAAGGGTATCTTCACTAAAAACTTGAATTTTGCGGGATAAAAAAACTGTAATTATTTCGAGATTTATTATGCCCTGAAGCTGCTAAAATCTAGAATTCAGAAAATGCGCCATCTAAAACCTGTCAAGGTCATGTAGAAGTCAATGGCAGAGGTTCCTTCAACCATTTGAAGAATTTTTTTGCCTTCATGATTTTGGAATTTTTTACAGTGGTTTCACTCGAAAACCATTTCAAGGTTATTTTTTAGCTGATTACTAGATCAATTCAAGGTATTCAAGTTTTTCCCTTGATTGCATCAATTGAGTTTTTAACATTCGATTTTAGTCAAAAATAAGCAAACATTCTAGTTGGGAGAAAAAAAACTCATCAACTCGATTCTTGATTAAAAAAAAAAAAACCCTAAATGTCAAACTATGAAGTACAGAGTAAAATGTAAAGAATTGTGTAGGCCCAGAATTCCCTGCATAATATGACTTTCCCATTGCAGAAACAATGTTCGTTTTTAACCTGTTCCAGTTCTATTCTTTCATATGAGCGAAGAAGAAATCATAGACATTCCTTGTTGCTAAATAAATGTTACCATCACTCAAACATCACTACATGAACCAATGAACAGTGATGGATGGCTGCTTTTAAATATTCTTACATGTTTCCATCGCTTAAATGACCTCCTAGCATGTGTAGTAAAGTGTGTGTTTTAGCTTAGAGTAAGATTTATTGTCTCTTCTTTGAACGTGCTTATAGAATCATTAATCCCAATACAGTGTGCTAGATTTGTGAATGTTTAGGGTTTATTTGTGCAAAGTGAAAAGCAGTTGGCGCATGCAATTAGCTAAAGGTATACTTTTCTGTCTCCCACTAACACTCTTGGCTTATACAAGGATATAGATGGGACAGACCTGCCTAATTCTCTGTTAGTTTATTTTAAAAATCAGCACCTAATAAATAATAAGGCACGCAATGTCAGTTTGCGGAAAAACAAAGAAATTCTTCTTAGAAGTGACACCTTTTTCAGAACCCTGTTGATCCACTCTGGCCTCTGTGTTATAACTGAGTTCACGCTCAGTCCCTGGAATCACTGTAGGATATGGACTTCTTGATCTTTAGCCAATCACTGCTTTGCCCTGGCACAGAGAAACATATACTGCAGTTCCCTGTCAGATCCCCTGTGCAGCTAGCCAGCCTATCCTAAGGTTGGCCTTGACTGGCATCCATCAGTGCTGAGCTGCCAGACAAGAAAGCAGCCAGGGGAGCTTGAATGGCTGTATAGTGCTTCTAAGGGAAATTTTTAATAAAGAAACACAAAAGGCACTTCTGTTTTCCCTTTAAGTGGCTCAAAGTGTTTTGGACCCATGCTCCCTTGCCTCAATGAAGCAGCATTGAATATGCATAGGATTCGCTGACCCAGAGTAAATCTTCCCTAAACAGTTTGCATTCATATAGACCTCAAACAGTAAGTTCCTCTTAAAAGAAAATGATACCCCCAACCATAGTTCTTTGTGGGTAAAGAAAGGGTCTTGAAAGGCTTACCTGCAAAATCAATCCAGATGTATAAACTCCTTATCGTAGAGCAGCCACCTTAACCTCCCTTTCTTATGCACGTGATCTACCCAGAGACACAAAATAATCCAGATAAGGCATTGTCCTCATCATACCGTATATCTAGCTTCCATTGCACTCAAGTAAGGTTTTGCTTAAATGCACTAAGTTGCTCACAGGGTGTTTTACTCACTGGGATTTTTGCTGGAATAGCCCAAGACAAAATGGTGGTGGTGAATATACCAATGGCACTGGCCAACTTTCATGTTTAACTTCTGCATTGCCTATAAACCAATACCACCTTCAACTTAGAACACTGACAGCCACATTGAGCCTCTCATACTGCCAAAATATTTTAGAAATGGGCTGTCCGTTAGTATATAGCTTGTTTACAAGGGTCAGTCTTCTCTGTGCACATGCCAGTTCTTCCATGTCCTCCTCCTGATTCAGCACCTCCAGTTCCATCAGTTTCTATTCCTTTATTGTGCCTGTGATTTCAGTGACATTGCTTTTTTTTTAACCAAAGAGAATTATCTTCTTAAACTCTCATTCCCAAAGCTTCAGGATCTCAATGTTATCTTTTCTGAGTTTTTTACAAATGGTGTTGTTTCTTTGTGTGACTTCATGGTACAATCTCAGCAACCAATGTGCAGTGCTTGAAATAGATGTACAATGTTAATAAAACCTGCAGGTCAAGTGCAATACAGTTTGAGACTGGAACGGATAATCTTACCTTACTACCTGGAATTCAGAGTCAAATGTGATAACAGTGACAACTGCAATTATTTTTCAGATTAAGTATTAGCAAAGAGTATTAGGAAAATATCAATGTCCTATTTAATTGCAAATAGATCAAATAAAGTGAAATGAAAGTCTTAGAATTGTCTTGTGTATTTCTTCTCTTTACTTTTTTACGGGATTTTCAAACCTGTCTGGTGTACAGGTATGGGATCTGTTATCCGGAAACCCATTAACCCAAAAAGCTCTGAATTATGGGAAGGCTATCTCCCATAGAGTCCATTTTAATTTCAATTAAAACATTTTAAAATGATTTCCTTTAAAGGGAAAAAAAATGATATCAAAATGAATCAGTGCTGCTCCAGCAGAATTCTGCACTGAAATCCATTTCTCAAAAGAGCAGACAGATTTTTTTATATTCAATTTTGAAATCTGACATGGGGCTAGACATATTGTCAATTTCCCAGCTGCCCCAAGCCATGTGACTTGTGCTCTGATAAACTTCAATCACTCTTTACTGCTGTACTGCAAGTTGGAGTGATATCACCCCCTCCCTTTCCCCCCAGCAGCCAAACAAAAGAACAATGGGTAACCAGATAACAGCTCCCTAACACAAGATAACAGCTGCCTGGTAGATCTAAGAACAACACTCAATAGTAAAGACCCATGTCTCACTGAGACACATTCAGATACATTGAGAAGGAAAAACAGCAGCCTGCCAGAAAGCATTTCTCTCCTAAAGTGCAGGCACAAGTCACATGACCAGGGGCAGCTGGGAAATTGACAATATGTCTAGCCCAATGTCAGATTTCAAAACTGAATATAAAAAAATCTGTTTGCTCTTTTGAGAAATGGATTTCAGTGCAGAATTCTGCTGGAGTAGCACTATTAACTGATGCGTTTTGAAAAAAACATGTTTTCCGATGACAGAATCCCTTTAATAATAAGACAGTACCTTGTACTTGATCCTAATTAAGATATAATTAATCCTTATTGGAAGCAAAACTGCCTACAATTTTCTTTCCCTGGATCCTAAAAAAACACAAATCCACTGTCTCCTGGGAGTTTAGTATTAGAGAGAGTATAGAGTTTGAACCGAGCAAGGATTAACAATTCCACCATCCCTCAGAAAAAGGGTTTTCTGACCCAATTGACTTGTTAAAATTAGAGCAGATAAAAGATCTGTGATTCCAAATGCCGACGCGCATTTCGCAATGTGTGCTTTATCACTTCGGTGATTTGTGGTTTTTTTAGGATCTATTAGCCATCAACAGCTTAGGGCTTAGTTTAAAACTTGAGACCACGTTTCCGGTTACTCTGCCTTCTCCACCTTTGTGGTGTCCCAGGGAAAGAAAATTGTAGGAACAAAAAAGGCGGAGCACCGTGAGAATTCTCACGGTGCTCCGCCTTTTTTGTTCCTGGAATTCATTTGACCGCGTGGGATGGCGGCTAGCAGTGCAGCACGTTTGAATTCAGCGTCCGGTAAGTGCTCCCACTAAAATACACTTTTTTCTGAAAGAAAATTGTAGGCAGTAGTTCTTGGGACAACTCCACCTTCTATTCTTTTCTATCTCCTACTTTATTCATGAACTTGAGCATTGATTTAGTTTTTATCTGATGAATTGCGGTCATTCAATTAATTTATTCTTCAATTACCTAAGTACAATCGCTAATTATTAATACAGCACTCTCAAGCACTTTAATCTTCATGAATGAATTTTCTTTAATTGATGTAGGAATTCAATCCATTAATTACTTTTAGATCAATATATTATCATTCATCTATATAGCACTTTTAAGCACTTTAATTTTCATGAACTAATTTTTTCTAATTGACGTAGTAATCGAATTAATTTATTTTTTAGACCAACGATGCTACACAATTAATTGGGGAGGGTAGAAACCTCCTTTAAGGGTATAATTGGTTCTATTGTGTATAATTGCTTCTATTGTGGGAAAGATCACTTAGTGGTTTTAAAGCTATTTCATTGTATGAATGATATTGCACTGCACTTTATTACTTTTTCACCTAATCAATTGTGCTAACTTATATATTTGATGTAGTGGGATGAACTTAATTTATTGCACTGCACTTTACTATTTATTAAAATTTTCCTGTGATTGTTCAACCTAGAGGACAATCGGGGTTTCACTAGTGTGTGTATGTTTAAATTTGTAATTTAATAGGCAATTGAAGAGGGCTGTAAGAAAGCCTATATTGTGACTGTTCTAGTTTTGTTGATCAAGCGGGGTACTTTTCCTTCTTCTCTCATATTCTTCTTTAGAAAACGAGAAGAAAGACCCGTTTGGTGTTGTGGGTAACTGCAACGATGTTAGCAAACCAGCCCATGAAAGTGACAACTTGTTTTTACATTGTAATTCACATTGAATCTAGCTAGCAAGTTTTGTATGTATTTAACTCCTATCCGTATTGGTTAATGGAGTAATAGGAAGACAATTAGTCATGGCATTGTTAGCCTTTAATTGTATAGCAAGTATTTTGCAATGTTCTCCCCAAGCCATTTTTGCCAGGGGCATCACTCTGTAGTTTTTCCCAACAGTAGAGCTCCACTTTGCAGAAGCACACTCCTATTGGCTTCTGTAACCATTATTGCTGAGTGAGGATAGAAGCAATTGGCTTACATGAGTCCACTTGGGCCTTACCAGATTTGTTGATGAGCTTCTCACTAGGTTTTTATGGTTTTATTGAAAACAGCAACAAAATATAATCAACAAACCTCAGGGAAGCAGGCAGCTCGACAATATAAACCTTACAGAAAACCAAGGATCCCTCCCGGTCCCTTGGCCAAGTTTCCTGATGAAGAACATTGAGCTGGCCTTTTGGTTAGAAAAATGCCTGAAGCAGAGTCAAGCATAAGCTTCGTGGGGCTTCACTTTGAACAATGAATATATTGGATTTAGAGTCAATCTATCTTGACGGTTTCCATGACAATAAATGCAGCAGAATATCTGCCACTTGTGCTCAGTTACTATATTATCCATGCGCTCCAAACAAAGTTGTTAAGTCAAATGTGCTGATAGCTTGGGAGGAGTTCTAGTATCTGGAGGAAGGTCTCATTATCAGACACCTTTAGACTTTGCCCCTTGTGTGTGTGTGTGTTTCTCTCTAAGTGTGTCTGTGTGTTTTCTCTCTGTGTCTCACTATGGCCGAACAGGCAGCTTACCCAGTGATATCAGTGGGTTATTTTGCTCTGGTCTTCTTGGAAAGTCGAGGAGACAGGTTGGAACTGGGCACCGCTGCTTCCATCAATGTTTTTTGCCTTTTTGTGCTAATTCAGCCACTGTGCCTAGCACTGGGTGGACTTCGAGGCATAGGTGCCTATCTGGTGACGGCGCTTATATCGTATGCGGCTCTGCCGAGACGTGAGAAACAGAAGAGAAAAACAGAGGATGGAGAGAGAAAAGAGAAAGGACAGAAAACAGACACAAAGATCAAAAATAGAAAATCTTCTAATGAGGAAAACAAGAAAAATGATCTGAAGGGAAAAGAAAGGGGGGAGAAAAAAGTCTCAAGAAAAGATCAATAACAAGAAGAGGATAAACAATGAAATAACAGAGGCATCTGGGAAAGTTGTTGAATTGGAACGACTAAAGTGCTCAGAAATCCTGTACATTCAGCCCAACACCCCCATCTTATCAGCTTAATAACTGCAAATGGAATGACTTTAAGGACTGGACAAACAAACATGACATTATCTACACAAACTACAAGGCACTGGGATTTTTATTTGGATCAAATGCTGAAAAGTAGTTCTCCTAATGGTGCGAACATGTTACTGCAAAAAAGTAGCCAGACCTTTCCCAAAGTTGTGTGCGAAACAGAAAGGTAATGGAGTCATTGCCCGTCTCTGTCCTCATGTCACTTTGGGAGTTACGGCATCTGTAAATCTGTACAGAAATCATCACGTGCTTCTCACAGAAGTTCTACTGGGAATTCTTTTATATTCAGCAAGTCTTTCACTGGATAAAGATGGACCCTTCTGTGTACCATTAACACACTATCATCTTATAATGACGTGCAAAGTGCATTGCCATGTAATATCAGTCACAGACTTGTCAGATGCATCTTCATGTTCTTCTTCCTCGTGTTTTCTGTTTGACTTTTACATTTCTGCCATTAGGCTGCTAGTTTTTCCTTTAGGTTAATCTTGCAAAAAACATTTATCTACTGGGTGATGATTATGAAAATCTGCTGTGTGTCTGTATACAGTGTAATAAAATGTGTGTTTGATGCCCTGGTCTTCCTGTAGATTCCCAAAGTCCCAAATAAATATTCATTATTATTAGGGTTCTCCTTTCTGTGGTCATTTAATGCATTTGCAACATAGCCCAGAGAACTACTGTATATATGGCAACTGAATTTTTCAAACTGAAATATATTTTGGAAGAGGAACCTCATCAGACCCCATAGTGTTTTCACTATTTCCTACTTGTCCCATTGCGCCAACATTTGGGAGCAGTTTAGCACGATCTGTCATAACTGCATTCTTGTCAAGGTATTGCTCTCCATACTGCAGATAATTCTAGCTAATTAATTTTGAAGGTAATGAGCCATGAGTATAAATGTATTATTGTAGTAGTAGTAGTAGTAGTAGTAGTAGTAGTAGTAGTAGTGTACAGCCATACTATAAAAGACCTTGTAATGATCAATCAGCAGTGCAATCACGAGACATGGGTTGGTCTATGCCCATCCAGAAGTGCTCTTCGTTATATCCCTGGTAATTATATTTGGATATGTGTTTGAATGGTTTTTCCTAGCTATCTAGCCTGGCTCAGTCTGGTCTATGTGAATCCTTAATGAGCCTCACTAATATGAAATGGTATATAATGCAGTTCCAGGAGCCTGGTGTTCTTTAAAATAAAAACATGAAATCAGTAGATATAATCATAATTTTAAGCAGCAATTCATGACAAACATCCGTATGGTACTGAGTGTATAGTCACTTGATGTGCTACAGCCACTATGTTCTTCTATTGAGGACTCCTTGAGGCTATACTTTTTTCGGACTTGGACTGAACATATATACTTTTTGATGAACTTTATTAGAAAGGGGAAATCTGTTCCCGTACATGTACAGTAAAGGCTGTTATAAACAGGGTAATAAAATCGACCAGCTCAGCCGCAGCTCAAACGTTTATTGGCACATATATAGGGGCCCAACAGGTTTCCATTGGGCGAGGAGGCATTGGAATATGGATGTGGTCTTCCTCCAACAGGCCTCACTGTATCATCTGATCATTGGCCCCAGTGTCAACGATCACATCAAGGCAATTTGGCAAAAGGAGAAGCAGATCTTTTTGTTGGGCGAGGAGGTTGCAGTGTGTGGACACCTTATGATAAACATTTAGGGGGTTATTTACGAAAACTCGATTTTATCTCATTGTTTCAATAAAAAAAAAAATTTTGCCTTATTTATTAATAAAATAACTCAAATAAATTGGATCTGTAAAAATTCAGTGAGTATCCCTGCTCTCTCTATGCATCTCATTGCCTTGCCCTGCACCATGAGCATTAGGATAGGACTACATGAATGTTTCAGGCGCGAAAAATCACATGCGACGGATATAAGGTAAGAGATAGAAATGTCGGATGAAGTCGCAGCGTTGATCCGACGTGACACAACTGTCGGATGCAGATGCTGCACGTTGCGTCTGCATCCAACATTTCTTACCTTATTTCCGTCGCATGCGTCTTGTCGCATCGCGTTGGATCATGCCGAAAAGTTCCGTGTAGTCCTACCCTAAATCACATTGAGGACTTAAAGTGCTTTCCTCCATCTTTTTGCATCTTAGCAGAGTGTGCACCTGTGGGTTCAGATAAAAGCTTGACTACATAACTGCACTCTCCTTTACTCTTTTTTTCACACAAGTCACGAAAGGAGGTGAAGTTCTGAAGCCACAAGTTAAATTTTACTGAACACCAATGTGTGATTTTTTTTGATTTTTTTATCCCCTTTCTACCAATGTATTATTTTAATACTCTATAGGCCCCTGCCACCAATGTTTTTTAAAAAAAATATTCTCTGGGACCCCCAATTTTTTTTAACTTGTAAGGGGGGCCCTGGCACCCCAATGATTTCTTAAAAGATATTCTCTGGGGCCCCAATTTTGTTTAACTTGTAAAGTGGGCCCTGGCGCAATGTTATTTTAAAAAAAACTTTTATGGGGGGCGGGGGCCCTGGTGCTGATTTTTTTTTTTATCCTATAGGGGGCCCCTGGTCACCAATTATTTTTTTAACGAATAAGGGGGCCCTGACCATCAATAGCTTTTTATAATGTGTGTGTGGGGAGTTATCTTTTTGAGTGCTGATATATGTGTGGTCTTTTAACTGTGATGTGGAGTGGGCGGGATCTGGGATGGGGCTTGGGGTCGGGACCCAGCACCCCCGAAAATGTTGTTGTACAGGGCCCTGTGATTTCTAATGGAGGCCCTGCCCATACCTGTAGTAAAATAGCTCTTTTATATCTTACCTGTCACATCATTTTCTTAAAAGTAAACTAAATTCCAATAAAGGATTATGTTCAATTTGATGCACCCTGTGTTCTCATTGTACTCACCCAGCTGCAGCAGCCCCATCCCTGCAGACAAGTCCAGTATACATTAGCAGACACTAGAATTCCGTGCGGGTGGGATGGATAATGAAGCAGGAAGCTGAAGCCATGGAGGTTTTGCAATGAGTCACAAACGCAACTGAACGAGCTTTCACTTCATTCTCAAGCCGTAACCTAAACCTGCGGCAACAAACTGGGAATTAAAGCAACTGGTGATGCAAAGCCCCTAGTTTCTTGTCTTTTCTTCCTCTATGTTGGGCCCGGGATGCACAGCCGCATTTACAGTCGGTCCCTTTTGACAACACATGCTTTGAGGTAAGAACCTTTATATTTAATTCAGTCTCATAGGAACAGAGTAAAAAAGACACACATTCATCAAGTTCAACCTTTTAAGTCTATATATAGCTTGTCTAACTGATCCAGAGGAAGGCAAAATACTGAAGCCTCTCCAATTTGCTTCAGAGGGGAAAAAAATCCTTCCTGACTCCAAGATGGTAATCAAACCAGTCCATGGATTAAAGGGGTTGTTCACCTTTAAATTAACTATGAGTATGATGTAGAGAGTGATATTCTGAGACAATTTTCAATTGGTTTTAATTTTTTTTACATTTTTGGTTTCAAGTTCTTAAGCATTTTATTCAGCAGCTCTCCAATTTGCAGTCTCTGTAATCTGGTTGCTAGGGTCCACATTCCCCTAGCAACCATGCACTGATTTGAATGAGAGGCTGAAATATAAATAGTAGAGGGCCTGAATAAAAACTTGAATAATAAAAAGTAGCAGTAACAATACATTTGTAGCCTAACAGAGCATCTTTAGATTTGAAAGCTAAGAAGAAGAAAGCATATAATTCAATAACTATAAAAAATTAAGGGCAATTGAAAAGTACCTTAGAATTAGCAATTCTATGCTATAAAGCTTAACATAAATGTGAACTAGTACTCTGAGCTATTTTCAATAACCCTGTATTTTATCACTTGCTAAAAAGCCATCCAACCCCTTCTTGTGCCTATTTAATGTATCTTCCAGTGTGACGGATTCAGGGAGAGTTTCCACAACTCCCTTTCTGAATATTTAGGTGGAACCTCCTTCCTTCTAATCGGAATGGGTGACCTTGTGTCAGCTGGAAAGACCTATTGATAAATAAAGCATTAGAGAGATTATTATATGATCCCCTTATATATTTATACATCATATCACCCCTTAAGCGCCTCGTCTCCAGTGTGAACATCCCCAATTTGGCCAGTCTTTCCTCATAGCTAAGATTTTCAATACCTTTCACCAGCTTAGTTGCCTTTCTCTGTACCCTCTCTAATATAATAATGTCCTGTTTGAGTGATGGAAACCAAAACTGTACAGCATATTCTAGATGGGGCCTTACAAGTGCTCTATACAGTGGAAGAATGACCCCCTCCTCCCTTGACTCTATGCCCCTTTTAATACAGCTCAAGACCTTATTTGCCCTTGATGCTGCTGACTGGCATTGCTTGCTACAGCCAAGTTTATCATCTACAAGGACTCCAAGGTCCTTTTTCATAATGGATTTGCCTATTGCAGTCCCATTAAGGAGCAGTCCCATTAAGGATATAAGTGGCTTGGATTGGATTTGTCTAACATGACCCATGACCCAAACAAGCAGCCATTTCTATTTGCATCAGGAGCTTAGCCTCCTCCTTTTTACTTACATTTTGGGGTCGATAATTAAATTGCTGGACTAAAAAAGCTCCACCCATAAGGCTTCAGGCCCCCATTTTCTATCATCACTTCCAGTATATTGGCTTTTAAATCCTGCTTAATACACAGACATACCTTTCCTGTTTTTCTATTGCCCCATCCCTCCAAAACAAAGTATAGCCTCCTATTTGTACTGTCCAGTCATGTGACTCATTCAGCCATGTTTCAGCAACACCAAACACAATCATATTTCCCCTCCATTTTACCAGTTAGTCAGTGGCGTAACTACTAGGGGAGCAGCAGGTGCAACTGCACCATGTGCCATGGTCCCTGCATCCCCCCGGTGGGGCCCCAATTGGAAAATACGGCTCCTGAATCTGCAGAATCGTCAGGCTATTGCACGGCCGCCTAAGGAGGACTTCAGTGTGCAAATTGGCCAATTACGGAGCTTTAAGAAGCAGCACTTTCAATTTGCTGTAAAACCTGTAGTGCCCCCTGATTGGCCAGTTTGTACATTGAAGTACTTTGTGCCAGAGAGGTGTTTTTTTTTTCTTCATCGCTGGCTCCTGTCTGTGTAACCTGTTCCCCCCCCCTCCTGCAGGGAACACGCACCTAATGCAGCAGAAGAAAGGAATCACCTGACAGCAGCAAGGAACTCTAACTTCTTACTGACCTGCTGCTTCCCCTGTAAGTTTCTGTAACTCATAATATTTTACTTAGTCAGTCAAATGTGCTGCTGTGAATCTGGGGCTGGGGTTATTATACATGTTATATTCACATATCATTTTCCTATGACTTCTGGGGGTATTTATACATGGTATTGCCTTTATGCCATGCCATTCGGGGGTATTTATACATAGAATTGCCACCGTACCATCTTGCTCTGAGTTCTGGGGGTATTTATACATGGAATTGCCTTTATGCCATCCTACTATTAATTCTGGGGGTATTTATACATAGAATTGCAACTGTACCATCTTGCACAATGCCTTGTAAGGCTAAACGCTTACTACTACTTTTTTTTTCTATTCAGGCTCTCTGCAATTCATATTCCAGTCTTTCATTCAAATCAATTTATAGTTGATAGGGTAATTTAGACCCTAGCAAACAGACTGCTGCAATTGCATACTGGAGAGCTGCTGAATAAAAAGCTAAATAACGCAAACCGCAAATAAAAAAAAAAAATGAAAAAAACAATTGCAAAGTTTTTCAGAATATCCCTCTCTGCACCATATTAAAGTTAATCTAAAGGTGAATGACCCCTTTAATGCTGCACTGATTAACCCTTGCCATGAACGCAGTAAAAATGTATTTCAGACTCATGCTTAGATCCTTTTGAGAACAGGTATGGGACCTGTTATCCAGAATGCTCCGGATAATGGATCTTTCTATAATTTGGATCTTCATACCTTGTCTACTAGAAAATCATGTAAACATAAAATGAACCCTCAATAAGGTATAATTATATCTTAGTTGGGATCAAGTACAAGCTACTGTTTTATTATTAAGTGACAAAGGAAATAATTTTTTGTATTACTTGATTATAATGGAGTCTATAGGAGACACCCTTTCCGTAATTCAGAGCTTTCTGGATAACAGGTTTCCGGATCCCCCTGTACTAAAAGACAAGTTGTCTTTCTCAGATTGATTTCTTTTTCTCTGTCCCTATAAACCAGCAGCATTATTCATATACAGTATATGTGTGTGTGTGTGTGTGTGTGTATATTGCAGCCAGAACAGGAACATGATTCATTACATTATAGCCAGATATATTATTGCGCCATCCACGGATGCCACTATTTACTGTCCAAAGTTGCATTCTCTTCATAAGAGTAATCTTGTTGTGGACTTACATGATTGAGAACATACATGAACTATTATTCTGAATTGGTATATATATATATATATATATATATATATATATATATATATATATATATATATATATATATATATATATGTATGTATGTCATGAGCAACCATATTGATCATATTAGTGTTAGCTTTACTGGAACAGTTTAACTGCTCCTATGACATTAGGTCAGTAATGCTGTGTTCCAGCAATTGATATACAGGTTTCCAGGTATTGGAGGCACAAATATTCCGCCTGTAGTGCAGAATAGATCTACATATTTCAACAGGGTCCTTGAACATTGATTCATTGATTCTACATACATACATGCGATTAGTATCGTTACCTGCATTCCCTTGCCTATATCCCTACTGAATACTCAGATTTTTCTTTCAGTGCTGGTCGGTTTTTTGGGCAAAAACCTGTCGAGTTCCAATAATTCGAAAAATTTGAGGTTTTCTGGTGATAACGTGACAAAATCGAGCGATTCAGGCGGCAGATCCAAAAAATGCATATGGATTTGGGGTTTTGCTCGATTTTATCAGGTTTTTTCCCAACCCAACTTTTTTGAGTTATTTTATTGATAAATGAGATAAAATCATGGATGGGAGTTTGGTCGCGCTTGGTTTAATAAAAATTCAAGTTTAAGTAAATAACCCCCTTAATGTTCTAGTTCCCCAAAAGGTTGGGCCACCTGTGCATAGCAAACAAAACCTTTGGCCATGTTCCAGAACCACAACAGTTACAACAGTAAAGGGGAAGTTCACCAGTTAGTTATCTTTTATATGGTTATAGATTGACCTATTCATTGTCACTTCTCTATTGGTCTTGTTTTTTTTTTAAATATATTCTAAATTGTTTGTATGCATCTTTCCAGCTTGCAGTTTAAATTGCTTGCAGCCACTGACTCTGAAAACCAAAACTTTGTTTTGGCCTTGCTGTGGCCCAATCACAATGCCCTTGCACCCTTAGCAATCTTCTGTGCACTCTGCTTTTCTGCAAGTGAAAGAGGCAAGGAAAGGGTTATTCTGATGCTGACTCAGAGATGATCAGGCTGTAGGATGAAGCAAGGGGAAGTTTACTTGTGTGGTTAGTACCAAGACCAATCTAACCCTCTAAAGCCAATGTCACATTATGGATTTCCTCTGCAGGCAGAAAATTACTGGTGGAGAAAATATCAGTAACGCCCAATCACATGCCATGCAGTGTCATATTTTCTATTGGCTGCCAAGGGCCTGTGTTTAGAGCAGCAGCTTTAGGACCTCAGATGCCAACATAGCTGCCAGCTGAGATCTGGTTTAACCGTGAGTAATAGGTTTTACTTGCGGCAATCTTGATGTTATACTATGGAAATTCTTTTTCAGGAGATTTGTCACCTACGGTAGTAAAGATTAAACAAAATCTCTCTTTGTACGATGGCCCTAACAGTAAGCAACCTTTTGTATTATTATTGTGGCATCTCCTTTCCTACGGAATCAGTGGGTCGGATGTCCTCTTGTAACCTTCTTTTTACCAACGCAAATAATGTTCTTTACTCATCATATACGAAAGTTAGATATTGGGGAGCACCAACCATCAGTTAAAGGAAAATGGTGTGCAGAGTCAGAAAATAAATATTAAATCACAGAAAAAAGAACTGACCCATATAACTGCACCATCCCATCCACAGCATCCAACGTTTCTTACGTGTAAAGAGATAAATAAAACGTAACTTTTAATGTAAAATTTTTAAAACTTATGTCCAATGTTCACACTTAAAAATGGGCTAACCACGGAGTACTGATTGACCAGGGCAAGATGAGTTGGTGCTTTAGGTCAGTACTAATTAGTTATGTGGTAGATACATACTACCGACCGCATTCAGTGTATAGCAAATACAAAATGTCCCAGTACTGGGCACAAAACACAACCATTGAAGGATTCCACTTCCCGTGCCAACCCCTTCACCCCCTTTGAGATCCTTTCCATAGAGTAGCGATCCGGGCGCACTTAGTCAATTGTTGTTGTTAACACGATATAGAGGATTAAATACCCCGTGCCAACCCCTTCACCCACTTCGAGATCCCTCCCATCAAGTGGTGTCCTCGGCACCCTCAAACAATGCCCGTGATGAAGTTGCACCTTTTATCTTAAAGTGGTGCCTTAAATGTGGTAAATTGCTGCTATTGGAGCTGTTTATCGGATCATGAGATGCCACCAAACCCTTCACCCGCATCTAGTTCCCACCCGATCCGTTTGGTTGAGCCCCTCAAGGTCCCTATCAGTAGTCCTGCTTAACCCGTAGCTAAAAAGTGCACCTGACGCGCGTTTCACCCGCCAAATTGCGGGCTTTTATCAAAGGCATGTGTGAGCCGTTAAAGCACGTATTTATAGACGCAGAATTCGTTCGGCACCGTTTGAACGGGCCTATCAGATCACAATATGTAGCAGAGGGGAGAGAGACATCGTCGGCATTGGGTGTAAATCCGACAGGTACTGGTCAGCACCGCCTCCCCACTGTATGCGCGTAGCTTGTAATCACTAGCAGACTGTGCGCTTGTCTAGCCGACTACATGTATATCTAATGCAATCCCACTCTAGACTGAGCGCGCTGTGCACTCCTAAGAAACGAATATGTTTATAGAAGACACTTATTAAAGGGTAATTAGCCTTATATTATGTGGTATGGCAGAATAATATCACATTTATCTGCTGCAAAGATTCCAATACATTGTTGCAAACTGCTCATTCCAAAAATGCACATTAGGTACATATCACTGCATTAAGATTGCCTGATTAGGATGAAATATTTAAAAACCCCATATGGATACATTCTTGTTAGTCAGTAGGGAATTATTGTGTATACTTCGGGCATTTCAATATTGATTACTAGTAACCAAATATGTAGCTCTCCTATTGTTGCAATAAATCTAGTGATACTAGTAACAAAATATATGAATATACTGTCACTGCAATAAATATATATAGTGATAAATAAATGATGATGATGATAGTAAGTACCAGATGATTATATGAAAACATTCATGGTGATACTTTCATTCAGTCCATTTGGATATGAATATCCATATCCATTCAGAATGAATATCCATTCGCTCTCCTTGGAGGGCTGTTTCCAGAACACCCCCCTTATTCCAAGGGATATCTTAGAGAGACCCATTGCTTTCAGGTCTCTGCTCGAATGATTATGATTCTCAAAAAAATGGCGGCTAACCAGTGACAATTTCTTGTTGGCTTTCAATAAATCCAACGTATTATCTATATGGACATGCTCCAAAAGTCTCTTTTTGAAGGCTCGGTTAGTTTTGCCGACATAAATTTTGTCACAGGGACAAGTTAATAAATAAATATATATATATATAAATAATAGCATCAGTGTTGCATGTGAAGCTGTGTTTGATCCAGTGTTTCTTACCAAATCTATCCACATCAAAGTCACAATTACTCATATATTTACAGGCTTTACATCTACCACATGCTGAAGTCCCTGTTCTTATTAGATGGTCCCGTTTGAAAAAATGACTTCCAACTAGATAGTCTCTTAAATTGGGCGCTCGTCTGCAGCTGGTCAAAGGACGTGGAGCCAACTTAGTGGACAAGATTGGGTCCGTATGTAGAATGTGCCAGTGTTTTTTCAGGACAGAGCTGATCATAGGCCATTGCTTGCAAAAAGTTCCTATAAACCTAATCGGTTGATCAGAACCCATTGGGGATCTCTTACGTGTTACTAACAGATTGTTCCTTAAGTGCTCTCAAATGGGCTTTATAAATAATATTATATGAGTAACCCCTATGAACTAAACATGTGGTAAGTTCACTTGCCCTCCTTTTGAAGGTCTGTGGGTCTGCGCAATTACGACGTAGCCTCAAGAATTCTCCAACCGGGATTCCTCTCTTAGTTGCCATTGAATGATGGCTTTGGAAGTGTAGTATGTAGTTAGTCGCAGTCTTTTTGAGAAACAGATCAGTGCGTCAGGCCCACTTTTTAGCTACGGGTTAGGCAGGACTACTTATAGGGACCTTGAAGGGCTCAACCAAACGGATCGGGTGGGAACTAGATGCTGGTGAAGGGGTTGGTGGCGTCTCATGATCCGATAAACAGCTCCAATAGCAGTAATTTACCACGCTTCAGGCACACTGGTTTGGTGTGTTACTTTAAGATAAAAGGTGCAACTTAATCACGGGCATTGTTTGAGGGTTGCTGAGGACACCACTTAATGGGAGGGATCTTGAAGTGGGTGAAGGGGTTGGCACGGGGTATTTTATCCTCTATATCGTGTTAACAACAACAATTGACTAAGTGCGCCCGGATCGCTACTCTACGGGAAGGATCTCAAAGGGGGTGAAGGGGTTGGCACGGGAAGTGAAATCCTTCAATGGTTGTGTTTTGTGCCCAGTACTGGGATATTTTGTATTTGCTATACGCTGAATGTGGTCGGTAGTATGTATCTACCACATAACTAATTAGTACTGACCTAAAGCACCAACTCATCTTGCCCTGGCTAATCAGTACTCCGTGGTTAGCCCATTTTTAAGTGTGAACACTGGACATAAATTTTAAAAAAATTACATTATAAGTTAGGTTTTATTTATCTCTTTACATGTAAGAAACTTGGATGGGATGGTGCAGTTATATGGGTCAGTTCTTTTTTCTTTTTTCTGTGATTCATTACTCATCATGTGTGTGAAACGGATTCATATGGAATGGCCCTAAAGGGGATCCACCAACAACAGAAACAATAAGCCACATGGTTAAATTATACCTATAGTTTGCAAATACTGTATTTTATGTTCTTTAGGTTTTCAGATGTAGTATGGATGCAACAATAGTGGTTGCATCTGTGTATTCTGTGTATATTCACCCATAGTGAGGCACATATATCCCCCATAATCATGGCACTATAATGAGTCAGTGATGGTGATATACATATACCCAGCCTACCACTGCTTCTTACTGCCTCAAACACTGTCTATACACAGACACTCAGTGTATTATTTTCCAACACATCTCAGGAAAGCAGACTGCAGAACAAGGTACTTTTGTGGCTAACCTCACAGTTAATACTAGAAATAATCCTCTGAGTTTTGTTCACCAGCCAAAAATACACAAACAGGTCATATCATTTGGCCCTTAAAGGTATCCACCAAAATGAATTTCACAATTCTGCATGAGCTTGAAATTCGACCACACAAAATGTATTATAAAAATCACATTTTTAAACTCAGATGAATAGGATCAACCCAAAAACTTGTATCGAATTCAAATTGAATTTGTTTTACAGTCAGAAAGGCTGCAAACAACTCCAAATTAATCCCTGGAAGTCTCCCATTGACTTAAACAGCAATTTGGCAGGTTTTAGGTGGCGAATAGTCTAATTTGAGTTCTTTAACCAAACCAGCTCCCCAGAAAAGATAAAGCTGTTGCCACGGCGCGTCTTCTGTGCGAATGCACACGGCGTGTTCATGGATGTGGGCAAGGGACTGGAAGTTAGGGGCCCTGGGTCTCGTCTTTTGATCGCACACAGCACGTTCATGGAAGCGGGCTGGAGGTCATGAGGGGGCCCTGGGGACTGCCGGGAGAGTGGCCCTGTGACAGCAGCCCCGGTGGGCCCCAGGCCCCCCAGTCCGACCCTGCCAAGAAACACACACTGCAGCACTCCGAATCCTGTGAAAGTGGTTTATTGTGCCAACAAATTAGGCAATGTTTTGGGCCAACGCCCCAACGCCTTTATTGAGAATGGGCGTTGGCCTAAATGTTGCCTAGTTTGTTGGCACAATAAACCACTTTCGCAGGATTCGGAGTGCTGCAGCGTGTGTTTCTTGGTGTTTTACACTTATAGTTCCTTTTATTTAGCTTCATAGAAATTCAATATGTTGTAATTCCTCTAAAAGGAGAACTAGAGCCTTGTAATGCAACCTGTGATTTTTTTTTTTTTTTTGTTTCTATGAACAGGGAACCGTGAACAGAGTTACATCTCAAGTCCATCAACAAAAGTAAACAAGACCCATGCTGCAAGTCATGTGCATTTGTATAAAAATCAAAAGAAATATTTCTGGCAGTTATCTGCCTTCCATACAATAGTCCTCCTAGAAGTACAGTGGGGATATACAGCTGGTTCTATCAGTTGGCTGATGCTGCAGTTTAAGATGTTGTTTCCATTATTAAATTGCCTAGTGCTGTTTCATTTAATTACAAGAGGGGGTTCCTATGCAATTAAAGGCTGTGAAGTCCATGGGCAGTACAATCTGAAGGTTCTCTGCTACAACAGAAATTTAACCAAGGTCCCAACACAGCTTCCACCACTAACCTTTGAGCTCGACCTTTCCCACAACAATATCAAGTCCATAAACAGGAGAGACTTCCAGAATCTTACGATCATTCAGAAACTGAACATTTCAAACAATAACATTGAATATATAGAAAATGGGACCTTTGCAAATCTGGCTGCTCTGGAACTGCTCAACCTTACTAGAAACATGATTAGTTCTCTGTCCAGATGCACATTCGAAGGATTGCAAAACCTAAGCACTCTTTTACTGGATAATAACAATATTGTGACCATAGAGCCCAAGGCTTTATCACATTTGGTCAACCTTCAATCCCTCAGTCTTTCCTTCAACAGCTTTTACAAACTGAAGACCCTGAACCCTGTTTTTCAGCTTGAGAGTCTCAAGGAGATAAATATAGCAAACTGCAGCCTACAATCATTCTCCACTGAGGATATAGTAAAAGTTTCTCCTACCCTTCATTCAATCGATGCATCCAGAAATCCATTTTCAGTCATCAGTTTCACAACCAATATCTTACAGAACCTTACCACCCTGGATATATCTTTCTGTCAGCTGCCCATCTTATGGTATGTTAAAGAATCTTGCTTCTTGAGTAGTCTGAAAAAGTTAAATATTAAAGGGAATAATATAAAACCACCAGCTATAATGGGTATAATTAAAAATCTATCATGTAGCTCCCTTGAAGAGCTTAACCTAGGTTACTTAAACCTGACAGACTCTGATAATCTTATCCAGGAGCTATGCCTTAGACACCTGAAACTTCAAACGCTCAAACTTACGGGTAACCAGTATACAGAATTCAAAAAAGATACATTTCAAAACTGTACTTTTATAAAATTGTTAGATTTATCTCACAACCGAGTGCATTGTGCACCAGGGTCTACTTTCCAGCATCTTACCTCTATCAGAGAGTTGTCTCTGGCCAATAACTCACTGGTTGCTCTGCCTGACGATCTCCCTTTTATGGCCTCCTTGCAAAAGCTGAACCTCAGTTACAACCATCTTACAGAGGTCAATTTTAAAAACTCTAGCAGCAATTTAAAGGAACTTGACTTATCTGGCAACAAAATGACAGTTTTTCTTTCCTCCACACAAGGCAAATGGAGTCTGCAAGATCTGAACCTGAGAGAAAATTACCTTTTAGATATTAGTACTTCTTTTGCATCAAGTCTGTCCATGCTGCAGAGGCTCACACTTAGTAAGAATAAGTTAAGCTCTATTTCAACCAATACTTTTCAAAATTTAACCTTTCTGAAGGATCTGAATCTTGCAGACAATCAGATAGAGGTGATAGATCCTGGTGCCTTTAATGGTCTCGACAACCTGTACACTTTGATAATGGGTAGCAACAAGATCACGAGGAACACTCTACACAATATGACTTTCCAAGGCTTGGGATCACTCCATGAGCTACAGCTTTTTGGCAACTATCTCAACTACGATTCTTCAAATTATCTTGATATCGTGCCGTTCTTTCCATTAAAATATTTAAGGATGATCACCCTGAACAGTCAAGGTCACAATGGAATGCAGAATCTACCCATCAACTTCTTTGAAGGTCTGGTGGCATTAGAAAAGATCCATGCAGGCAATTTAGCCTTGTCTAGCATTGACTCGAGAACATTTTCATACACACCGCATTTGAGAGAACTCGATATCAGTGAAAATCCATTTAAGAGACTTGATCCATTTTTGCTAAAAAATGTGCAATATCTCACGGAGTTGCATTTAAGTCAAACTCGTATAGAATCTCTGGATTTTCTTATTCAATCAAATATGACTCATCTAAAGCTTCTCCGAGCAGTAGGTAGCCAGCTGAATTCATTTACTGCTCAACAGTATGCAGCCTTGCCATCTCTGAGATTCCTGGACCTCCAAAACAACCCACTGACATGCAACTGTGACAATCAGTGGTTTATAGACTGGGTACACAATGATACCAAAACCCAAGTACTGCATTTCTATGAATACACATGTGCTTATCCACCTGCCGCCAAGAATACCAAACTGTCCGCTTTCAACATTTCTTCCTGTAGGTTAGACTATACCTTTATTTTGTTCCTTACATCAACGCTCTTCATAATGACTTTTTTGATTTCTGCAACGGTCTGGAATTTTTGGAGATGGCACTTGATTTATGCTTACTACATTACCCTCGCTTATGTCTATAACAGAAAGTGGCAAGGGAAGAAACGGAAATGTAAGTACGATGCTTTCATATCTTACAACTGCCGTGACGAGAAATGGGTCTTCAGTCAACTGGTTCCAAATCTAGAAGGGAGTTATAACTGGAGGCTTTGTCTTCATCACAGAGACTTTGAACCAGGCAAAGCTATCGTTGATAACATTGTTGATGGCATCTATAGCAGCAGGAAGACCATCTGCATTATCAGCAGGCATTACCTTGAGAGTGAATGGTGTTCAAAAGAAATCCAATTGGCCAGTTTCCGTCTCTTTGAAGAACATACAGATGTTCTGATTCTGTTGTTTCTGGAGCAAATTCCAGATCACCAGCTTTCCCTCTACCACCAGATAAGGAAACTTATCAAAAAGAAGACGTACTTAATATGGCCACAGGAGAGAAATGCTACCTGCATGTTCTGGTATAGGGTGAATCAGGCCTTGCAGACTGAAGAAAGAGAAGAAGATCCAAACTGTCTGATGTAGGCTCCATGTCCTTCATATAAATAACTTTGAAGACTTCAAAGTGTATTCAATGTCTTTTTAGTCCTGTATGATTACATTTATGTTTATTCGTGTATAATAGAATTTATTATTGATATATTAGCTTAAATTGTTCACTAGGGAACTAGTACAGGTATGGGATCCATTATCCACAAACATGTTATCCAGAAAGCTCCACATTATGGGAAGGCCATCTCCTATCCTATAGTCTCCATTTGAAACAAAAAATTCAAATTTTTAAAAATAATTTCTTTTGTTTTTCTCTGTAAAAATAAAACAGTATCTTATACTTAATCCCAACTAATTAATCCTTATTGGAAGCAAAACA